>JASMMZ010000002.1:35984759-36191359 GCA_038502455.1 Anisogramma anomala | reverse complement strand
TTTTTTTTTTTTTTTTTTTTTTGAAACCAAATAAGCGACCTCGGAAACGAGGTATTAATGGGATTGAAGAGGCGGGCCGTTTTCGTGTAATATTAACGGTTTGAAAATACGATCCGGGGGGTATATTAAATTTAAGGGCGGTTTAAATCCGTTATTGTAAAAGCCATTTCGCTAGTACTATTCGTCAAATTATAGTTTCTGACCGGTTTTTTTTAACTTTTGCCTCCTATAATTTCGTATTATAGTTAAACGAAACCAATTTATACTATTTGGTAAAACGACGAATATATTATAGCCATTGTTTCTATCAATACGTCAAAGGCTAATTCATTGATCTTTAGTTTTTTAAATTCGTATATTAAACTGTAATAATAAATTCAAAACTCCGTTTAAACGTAAGCCATTCTTGGTGCTCAAAGTTTTCAAAATATTGTTTTTAGTACGTAGGCAACATAACGATACCATAGCTTTTGATATAGTATTCACTTTTCACACCGTAATTAACGATGATATAAATTGTGTGCAAATTCTTAGGTAAAGACCAAAAAGAAGGAGCGCAAATATTAGCTTACTCGGGTTGAAATTGTTATTAACGGCGTTAACCGCTATCTGTAAAATATTTTTTTTCAAATTAGTACCCTTTAACTTTTGAAATATCATTGTATACGCCTTTTCAAGTGATCCATTATACCGTTTTCACTTTTCAATACCTTATAGTAATTTTTCCAGTATTTATTCATATTTGTTACCGGTAAATCTAGCTTCAATACGCTATTTAATAAAGTTAAAGTCCATATTAAAGTTGTTATTAATTTAGTCCGAAGGCCCTAAAAAAACGTTCAATCAATATTCAACCAAAGTATTGTTATAGTTTATAACAAAAGCGTTCCGTATAAATTTCACGGCTCGAAATAATATTGCTACGTCGACGGAATATAGTATTAGTTAGCTTTTAAGATATATTATATCTACAATTACTTCGTAGTTGAAGTTTATATCCTTTGAAAGACGGAATTCAAATCGTCGTACAGCTTATAAGTATAGTTAGTATTTATGTTAAAGCCTTTCAATAGTTTCGAGCGTTTAATTTTTTTCTTCTTCTATCTGTATAGCTTACGGCGTAAAATGACCGTAAAAAACGATTCGTAACTAGATATCCGAATAGACGGAATAATATCTATAATTCAGTTGATGTTAGGTAAACTTCTTTAATTATACGTATTTTAGGGAAAAACTATAAGTAAACGAATTTAAACCGAAATGATACGGATACGTTATCCCAAACGCGGATAAGTTGGTTATTCGTACTTTGAAACTTGATTTAGAATTTATTCATATTAATGAACGAAAGTAAAAATAACATTTCCCAATTCATTACATAAAGCTTAATCAATCCAAATCGCATATTTACAACGACTCTGCTAAGCAACGACGCTTTTTTTTTCCGGAATGAAATCTTTCGATATTTTCTTATACAGTCTAACTGGAATATCGGGAATTTCGTCGCATGCTCGTATAATTGTTGTTTACCGGCTGTTGAAATTTCATCCTCATCGGTATTAGGTATAATACCTTGAAATCGGTTACCGTACTTATTGGAAAACATGAATTACAACGTTATATAAGTATTTAATACGCTGTCTTGGTAGTTTAAATCTGTATTATATAAGAACGAGGCGTTCTATTAGCCTGTAAAAAATAAATTAAGCGGTCTCGTTATCCGGGACAATTAGGTAAGCGTTATTACCTTTAAACCTTTCTTTTTTGGAGGTATATTCGTAGGGGTCAACGTTAAACTTATTTTACGCTTTTATATTCGGTTGCATATATTGTAAAATTCGCTTTCATTTGGTTTTCAGGTGGGCAATCGCCTTAAAACCATTGTTCAATTCGAATTTACACGTATATTAAGTGGTTAATATATTAGCAGTCGATCTTGCCATATTCAATATAACGTTTTTAAAAATCTATGAAGTTTTGTATACCTTTTCGCAGGTATTGTTATATGCGTGATAAGTTTCGCCTCTAGTCATAAAATCGTCTTATATCATATTTGTTTCACCATTTATTTCCAAGGCTTTTTCCCTAGTGTTTTTTTTAAAGAAAATCTGTATTTAAGCTGTTTATTTTGCTTTATATATACTCTAAATCTTCAGTTCAAAATGTAGTAAATAGCTTTAGCGAGGTTTATCTTGGTAATTTGGCCTTCGCTTTTGGATTCATCAGCTAAAAATGCTAATTTATGGCTCGCTTATCATATTATAAAGGTTTCGAATGATATTTTAAAATTCGTATAAAAATATTTTAAGTTTTTTTCATGCTTAAATAGTGTGAGGTCAAAATCTTGGTGTCCTCGATATAGTTTTTTTACTCTTTCAAAAAATGGTCAATTCCACTTATATTCTGGTTTGAAAGCCGCACGATACTTAGAAAACTTCACCAATAAATTAATAAACACTTTGTATAGGTTTTGATTAAGGTCTTTACGCTAATTTT
Organism: Anisogramma anomala; assembly: GCA_038502455.1. Classification (NCBI taxonomy): domain Eukaryota; kingdom Fungi; phylum Ascomycota; class Sordariomycetes; order Diaporthales; family Gnomoniaceae; genus Anisogramma; species Anisogramma anomala. The sequence continues at coordinate 36,188,863 of JASMMZ010000002.1, read as the reverse complement.
TCACAAATATCCAATTGATGTGAATTTAGTTTTTATTATAAAATTTACAAACCATATTTATGTTTATACATGATTTTAGGCTAATATAACGGTTTGTAAGTGTATTTGCCTACATAAAGTGATATATATATTATTCATTAATTTTCCTAAATAATATTTAGGTTAAAATAACGAGGAACTGTAACGGTTTGATATCTAGTTTCCTATAAATATTCAGTATTGTACGTATTTCGTTATTTAGTACATCTAAAGGTTCGGTATTATAATTCTCGACCTTGTTTTTAAAACTGGCAATGTTCGTAAGTTTTATTAAATCGCTTTTATTAGTTGGTAATCAGTACGGTAAAAGGTTACGATAGGGGTTGTAGTTAGTGGGCATTAGTCCATGGGGTACGTATTAGTATTTTATGCCGCTTATATTATCTCCTAATATGCCGTTTTCTTTATTCGGGCCACTTTTATCGTAGCCGAATTGGTTATTAACGGTATTCGGAGCGTGGTTTTGCCTTCATCTTTATTTAAAATTGTATTTCGGAAAGAGTTTATATTTAACTCGCGTTATAAATAATGTTTACGGTACTTACTTTTATTCGTTCATTACGTTAGCTTTGTTTTCGCTTAGAGACGTACGCTTAGTCCTACTAAACATCTTATTTTTGTATTTACGGAGTAGTTTTTGCTTCCCTATTTGTTATTTTAAAGAAATAATCCTAACTCTTTTTTAACTAATATCTCTTTATAAACTTTACTTTTATTACTTCATCGTTGGTTTACTTTTGTATTTGTGTAAGTTGGGCCGTTGTTAATAGGTTTTTTGTAATGCGGCTATTGTTACTACCGGTTATATTAATACCTTGGCTTTGTAGTTGTTTTCATGATATTTTGGAAATTATACCATTCATTATACGCTATTTATCTGACGTTCAACCCGTAGAATTCTTTTTCAAATCGTCCAATAAGTCTAGCCCTTCAATATCATCGTTACAATAATTGAAAATCTTGTCAATAACGTAAGTATTAACCATAAAATGAAGCAATTTCTTTATGAATACTTCGATCTTATTATCATATAAATTAAGGTCCAAATACTTTTAAATGCTATTTAAAAAAGACTTATTCGTAAATAGATAGTTTATATATTCGTTAGCTTTTTCCAGGTCAGTTATTAGTGGAGCTATAGTTATAGGAGTGCAAAGTTTATTAAAACGGTTGGGAAGGCGGTTTCTAAGTGTACCTGAAATGTTAGAGCGGTATGAATGTCGATTCCGCGAGGTGGACCGGATTCGGATACGTTTGGGCTAAAGTATGCGAATAAATAAAATGAAAAGCGTACATATACGTAAATTTGAAATAAATAGGGTGTATGTTGGTAGGCTTTAGACGTTGCAACGTTGTTGATTCGATTGGTCGAAGTAACAGTAATATTGCGTGGTCAGATGATGGATGTATTGTTCTAGGTTTGGCAGACCGCTAGCCGGTCTGCACTGTAATTTGTAAGGCCAATTGCTTGGCCCGTGCTTTAGAGTGAAGTGAAACGTACTGCACTCAACTTACATCTAATGCGGTAAGTCTCCACAATCCAATACACTAAACTTGCAGTTTAGTACATTCAACTTTACTGTAATTAAAGTTAATCCACTGTACTGCATGTGATACCATTCCAATACTGGCGGCTTTTTAGTTTGTGCGTGTACGCTAGTGTGGCTAACCAATCTTTTCCGGTTACCACTAGATTACCTCTTTGTCAACTAGCCAGACCCCTATCAATTCCAGATGACTCCTATACTAAATTGCACCCAATTGCATACAAATTAACCCTATTTAACCTCAATTTCTCCGTTACTACAAGGTCCGAGTTTATCAATTCCCACAAAAAGTTTTTTCGCCACAACCTTTCGCAACTTCAATTATGCCACTCAAATAGGTCGCTATCATTAATCCCCTGGTAATCTTTTAATCTGCTAGCACATCTTTGTTCGCCGTCACGTAATTTAGGCTTCTTGGAAGGTTTATTTACATAACCATTAATACGTATCATCAGTTTGTTACTATCTACTAACCTTTTTAGAGCTTTATTTAGCGGAGTCTTTATCACAACATCTGGCAAATTATCTTTGCCATCAATCCATTGGAACTCCTTAATCTTCCTCATTTCGTAAGCTTCGTGAAATGCTATTACGTTAATTATCAGGCGTTTTTTACTGGTGGTTCCGAACTTTAAAAGGTATTGGAAAAGGCTTTTTAAATCGGTATAAATTACCACCGGGATAGGAGGAATCTGTAGCTACCTGGCAATGTGGTTAAGGGTTTCCCATAGTGTTATACCCGTTAAAACCCGTTATTATACCGTATACCTTCGAAGTTAACACGCTTTGTATAATTCTCTTATGCTTGACGGAGGTTTAGTAAATTAGATTATCGACAGTGCTAAACTAATCTTCCTATCTATTTTCGTTCAGAAAGGTTATCAAAAAGCTGATTTATAAAAATAAGTCGGTGTTATTTGTAGAAAACCCGTTCTTGAAGATTATTAACTTAGCCTTTAAAAAGTCTATTAACACCATATTAATTCTACGATTAATGTTTCGCATTTTCCACTTCAACCTTTTATTTAGTCGATAAATGTCTTTATTCGTTGGTATTTGTGCTTATACTATAATAGATAAATCGTATAAGGTTTTTGGGTTGCATAAAGTGGTAATATAACTACTCTGTACGTGTTATTCTAAGTACCGTTAAGCCCTGGCCTTATTACTATTATCTATTATGAAAAAAATAACGTTCTAACCCTTTTAATGAAAGCTTAAGCCGACATTAATGTCAAATATACTAATTAACGATTTATTAAAGTTGAATTGATTTTTTTCGTTAATGTTGTTACCGGTTAACAATTTCAAAACTTAAAGTCCTCGATCGCTTACTGTTTTAGTATTATACAGCTAGTCGTTTCGATGAAAAGGGTATCTTTAATTTGTATACCTACTATACAGAAGTCCTCATTTACGTTACTAATAAGTACGGATTGTATATTAAAGATTTTATCATTAGCTGAGACTTAAAGTATAATTAATAGGTTAGGAACCAGTAAACGCTTACCTTATCTAATCTATACAATGGTTTAACACACCGTATTACCGTTTCCGGTAGGCAAATAACGCGGAGTTCCTGTAATAATTCTAACAATATAATCCGTTGTAAATCCGTTACTAACTATATAAAAACTTCCGTAATATTACAGTTATTAAGTATAAACTTACCCTTAGTTTTAGTTAGTAAACTTGTTATTCAGGCAATTACTAAACGCCAATTAATTTTCTAAATCGTCAATAACTACTTAAAGATTCAGGTTTTTCCCTTATTGCCATGTATTTAAGCGCTTGATTGTAACTTTTTATACGGCCGTCCCGTAGTCTTAACTTGAACCTCATAAATAATCCTTGACTTAAAGATCGTAATATTCGGGGTTTAAAGATTAAAGTTAACTTTTGGTACAAATTGTATTACACCTCGAATTGGTAAACTGTTGATTTCAACCCTGTCGCTTTCCTTAAAAGGTTTTCCGAAAGTCTTGATAATCATTCATACCCTAAGTTTTACTATTAAGTCTTCGTTATCATTTTCTTTTTTTACTTACATAAGCAGTATTTTAAATACGGCCCGATATATATTCCTTCTTTTTAAGATTCCTCCTTTTAGGGCGCCGTTCGCGCCGACGAAGCTCCATTCACTTGTTGATAACGGGTAGGGGAGGTTCGAATTAACTCGATTATTCAACTTAAGGGTTTTTATTATTAGTAGCCCAAATATAAGTATCAATTTGAATAGTGAGGAAAGATATAAAGTTTTTAGTAGTTTTAATAACCACTTCAAAGTTTACGATACTTAATATATTATATAGCCCTTTCCATTTAACCAGCTCTCGCTATACAAAGACTTTACTTTAAAGCAACAAAGCAGATAAGTCGATTGTTAGAGGCTCGTTTTCAATATTAAGAGCGTTATTAATTTGACAGCGTACCAATTTTCTTCGTAATTCCCTCAAAGCTTTGTTATAGGCTACAGTACGTTTCTGAGTATTTGTCGAAGGTAGAAATTCACTCGTCAAGCGTGGGTACTCTCCAAAGACTAGGAGCTTTTACATTAAGCTGTCAGGGCCTACGGTGTTATTAAGGACTTTTACTGCCATTTATAAACGTACCTCCGGATTCGTAAAATTTTTGATTTCCAACGTCAAAATTCTATACGTTCGGCGAAGTAAGACGTATGTCATTTTAACCTTTTCAATGCTTTATTAGGCTTTTACAGGTACCTGTTTATATTAAATACCTATTATCTTAACACTTTTTTGAAACTCCGACGTCGTAAAGTTGGTACCTGTATCATAAACAAGAACGTTAGGTAGATCCAGGTACGTGTTAATTCATATCATCCTTAAAGTTTCCCACGGATTATTTACCGAAAGGGACTTCAAAAACTTGGCTTCGTGGGAAAATATTCCGAAATTAACGACGTGTAAAATAGGTTTTTAATCTAAATAAAACATATTAATAAAGATCTTATAGTTCAAGTCTTTATCGTCTTTTAATATAAACTTAAATTTTTGGAAGGCTTAGGTATATTTTTGGCAATAATGGCAAAGCCTTTTAATTACTTTTAGGGTAAAATATTTCACATGGTTATACCCTATAAACTTTAGGACTTTATATAGTATATTATGAGTTAAGTGGTTAAAACGCCGGTGTATCTAACATATTTCCGGCGTCGTTAGGTTCAATATTATTACTTCCGGACCTTAAAAATAAAACCATAGGTACCCCTACTTAAAAGTGAGTAAGATTCTTTAGCCGTTTTTAACCAGCCAGTTTACGTTAACGTTCACTTTAACGTCGAGGGTCTTTATATACTTTAAATAAAGTGTGAAAAGCATAGGAAACTTAAGGATATAAAAAGTAATCGCTTTTACAACAATTTAAATTATCTTTATCTTTATTAACGATAGTTATTAGCCTAAACTAAAGCCAACTTTGGCTTTACCAGCATTGTAACGATTAATTTTAGTAACTATAGTGTTTTCCCTCCGCAATGCCACATACTACTAATATCCTCCTGTTAAATATCTTACTGCTCTAATATCCGACATAACAACCTTAAGACGTATGATTCGTGTGACGATAGCGAAAGTTTAAGGTATATAAGGGGTTCAACGCATAGTTAAGGTAAAGGTAAAGGTTTTTACCACATGAACAATATAAAAAGGCATGGTAGGCTAATTACTGAGTTAATATGTTAAAAGCAGTATCTTCGTACTATTTAATTTGTTTAGGGGCGTTAGCGGCGTTAGTTAACTTATTAACTTTAATATTTACCACCTGGTTTAAGTAATATTATTCCGAATCAATAAAGTATTCAACGTGGTACGTTACTTTCCTATTATTACGTTCGGCGGGGGGGTAATGAATTAACCAATAGCTGGCCTTACTATAAATCCAATATTTCTCATCACTATTACGACGATAGTACTTACGGTTAATAGGTCTGTCTAAATATTGTTAGCTTTAACGTGGATATTACCTTTAGTCTGGGGCCGAGATTAATGAACTTAATCTTAGGTGTTATAAACTCCTGTATTTACGGTCGACGTAATTAACCACCATAAAGTTTTCTTTATCCACGTTAAAAAAGTTGCCGGCTTGGGAATATATACCGAGCGAGTTTAGTATACGTATTATTACGTTGATAAACGAAAAGCGTAACTGGTTAAAAAAGCGTTTATAAGTGGTATTTAGGCGTTATAAGGCGTATTCGAACATACTAACGCCTGTAACAGTTACCCATACCTGTTCACGAAGTGTGTCTTTACCAACGTAGGCCTTTCTCATTGCTTTTTAACATATTATCAGATTGTCAAGCATTTAATTAAAAACATCCATTGGTTATTACTCCTTTTTCTTCTTCGTTATAATTATAATTTACCGCTTAGTATCCCAGTTTATATAATATTGTATAAGATAAACGTTGTATTCGAAGAAGCCCTTTATACTATCGTAAATCTCGCGAAACGTGGTGGTATTCGTCAGAAAAGTTAAATAGTAATCTGAGACGTAACCTATAAGGATTCCGGGGAATAGTAAGTAAAAACCAAAAGGTGGAACCACCATCCACTTACAGATATTTAGAAAAGGTATTATTTTGGTGTCGAAAAGGTTATAAGGCTTCCCGGTATACTTTTCTATATCATCACAAATCTTAGCAAAATCCGTCATTAACTTATAATTCATTTTAACAATTTTAACAGTCTTAAAGGAAGGTTATAATTGTTGTCTTAGGCTTGGTTAATATTTCCCACCCATATAAATTTTAAAAGTTTCGAAGCGCGATATCAAGGGTAATTGCCAGTCGCCTGGCTCAAGTAGTAAAGTCCTATAGTAAGACGTATAATAAGTTCGCTTACGTAGGTTCATCTAAAGGGAGAAGGGTTTTAAGGGTTTTGGCGGTAGATTTGCTAAGGAACGATAGGTACTTAAAGGTTTTGGGAAGCCTGACGATCTTACCTAACTAACTGGTGTAAAGCGCCAACGTTAATGCCTCTGGCCGCGTTGGCAGCGGCTAATTCGCGCGCCCTGCCGCCGCTAAGGGCATACTTCGCGTCATCAGGTAACGATACTAAACTACCAAGCAGATTAATAGGTTCCACATCATCAACGCTTAAAGAGATTTAACTTAGCTAAGGGTAGGTTAAGAGTCATTTTAAACGTATGTGTAGGCGTTAAGATTCCTTAATGCCTTTCTTTTTTCCTTAAACATCTTAAATATTAGGGTTTTAAAGGCGTTCTTAAAGCTAAGACAGGTTAATAAGTTTTTATATTAACTTTATAGTACCCTTTAATAGTATATAAACTCCTTGCCATTTGAATTATACTTTAACTCTTAGGTTAATCCCTTTTTAAACTAAGTTCCACATATCAATAGTCTAGTCGCCAAAAAGGTTACGAAAATTGTTAAAGGCGTGGTCAAGGTCTTCAGTATTTCTATACTCGATGATATAATAGCCGATAAAGTTGGTAAGGTGTTTTTCCGTTGATTTTTGGTCAACATCCAACGCCTAAAGTTTTTCGTCTTAAAACTTGATAAAAGAAGTTCCGAGGACGTCAATTTCATTTTGAATCTCTGGGGTAGGTACCATCTTAAAGTTTGGAGCGATAAAAAACTTGGTGATCTTAGGTGTAAAAACTTGGTATTGTAGCGTAAAGTCGCGTGAGAACTTAGCGACTTGGCGACTTAGTAACTTGGTGTAAGGTCGCGCGATGTGGCTTTCTTAGCGCGACTTAGTTATTCTCGGTATTTTTGCTTAAAGTAGCGAACTTGAAGATTAAAGTGGTGTGAGAAGTGAAAAAAGTGAAGTATAGGCAGAGATTTGGTGTAAAGGGTAAGGTTGAAGGTCGCTATTAGTGGTAAAGTTTGTAAGTGGAGGGCAAAGGTTATTATTTTAGCGTAGAAACTTAGTCGTTCTTCTTGCAGTAATAACACCCGCAGTATTACTAACTTAGCTGTTTTCCAACTTGCCGTACTTTGAGACTTCTAACAGTCAATCTCAAAGTTTTTCTTTAAGAAGGATCAATAAAGATTTCTTGGTGTTTTCGATAATGATACCGTCGCTAACTTCCAGATTTCCATTGTAAGACTGACACAACCCAAAAGTCTTCTCTGTTTTCCTGCTGTTGTAAGACTGACACAATACTAATAGAGGCCTTTCATAAGAATATTTCCTCTACCCTAACCATCGTAGCTGTAAAGCGTAACCGGAAAGTAGCCTTTTCTTTTACTTAGCTTATCTGTACCTAATCTAGTAGGAAAAAACTGATTAGTATTGATAGGCCTTAGATGTTACAACGTTATCGATTCGATTGGTCAAAGTAACAGTAGTATTGTATGGTCAAATGGTGGATGTATTGTTCTAGGTTTGGCAGACCGCTAACTGGTCTGCACTGTAATTTGTATGGCTAATTGCTTAGCCCATGCCCTGGAGTGAAGTGAAGCGTACTGCACTCGACGTAAACCCAATGCGGTAAGTCCCCACAAAACAATACACTCAACTTGTAGTTCAGTACAGTCAACTTTAATGTAAGTAAAGGTGAACCACTGCACTACATATAATACTATTCTAACAGTGTAATACAACGGTCGAATCGGGGCTTTAACGCTTATTAATATAAACCAATTTCAAATAAGGCCTAAATAAAGTGTGATTACACGCTAGTTAAGTACCTTCAATTAGTTTATTTAGCGCGTTTACAAGCGTTACACTAGCTAATCAGCTTGTAAACACCAAATTCGCAAGAAATTAATTTAAAAATAGGTGGTGTTTGGCTGATAGAGGAAAAGAAAACAGAGAAATAGTAAAAGGAAAGAAGAAAAAAAGCGAACAGGGTAATGGAAATTAGTAAATGATATAGAGAGATGTGTATTTGTATAATCCGGTGTTTAAGGCTCGAGATATGTTTGGTGGAGGGGTTAGATATCGTGTTGTGGCCGCTCTTATTGTTTGTGAGCGTTTTGGATGCCGTGTCGTGACAGTTTTTAGGTTTTTTAGGTGGTGTAGATGTTACCTCTTGGATTCTCTTGGATTTCGTAAGCGGTCTAGTTTCTATGTCGTGACCGCTTTTTGGTCTCGTGAGCGGTTTGGATATTGCGTTTTGGCCGCTTTTAGATTTTGTAAGCGGTTTGAATGCTACGTTTAGGTCGGACGGGTTCCAACAAAGAGTTTCGAAACTTGGTGGTTTTGACTCGCGTAGCCTAAATACGTAATAAAACGCTCATGAAAAGGTTCCCTAGTACTTTTAAAGCGCCAAAACGAGTTAAATGTCAACGTAACGGAGAGTTTAGTAAATAAGGTACTAACTGATTAATAATATCGTATTAAAGTAGTCTTTTATAAAGCCACTTTAGATCTTATAATCTTGTTACGCTTCTAGTTTAAAGGCGCTTCCGCGTAATTCCACATTCTAGTAGAGTTTTTATAAGTTGTACTATTGAAATATAAATAAGTAGGACCCTTATTATATTCCACTATAGGTATTTAACTTCGGGTTGTCTCTTTTTCTCATAGTTATTTATGATCGACCTAGTCGTCTACTGATTAGTAACGATAAAATCTTTACCTATTTACGTAAACGTAAAAATTTGATCGTAAAAGTTGGTATTATAATAGTAAAAATAGAGTTTAGTAAGAGAAAAGAAGTATTCAGAGAGTATACACTACGGGTAAGAAGTTATAAACATCTTATTTAGACAATGATACTCTGTCATACAATCTACCAATATCTCTTCTGAGCAGTGGCACTCTACCGTACACTCTGCAAATGCCAGTTCCAGCCAGTGGCATGCTATAATAAACTCTGCAGGAATGCACCTTGCAGAGTGGTACGTTACCATGCACTCTAACAAAGGTACACTTTGTAGTGTATCTTCTTACTAACTATAGGGATATATGGTAATATCCACATAAACACTAATGGAAAATTTGATATTGAACCTTCCCAACTTTATATAATCCTTGCTAATATAGTAAATGAATAAGCTAACAAGTAGTACATATACTGTTTAATATAAATAAATATTTTATGAAATGTTATCATAACTTGAAAATGTATTTCGATTCAGAAATCAATTATAAACATTATAACAAGGATTAGATAGGCACTATATGTGAATCCAGTGAAAATCAACGTAAAAAAGCGGATAAAGCCCTAAAAAAGGTGCTTACCGCCCTTTTGAAGTTTTGAAAGTGTCAGGCGACTTTTAAACCAAAATAAAAAAGCGATAAACTATTTATCTAAGCAATTGCAAAAGCATACCATAAACATTCGGATTTCGAACATACGTTGTTCAAAATGTAGAAACACTAAGAGACTTTTTATACAATCCTTAAAACGTTATTTGAAACCTCGATATGCCAATAGGCGAGCCTTGGATTATCATTTGAAGCCAGGAAGGCTAAAGACGAGTACCCGCAAATTACGAAAGCAAACCTCACCGAAACAATTTATTACGTTTGAAACCGACGATTTAGAATGTACCTAAGGTATAAGGAATATTAAAACCATAAATAATACTATAAAGGCAATGCATACTGAATAAGGAGCTTCATAAACAGAAAACAAAGTAGTAACCAGCGGGAACACCCTTACAATGAAATATAAAACATACCACATATACCACTATATTTACGCAAAAGTATACTAAAATTTACAAGTTTCTAAAAATGATATATTGTATTTTATAAGGTCGGCTATTAGTTGATAAACTAACCGATATACGAATAGATTTGAGTTAAACGATAAATTTAGGCCGATTACCTATCCTAATACCAAACAGAAGTTAATTTCACAACGTATAAACCCGACTACGATGTCGTTAAAAAGGATTTGGACGTTTAATTTCATGGGTATGACTTTTAAAACAACTATTCGAATGAAAAAAAAAAATTACGTAATAACCCAAAATAAGGAAACCAACCAGCGAATATTTGTAAACCTGCAAGATACCTTATTTTTACATAAAGTAGATCTATATGACGAAAACAACGTACTGAACGCTTATATGTCGCCGCCATTCATATTATTTAATAAATATGGCAACCAGTTTCAAGGTATTATACTAAATACTGGTATAATAAAAATCACGACCGCCGCAAAGCAATAATTCAACGTTTTAGTGGCGAAGTTTCTCAAATTCCAACTCAACAGTATAGGAAAATACCGGAAAATTTTATTTGGTAAAGGTAAGGCGTTGTTACTTAACATAGAAATAGTAAATACAATATTCAGCTTAGTTAAGTCTTACGTAATAGACTTTAAAATTCCATTTTTGCTATTACTGGTTAATATAAACAAGTTCGGAATTATGGTTCAAAATACGACTAACTAACTCGTTCGCGTTTTAAATGGTATATCCGTATCGCTACATCGAAAACTTGAATACCTGCGGTTTTTCTCAAAGATATATGTAATTAAAGCTGTTACCCTAATATAACCAAAAATACTAATACTATACCAATAATTATAGCACCCGGCTACAAAACGCCTTTACGTTTTTTTATATAGTAAATTACATGAATGTGAAAAAAGAAACTCTGAAAGTTATCGAAAAGTTCTGTTACAAATACTAGCTGTATTTATAGATCTACAGCGGTTTAAATTCCGCCTTCAAAATGACGTAAACTTGAACTACAAAGTTATGATGAATATAATTTACTTTGACGGACACATTTATTTTATTTCATCGACGCCGCAATATTATTTCAGGCCGCGAAATTTACGCGGAACGCTTTTGTACCGAACTTCTGGAATATCCTGATAAACTGCTAAACAAAGGTCCATCTTAAGCATCCGGATTGAATTAACCACGATATAGATACAGCGTTGGACTCTATTAAATAGAAAATTAAGGTTAAGATTACCGGAAGTAAGTATAGACAAATATTGGTAAAAGCGTTTTAATGTATCGGAAAGTATAAGCGATATAACATACTGTTTAAATAAGAGTATATGGTATTTTTGAAGGAATTGAAGGGTATAAATACTATGAAATAAATTTTTCAAATGGTTGTAAATGCTTTAAGCAAAACTTTTAGCCCCAGTATCTTAATTTTAACACTTTTTATCTTTGGAATTTACCCTAAGATTTACACAAATTACGAAATATTACCAGTAACAGTATAAAAAGTAAATATTATTGCTAAGTTTATAATAACTTTACGTTCTTTATAGGCCATGAATGATATTTCGAAATGATTAGGAATAATGAAAGTCCCGTGTAAAACAAGCATTTTAAACTAACAATTATGGTTGAAAGTACTGATTTGAAAAACGAAAAATGTATGTATTAGCCCTTGGAAAATTAACGGTATTAAAGGATATGACATACTTATAGACTTACCAAATGTTATAAATTTATTGCGTTGGACGATGGTATATAAATATAAAAAGGAAAAGTTCAATGATGAAGACCTGAAACCACAATCTCAGGAATAGAACCAATGATTTCACTTTTATAATAACTAAAATGAACCTTTCCCAAAATCTACGTACCTTACAAAACCGAACACTTCATATAATTAAAACTAGTATGACGCCGTCAAAGGTGTTCACTTGATTCAAAAAACAAAAAACGCTTTGAAACCTTTTTTACGAACTCCTTCACTACCTAAAAGGAATCGCCGAACCGTGACTTAAGTATAAAGCTCTGACGTAAAATCGTTATTACAATATTAAGTAATCTTTTAAAAAAGTTAACCTACAAAGAGATTTCCGACTTCATCAAACAGTGTGTTTTTCGCTTTAAAAAGTTTTACTTAACGATTTACGAAGATGATAGGATTATCCCCGCCTATTTAATTGACAAGGTAAAAGATGAAATCGGAAAGCCCTATAAAAAAATTCACCTTATAGTTAAAAAGTACAATAACGTTAAAAAGAAATATATTATAACCCTGTCGCTTACTTGGTAACGAGTGAGTTATCGTTTGGTTTTTGCGTTTACCACCTCCTTATATACTCCCTATGAACTTCGTTTTAGGCTTCGAAATTTTATACAAATTTATACATAGTTGAAAAAATCATTGTAAGCGACGTATTTACGCTTATATGATTATAAAACTTCCAAAATATCATATATCCGAAATGATTTTACGTATCCTAAACCCAATTTAAGGCTTTGTTAATGCTAGAGTATATCGGTATAATACCTATTGAAGATATCATAAAGAGCGCCTCGGAACATCCCGCTTAACCTTTTACCCTTGCCTAAGAGTTTTAATATTACGTTTCAAAATATTTACACTTATTGGAATACAAACGGATGATAATTTTATATTTTATAATACGTCATTTTCCGTTGCGAATGCGAGGAAAGTTGAGAAGGTGGGCTTTGAAGCGGAACGTAAAATATGTTTGGTAGAGTGCAGCCTACTTAACTTTCACAACGTAATATTTACGTTTCAAAAGGATATTTTAAAGCTGATATAAAAAGGGCAATTATATGAAGCTATTTTTATTAACATAACTCATATAAAACAAACCCTTAAATAAAGATGTTAACATATATGAAATGCTTAAGTTGTATAGTTCGTATGATCGGAAGTGGCGTTGAATATTTCTGTCGTTACTTAATATTAAATAAACCCGTCGGATAATATATACGAAACATTTAATAAGCGCCTTAAATAGCAAATTAATAATTCGAAGCGAGACCTCCGTTTGATGCCATTCGATATATGTATAGCAAAGCTTTTTATTTTGATCAATGTATTCTTTACGAATGATAATGATTGTAATTTTCAAATAAGATTTATAATCATTTTCAATAATGAATTGCCGGTATGAAATGGATTAATATTTTATAATAATGTTATTCATTATGGCTGAAATAAATATCAGCGACTTACTTGGAGAGTTTAACCTTTTAAATCTATATTATAGTTGGAAAATTAGAATCTGGTGTTGTTGAAGCGATGACGATTCGGATAATTATTTTGAATCTTGACCTAAAACCATTTGTTTTAGTGATTTATACTAACTTTTTTCCCTCCTACGAATACATTCTTAAGATCGGTATTACAAACGAAAAACATCTTATAATCGATATTATAATTTTACACGAGTCGTAAAAACGCCTTGAAATTAATGAGATGAGATAAATCGACAGAAAATTCAAACCAGCGGATATAATAACAAAGGGTACCCCGAATGGAATATTAAAGTCCTTTATATTTAAAAGTCCTTTTTTTGTCGGTTTCATTAAAAAGATTCCACAAACTAACCTCAGTTAAGCATTTGACACCTTACATTTATTACTTCCTCTTTTGATAAACCATTTTCCGCGTTTTTAATAAATTATTACTTTTTGTACTTTCTATTCAGGAATTTTTTGATATATTATTACTCTTTAAGTTTTTTTACAGCTTTACTATCCTATTTTTACTCTTTAACTCTAGTATTTACTACTTACATAAAAACCTTGTTTAAAAGTAATCTTACTATTATTCATCTTTCTATACTAAGGTTGGACAAGCCGTTAAATATGAAAAAAGGCAGTTATTCGCTGCTGCAAGGCGAGGGAGAGGCAGGAGTTTCGTTTTCTTCTTCTTTATCCTTATCTTTGCCATCATCACCATCGTTGTCATCGTCATCGCTACCGTCGTCGCCATCGTCGTCGTCGTTGCCATCGTCATCGCCGTCGCTGTTAACACTATCGCTACCACTACCGTCGACGTTGCCATCGGCGTCGCCACCAGGAAGAGGGCCCCGCACCGTAGGTTATATACCCTTAGGTAAAAGGCACGGGGGATATTTACCCTGTTTATGTCGACAAAAGATAACGTTATCGAACTCTCCTATATAAGTAAGCCTACCTATTGGGCGGTAATAACGGTTACCGTCTTTTTTAGTCGCCGGTTAACGCCTAATACTAATTAATCTCGGTTAATCCCAGGTATTATAAAAATAGTTTTTTATATGAACTTCGAATAAGGTGGTAAAAAAGTGTATAATAATTGTTCGCGGCTAAAATAACGAATCAAAAGGGACGGTTATTACTGTAAAAAATGCGGATAAATAACAAGGCTTCGGCTTACGATTCTAAAACCACCAGAACTGGGGCGTACCTATTGCCAATCCGCTTGTAACGGTAGTAGTAAAACGAACAACCCCGTTTTAACAGAAATCGTTAAAAAACTTACTCGTGGCGGCGGATGTAATATATGGTACGTAAGACGTATTTATTAGCGGCCTAGAAACACGAATCCGAATATGCTATTTTAACGTTTTACTCATTTAAAAGGCTCCATAATGTAGCTTCGTAAGTCGCAGCTAAAGAAGTCGGGCCCGTTTCGCTGTTTCGGCCTAGTTTATAAAACATTGATATACTATAATTTAAAAAGGGGATAAATATTACAAGTCGCATTATAACTCGATAATGTTTCGTTTATGGTGTCGAAAGATCTCTACGGGTAATAGGGTTCTCACTCATAATGAAAAGGTAAGTTTAATTACCTTAGAAGCCTTTCCCTCCTCCCATCAATGAGTGGGAGAAGAAGGTAAGGAGAAAAAAGGGTATGAAAAAGGTGAGGTAGTGGCTTGATCAGCGACGGGCGACGAAAAAAAAGTAAAGTGAGTAAAAATTGAGTCGGCGACGACGACAGAGAAACGGAAGAAAAATGCCAGGATTGAGGATATACTTCTAAAGTTAAAAAAGCTAAGGCTGAGCAGGCGACGAGCTATGGCAGTGACAACCTCGTCGCGTTTATGCTAACGCGCCAAACATTGCCATTAAACACTGACTTTACGAAGTATTTACTTGAAAAATGCGAAAAATATAGTATTAGTTAAAAAAATAATTTATATGAGAGGTTAGAATAGCCTATTAAGAACGAGTAGTTTAAAAGTGTAGGCGCCAACTAGTCAATTGGGTATTTCTCTTACGGGTAAAACTACGTTGTTAAAAGAAAAAGAAAAGGTTCTGCTTAAATCGATAGCGATATATCTTTTTATACTAAACCTAAAACACGTAACATGAACAATTACAACTCTATAATCACACATATATAAGGATTATCATTCTTTTCGATCAATATTTCAAAACTTATAACATTATCGTTACTAACTAAAATACTATCATTGAGTAACTTAACTAAAAATTTGAATGAATCATACCATTACTATACTATTATTAAACGATTGATCAAGAGATTTAGCTTTGGACTATTAATATTAAACGACTAATGAGGGGTTCGGACCAAGTTGTACTATCGCTATTATACAACTAATCGAAAGCTTCACGCAATGATATTATTACTATTTAATTACAGATACGAAATATATTAAAAAAGCAAAAATTATCTACGTAAATATAATTATATATGCCTATAATTAGGACTGTAGGGTGTACTTTTGCAAAGTGCACGGTAACATAACAAGTTATATGATACAATTTTACAAAGTGTACTATAACGTGTCACGTTACAAGGTACACTCTTGCAAAGTACATGATAGCATTCTACACCCCAGAAAAGACGTTAGCGAAGTGTATAGTAAAGTACTACGCTCTGGATGAGAGCTCATAAGCTCTTACCTAAGACTTATACTCTCTGGATGCCTCTTATCCCTTCGAACTATCTATTATCAATACTACCAATCTTACGATTACCCTTCTATTACCTTTTACTTTAACATAAGAAGTTATTATAACTTACCAACAGTTATCTATAAAAGTATGATAAAATGATTTAAACAGCCTTAAAGTGCGATAAATTAATTTCGGTACAAATGCTAGTAAATTTTTTAAGCTTATCAATACCACTTTACAATATTTCAATATTTAATACATTAAAACAATAAACCGATTTAAGCAACTTATATATACGAATACTTAAAAAGGAACTCTATTTTATTTATTACTGAAATTTTAGCAATCATTATAAAAATCAAAAAAGTCGACTTGAAAAGGTAATGAGTAATTGTTAGGGATAATATATTGTTAAAGAGTTTGAAATTAATCATTACCTAACTTTTCTCCAAATGAAAATGGTTTTTTTCAATCACAAAAACCGGTATGATGAATAGTAAAACGTCAATTATAAATTTCATAAGTTTTCAATGATGTAAATAATTCAATTATCAATTTAATAAAATTTCGTTTTGCGGAGAAATTGGGTAGAGATAACGATTAAGTTTCGTATTTTTACAGTAGTTAATTAGTGAAACATTTATGATTTGGTTGATAGGTAGCTCGATTAACCCAAAATCATGCAATAAATTAGAAATTTCATCATATTGTTTTACGAGTTTCTGAGATTTCAACGGTTTTTCTACATTAATATATATATCACATTTTTCTTTCAATATTTGTGTATAATTTGGAGTCTTAATGTTGAAGGAAGTCGGAATGTCTATAAATCAAGTCTTATTTCATTTATCAGCGAGATTTTGTTTAGCAAAATTTGATTCTCGCGTATTTTCTTTCAATTCTTGTATATTTTACATATATTCTCGCGTAAAGTCCTAAATGAGGCCAGCATCAACATTTAGAAATAGCGTACCTGATTATGGGTTAACGAAAGTCTCTCAAAGTAAGAAAGACTGCTTTTTCTTTGCTGTTTCTGCTGTATAAGAATCTAATTAGAATTATGTTTCTATAGGTGGAACTTTAGAGCCTAAATTGTTTGTGACGACGAGAGTCATGAGATAATTCCTAATGGCCTTAAGAGTAGGGTAATCAATTTCGAACGTTACATTTTCAATTTCTATTGCTCATAAAAGTGGTTGTATGTCGTTATTCCAAGTATTATGAAAATATGAAGTATCTTTACACTTCGTAATAGTTCCGAGACGCGTATACTGAGGAATATTAATAGATAAGGCAGGGGAGTTTTAATGCTTAACAATATAAGGCATAATTAAATTCACAATTGCGTTTAACGTGTAAAGATATTCATAAATGGATACAAATAAACATTCCTTAGAGAGTTTAATATATTGAATCGAGAGATATATAGTTTTCCTTAAGAATACCTTTTTAATTGTAGTCTTGGTAGAATTGTTACATATAATTAGATTTATAGTTATTTTATGACCCGATAATAATACCTTAAAATAGTTATTTTTAAGGCATATAATATTTTTCTAATATAGAAATTTCCGCCCTATGAGTCTCAAGCCAGTTATTGGATAAGAGGGCCCCAGTATCCATGCGGTCTATCCCCCAAGCTTTCGACGTTTCCTTGAAAATATTAGGTGTTTTATGATATTTATGGCTGGGGCTTATAAGGTTTGAACGAAATTTGGTAATGAATCGTACGAAAGGGCTTATAAAGCCTGAAATTATTTGTCATTCAGTTTACAAGACGTCCGTCGTAATATAATCAAGAACATACTTATTAAGCTCAAACTTAGCAACGAGATCTTTACCTATACCTGTATTCAAATATATTGTGTAATTAAACTTTAACAACGTGTTACGTATAGCTACGTATAAAATCGATAATCTCTTATAACGAAGACGAACTCCTTATTAACCAGCTTAGCTACGATAACTTCTAAATTTTCTATGTGTAATGCAACATTCGTGAAGCTAAACTTTGAATAATTTATGTAACGTATGTGTTTCCTACGGTTGAAAAAGATAAGGTCCTTATTTATAGGCAAGCATCAAAATGTTTGAAAAGGGTATTGCAAGATTTGTAAGTTTGCTTATAACAAGCGTATCTCTAATGACTTGACTAAGTTTCACTTACGAGGTTGAGGCGTAGTATCTTGTTTATAAAACCCACTTTACTCGCTTGAAAAGGCGAAAAGAAGCACTTAAACTCGTTACAGCTCTAATCTAAATAGTTAATATTCTTTAATTCCGATTATATATTATTAACCCGTTTACGTCAACGGCTTCGTTACGGAGACTATCGTCATCACAACGGCAACCATTACAGTCGTTGCGGTGATTATTATCGCGACGCTTTTCGCGAGGTTTTTTACAAGCCTTGCGAGGCTTGTAATCATAATCGCAAGATTTACGATCGTGCTCGCGAACAGGATAACTACTTTTTCCAGGTTTCTTATTATATATTTTTCTGTTTTTGTATGAGCCGGTGTTTTCGTACTGTAGTTTTTCTTATAAGTACCGAGAGGCGTACTTTTTCGGACTATTTTGGCAAAAAGGTTTATAATATAGGTATATTCGGTTTATAACTGTGAGTAAAATTATTTTAAACCTTTCAATTTAACATATATTTTCAGAAAGAGTTTCTTTACGTTAATTAATTCAAGGTTTCGTTCAATATTTAAGTTCAACAAGATCCAAAATCAATTATAGCTCCATACCAATTTTTATTCAGATCGAAAGTACACATTACGTGTATGTATATAAATTTGGTTGATATAAACTTACGGAAGCCGTATTCATCTTTTATAAAATTTCGTAGAATAAAGCTTGATTTTCGAAACTTTTCTGTAATGAGACCCTAATCTATTTTAAAGCGTTACGTTAATACATTTACAATAGCTTTGTAGCAGAAAAAAGTTAGTTTTTGGTATTCTTCATCGAAAATATTTATATTTTGCCAAATGATGGTGAAACCGTATAGTAAGGTTTCGAATATTAATAAGATTTAGCCTTCTACCTTAGGTTTAAGCCTGGGAAAGTTTTTTTTAACACGTCTAAAAGCTTTATATATTAGTAAAACAATATTTCTTCTTACTGTAACAATATCTTTATGAAAAGAATTATGATATTCCGAGTTATATACACTTGTTTCTTCCCGTTTGAGGCGGTAAAAAATATTTGAAACTAAGAATTAAGAGGTCGGCGTGTCTCTATCCTTAGAATTACGGGGACGCTCGAAGCTATAAGAACAAGGTCGAGGACTGTAAGGACGAATGTTGTAAAGGTAAGGCCTAGGATTATAAGGACAAGGAAGTTTATTCTTCTCACGAGTAAGAGCCTTAAAGTGATTCACTGTAATTATCTAATTGTTTTTTATGTTATTGTGAGTTTATTTCAATTTCGTTATGATGATTATTAAAGTTTGCATTTATTTCGGTTATTTGTTATTGTAAACGTTTAAACCATTATAATTCGGGTAAAGATCTTACGACAATACGATTATTAACGGGCGTATGAAAACTTAGCGAAGTAATTGACGAAGTAATTAAGGTAAATTAAAGGATATTGAAAGGGGTGGCAGGTTTATCGAGTTTGTTACGCGTGAGGCGAGGAGTTATTAATGAGAAGCGAAGCTTAACAGAGTTAAGCTTTGTACTAAACAGGTACGGATATGTGCCTTCCCGAAGTGTACTGTATCAGTCCAGTCTTAGTCCTCATATATGTTTCCTCCATGTATATTTACAACAGTTAAGTCGTTACCCCATTACCAAACGCCAAAAAAACCAGGTAATATATCACATACAGGACGCTATTACTTCTAACAGAACCATTTATATCGTATCATAGACTACCAACATGAAAACGCGTTTAATAATAAAAACAATGTGTTAAAATTAGTCACATAAGATCAAAATACTACTATTCAAGAAACTTAATCACTAACTAACCACGCTTTCCTATATTTCCTGTTAGGTGGAAACCTTTACCTGCGTTATAAAAATCAAATGCCTAACCCCTGACATATCCTCTATTTTCATAACCGTTAAGCAAATCATACGTTTTAAAAATATGCCAAATATTGGGGAAACAAAATATTTAATAGGATGTTATATGTGGTATATCGTATTACAACGGGAACGAATTATCTCCACAGAAATTAATTGTTGAAATACAGGTAAATCTAAAGTTGGCTTCTGCTTAGGTATAGAAATATTTTCAATAGAATCAACGACTATGTAAACAATTATTAAACCGATTACTTTATACATCTTGAAACCCCCTACTATATTTCTTCTTTACTAAATAAATACAAGAATCCTCGGTGTTAACATCGACGATAACACTAGTAATTTAGTTAAAGAGAGGTGGAAATTTATTTCAGCCTTGAAATTGAGAAACTTATAGGTCCAAATTCAAATAGTCAAGACAACAGTAATGAATTTAACTGAATTTTAAATGCGTTACTTATACCAATGTTGTGATTACCCAGCCGTCAACATTTTTTATAAAGTCCTTAAGTCTGCAATGCGTAAGTATTTGGAATATTTTACATTGAAGATTATTAAATAGCTTTACTATTGGTACCAAATATATACCTTAACCCCCAAAAGGTTTGATTTTGTTTTAAAAGACGGCAAACATCTCAATGGTTAATATTTTACTAAGGTTTTTTTTGTATAAGAAACCCATTTATTAAGTGATAAATTTGGTAACCTCTTTCATAATATTAATTTCTCCAAGTCTTTATGCGAGAAATATGTTTGGAAATCGTTAATAATGTTATGAATTGACATGTACCTGTAGCTATTCAATGTTATTGTTTACGATGCTGATAATAACTTTACTGCGGCTGAATTTCAAGTTAATACCAAATTAATAGGAATTCAATACAACCAAATACCTATTAAGGCCTACTAGAATATAGGGAAATTTAAAATGGTATACTAGCTGCTTTTTAAAACGTATAATATCATTAAGTTGGAAATTGGAAGTTTTACTGATTAGAGAACACGTTCTTGAATAATAATTAAGGGCCTAAATAATACTATAAGCCTTGATTTTTTAATACCTAAGTTGTTGGTCTTTAAAGTATACCATCGCTTAACGAGTAGATATGTACAAAAAGGAAATTACATACAATAAGGCTTTAAAAAAACTACGAAGAGAATCTGCCCAGTGTAAAGTCAATAACACCCTCAACATCAAAACCGGTTTTATGATTATCAAAGTATTATTTTTGATATGTAAAGCAAAATCCTCTTATATCAAAAGCTTTCCCAATTGAATAACCTATTTAGAATATTAAGTATCGTTAGCCTAAACGTGATTATTAAGTTTCGAATGGTTTGAAGGGGTTTCATATAATTTAAGCTATATTATGAATTAAAACAAATACTGATGAAGATATTCAAAATAAGCGAATATACTAATGTAACCCCTCATCATTCTGTAATTCACAAACTGATAAAGGGATAGCGGCGCAGTTGACTATTAAAAGAAGAGAAATACTAAGAATAGAAAATATACATAGGGGTATATGTATACAACTGCTTGAATTCAAAGGGAAGAAAAAAACTATTAAGACTTAGCCGTTAACCTTCGCGAATGAAAAAATATTATTACTTTAGTCGAACCTTTAGAAGAAAACTATGAAGTTGAAATTAATGAATTAATTATATCAAAAGTCGTATATTTTTAGTTTACATATGACTTTAAGTTTACGAACCTATTATTATGATTCTTAAGTCGAGGGTTGTTCACAAGTTAAAGAAAAGACCTCGAATAACCCGTATAGAAAATTACGTTTAATTGTTTAATAGTATGATATAAAAGTAAAATATCTTATCCCTAAGTAATCGCTAAAGATTTAAAAGATTAGTTCACGTTTACTGGTCATATTAGTATTAAGTTTGGTGGGTAGCACGAATAGGAAGTTTACCTTAAATGGTTTTGATATGACGTAATTGTATATATAATTAGCGACTAATTTACAAAGTATTGTTTTACTGGAGTTATCTTGAAGAATCCGTAATAATTACCGATTGTAAATGGTTGTACGATACGTTAAACTATTGTATAGACTAGCTAATACAAGTATTTATTGGGTTTTTACGTATTAGTCGCACATTAAATCTAAAAAAAGTATAAAATCTTAATTTACAACCTATACCTGTTAATTAAGTAAATGAAAAATGATTTCTGTATAGTATATATATAAATGGACAAAACCTTGTTCGTTGGAACTACTGGTTTTGTGGAAATGAAACAAAGTGCGATTGAAGATTCCAAGTTTTAAAATTACGAATTGATCGCGACTTAAATTAAAGGCAAAAATTTAAATTTGAACCGATTTTCAATTCTCATACATAAAATTGACGATATTGATGTTTACCTTAGTTTAAATGAAAATTGCTAATATAATAACCTAGTGAAACATAAAAAAAAATTAACATTATAAGGGTTTAAAAATACTGGAAACAACGTAAACATAGCAATTACATCGTAACCCTACCCTAACTGAAAGCATTATACAACCTATTAGTTGCGGTATGGACTTGAAACTAAACTGATAAGGACAGCAATTGATGAAATAAACGATTCAACTAATAAATAAAGAACTTGGACGGAGGGATTAATATAATCTCTATAAATCTATCGACAACCAAATGAATAATCTTCATGAACTCTTTATTCGCTAATTATACCAACCTATTGTTATAGATCGTATTCTTTATAATAATCATTAAGGAGGGTGAATTATAATACAATCAATTTTTTATTATATAGAACTTCATTTATTTAACTTTTGTTAAGTAGAAAATAGTTACATTAAGTGTAAATACTCTCGAAGTTTACGGTATAATAGCTTAATTTAATACAGATATAGTAATGTGGAATAACCGGAATATATTTACGAAATAATGCATGATTTTACTTATTCTGGTTGATATATATACCTATTTAAGGAAACAATTCGAATACTTTTTTAATCTAGGAACGACTAATAAGGAATGTATGATAATCGACGTAATATCTCTCCTCGAAACCAACGATATTGCGAGAATTAAAGAGTTTAAATGGATTGATAGCAAGGATAACCCAGCGGACATAATAACAAAAGCTATGCTAAATATAGCTTTATAAAGGTTTGTGAATAAGACGAAACTAACTATATGGATCTACGGTTAGATCGAAAGGTCATTTATTAAAATATTATGTAACGACAAATGGATAGGAAACTAGGGATAGGTTGGCAAAGTAGAAAACTATCATGGGGTCGAGATCATTGTTAACATAGGCTTAATTAACTAACACAATTAAGTTGGCTATGTAATTATATATGTGTTAACGAATTGGAGTAAATAAGTGGTAAAACAATTGTTGGTGGGACTACAAGTAGGAGTAAGTAAGAAAACTATACAAATCATAGTGAAGTTAACAGGGAAAAACTTATATAACCGAAAAAGTTTTTGACAATACGCACTAGCACCGGCACATGCATTAATAAAAAAGCCTCTAGTATTGAAATAGCATTCAAGTATAATGCGATTAAGTTAATTGAAGTATAATGCCTAATTCAATGTGGGGTGCAGACCAAGAAATTGGCCATACAAAGTAGTATATAGACAGGTTAGCAGTTTTACAAACTTAAAAGTAACCATCTACCCCTTGACTACATAATACTACTGTTACTTTGACGAGGATTCGAATCGACAACGTTGCAAAATCTAAAGACCTATTAACAACAACAGTGAAAACCATAAAAGATGAAGGAAATTAACAACTTGTAAAACATCCTTCCCGATGTTATGATCTTACCTACGATGTTAAGCCAAGTAGGTACCAAATAGGGTTTACTATTGAGGTACGGTGGAAGACTAGAAAAAGCTAACATGGCCTACCGTATAGGACCTATAGGTATGGCCAGTGCTCAGCTCGTCACGTACCCTCACACATGCCATGCACGAACCGCTCTCGGACCGCGCCCAGACCGCACCCGGACCGGGTACTTCCTATCCTGTTACGTGCACAGTTGTGTAACCTTTAGACTCAATGAATAATGGCCTGAGTCCATAACACCCGACATATTTATGGGCGGATCCCACATTTGTTAGTGCTGCCACCAGATCCTTATATGATATCTTAATATCGCAGGAAAAATTCTCGAATTGCTTCCTCTATGGCTACCACCAAAGGGGCTAAACCGACCACGCGTACCCATTATACGCCTGAAAAGGATACCCGATTTTTACAAACTTTCTAAAGGCCTTAGCATAAACGCCAGGTAACTGGACCGCCCCTGGCGGAAAAGGACGCTGCTACGTACCGATCCCCACGTTTTAACGCCAAGTCTTTATACAGGATACTCGATATGTAAAGGCGTAACCTCAAAGTTCGCGAATCCGTTTATACGGCGTATGAAAAGGCTATTAACGCCTTCGTCACTCGCTATAACAAGCTTAGCTTTACCGAACACCGGGTGTTGGCGTTGTGTATCGTAACGCATGCCATCAAATACCTAACTAATAGGGGCTTGCAAACGCAGATTATGGAAGATACAACTTTTGTAAGCCAACCTCTTAGCTTAATAATTTAAATTCGAAAAAAACCCTAAAGGTTTACCCGAACCCTTTCCTTTGCCGATTTTTAGACGTTTTTAACCTTACCTACGGTTACAATAAATAAAGGTGTTAATTCTATCGCTTTAATCGCGTCAAACCCGAATATTATATGGTTAAAATAATAGGGCGAAAAAAGTCTTCGGTCTTTTTAACATCGCGAGCCTTATTTACGCCTATGAAGGAGCGTTAAAGTCCCGCTTTAAATGAATCAAAATTTTACTCCGTATAACGTATTACGTCTTAAAAGACAACAGAAAAGGTGGATTTACGGGTTTTTATTGGGGGTTTTAAAGGTTTTAAATAAAACGTCGAAGGGTTTTCCCTCCGATGTACCCTAATTAAAAGTGTATAATTAAATCCGTTTGTTATTAAATATGTAAATAAGGCTTTTATGGGGTTCGTTATACAATACGCGTATATAATAACTATGAATAAGCTTTTTTCGAAGAAAATTTTACCGGCGATGTTATATATTTTCGACAACACTTTCGTCACGCTTTACCAACTATAATATACGTATACAGTTAACGGGGTCCTTCGGGTTATTTATACACTTTTCAAAAAATATATTGATCCAGGTTTCTAAGGTAATCAAAGAGGAGATCATTACGTATGCTGGGTTTATATCAATTATTATCTTCAAGTTAATTTATAGTCAAGATATATATATAGGTCTTAATACCTAGATTGTCCTTTTTTTTTAGTTAGTTAAGTTCTTTCGTTTTTTTGATATTAACGAAGGAACCCGGGCAATGGATAAACAATACCGGTTGTAATTATACAACTATAGGGATATGGACTAGTACATTAAGATACGATACATCCGTTTGATTCGATGTTATAACTATTCGGTTTTTGTAAAAAACTACGGTTTAGAGGCGTATATAATGACTTCGCAATACTATAACTGTTACGGAACTTTTACCTCAGTATATAACAATTACCAAACACCCTCCCCCCAAAAAAGGGAGCAAATATATACACATATTAAGTCACCGCCTTAAAAAATTAAATACTCTAGGCGAACCCTATATAATATTAAAGTCATAGTAAAGGCTTTAGCTAACACCGTTTTCACCGCGATTAGGCCCGTAAAATACTATTTCACCGGTAAAAGATGTAGGAAGTTAAAACCTTATTATACTAATATTCAACAATACTTTGATTATAATAAGGTAACGAGACTTATACTTTTTACACTTGATTATAGAAGTTGTAATTACATAACTCCGCTACTTAATACCGATCCATTATGTAATTGACTTCTTTCGGACCTTATATCACTTAAAGAAGACGAGTTTAAAGACACCCAGAACGAAATTATATTACAAAATACTACGGGTAAAAGTTTTCAACCCTTATTATTACAATTTTAATTTTAAAGGAGTTTACGTTCAATGAACCCAATACCCAGTTCATAAGTAATTAAGTTAAATATTCTATATGTTTTAGGTTACGCGTTTCGAAATACCTTTCGTTTAAAGTTACAAAAACGAGGTTTCACACTTCTAAACCTTTACTTACTAGGGTTTTAACTTTATGAACAATCATTACCAAACCCCTTAAAGATATTAGGCTATTTATTATAAATTCGACTACGTTTATATCCGAATTTAATTTCCCGTCTTTTTTAAGTACTAACATTATGTAAGTTAACCCTTTAAACCTTATATAATAGGTTTATGCGCCAGACTCCTATAACGCCACGTATAAGGGCTTAATCAGTTCTAATAACTCTAAATACTAAGTACACCCTTTACAAAAACGTAAAACAACTAGACGTTACCGAACTCTAAATATAAATACGGGATTTACCATTACTTGAATTAACTTAGGTAAGGTAACGACTATATATTAAACGTTATTTATAGGCAAAACCAACTAAGTAAATGATCTTACTAATATATACAATCTTTCATACGATAAAAAAGATAACGGGTACGAATCTACATAACGCTACCTAACGTACGACCTTTTTTTACCGGTTCGCAAGTAAAAAGGCTTTGTCTTTACTTAAAAGGGACGGTGTAAACTATTACTAAATACTTGACTCCGGGTCTTAACATACGTCCGAAAGGGTATGTTCTTTACCATTCGTATTTAAAACCGATATTTAATAGAAATTCGTTATAGTTATACGTTAACAGGATTTACATTATTAATACTTACAAAGATTAATTTACCGACGAGGTTCTTTCGAATATATATAATTGAATATCCGGGTTTCAAAGTATCGTAAAAGGCGATTTTAACCTCGTAAATAACTTTTCAAAACCAACGTAAAATAATACTGGCGAAAGACGAACCACTGATACCTGGAAATTTACCATCGACATATATTTGAACGGGAAAACAAGTATCTTCACGTACCGTTGAAAATATATCCTCGACTTCACCTTCATTAATATTATTGGGTTCACTATATTCGTCCGCTTCAACTTAAATTATAGGTCCAATTATAAAATCTCACTTATAACTTTTTAACCCATAGGTTCCCTATTATTTCGATTATTAGAATCATGGTTTTAAAAGCCAGCCTTTTTAGGTTTAAGAAATTGATAGATAATAACATAAATTTTTACCAAATACCTCTGGTATAATAAACGAGGCTACTATATACGATTAGGAGAAGGCTTTTACACGACTATATTTAAATACCTTTTATATGGTTGGAAAGTGTGTTACAACCAAGATTCAAGATACGAAATGGTAGACTTTTCAACTAAATTAACTTCGGTACTGTATGAGAAAAACGAACAAGGCCCGGCCTCGATAGGTTGTATTTATTAAATTTAGGAATTTCCTGGAAAAGGTACGTAAAATATAAGCCGGTGGGTAAAAAAAACCAAGTTTGATCAGACCGTTAACTTCGTTAAAGTGTATAATATCATTAGTTAATATAAGTCCCACTTTTCTCTTTGGGATTCCCTCTTTTAGTATGAAAGTCCAAGTTATTTTAAATAAATAGCAATAAGCTCATACGTTATAGAATAATATTCTAAATATGTTTTTGATTGTTAATAATCTTATCAATAACTCGTTAAACAATTAGGTCGAATTCCAATATATGGTTTTGTAAGGATTTGATATTTCCGCGAAAAGGTATAACGAAATACTATAAACACCTAAAATACGTTCGCCGGACTTAACGATACAACGGTACGACTTTTTAGGGCCTATTAAGTATATACATCAGGATATTTTCACACGTTTTATCATAAATACCTTGACATAAGGGTTTTCCCGCAAATATAACGATAATCAGAGATTTTTATAATAAATAAGTTAGGGAATCGGAACCTATTATGACTACGCTTCTAAAGATTAATCGCATGAATACCGGTATGTTTTAAAGAGTTAAAACGTATTATAATACGAAGGATTTCTTAGTTTTTAATTACACGATGTATAATTAACGCCTATTACAGGAGAAACACTTGAAAATTTTGTTATGAATTTGATTACAGCCTTAGTTTACTATATAAAGTCTATACTCATTAACGGTAAAGTTAAGTTCATCCTTTTTAGGGACATGTAAAGGGTGTTCGACGCCTTCTTTTATAACCGATTTATTTATAAAATACAATGTATAAGGTTTTATCAGAGGTTTTTTTGCTTTTATTACAGGTCTTTTAACCGAAAGGGCAGTAAAAATACGGTATTAAATAGCGATTACTGGGGTTTTAAATTTCAATTACAACATTTTGTAATGTTTATCCCTTTCTCTGAGGCTTTATATAATTTATATATTAAACTTCACCGAATATTATACAAGTCGGTTTTTTTTTCACGTCGACAACGTTCTTTTTTTACAGACTTCTAATTTCCTCAAGTTAAACGTTATAAGCTTCGAAGCTAACTTATAGGAAGAATATGTGTAAACAAATAGAAACCAATTAATTTTTATTTCTAAAAAGTCAGAATTATTATATATTATTAGGCGTCAGAGTTTTATCAACTTCATGAAACGGGGAAATTCATTCATTTTCATCGACTTAAGTCCGATCTATCCGGTTATAAAACTTTCGTTTTATACGAAATTCTAGGGCATATGATAGCTAGGGTTTTGGTTTAACCGTGCCTTGTTAAAAAGGATATATATTGGGAACCGGGTAACAAGGATTTTAAAGGTCGTTCGATATTTTAATGGACTTTAGAGAATAAAATACGAGCCTCCGTCGTACCTTTTACATACGGTAACTATTACCTCGGTTATACTTATATTTACTTATTACGTTAAAAGTTGGTATTTGAAATACGGGTAAAAGGGTTTGGAAAAACTGGTTACGGCCTTACTAATTACAGCGGTAAAAGAAGTTACCCCGTTATATAGGATTACGCCAAATATTGTCGCTTTATTGGATGTTAAACTTCCTTTTAATAGGATCGTTTCAAAATAGTAACGACTCCGTTTCGTTTACCATTTAAAACCCTTTAACGCCAGGTACCCTTTTATATAAAAAATCGAAATAATACTCGTAACGGAGGTTATAAGGGAAGGAATCTTAATTGTTTTGAACTACGTTAACCGATAAAAGGGGGGTTCTACGTAGCATTACGGTTCTCAGGAAATTCTTTCTACTTTAAGCTCATTTAAATCATATTACTCAAAGCGATTTCAACGATCTTTTTTCGTTATTACGAATACCTAAAATAATAGAAACACGTACTAGCGTACGAATTTTCGTTATTGATATAAAATTTCTTGGATTTTTACTACCTATTTTACTTACCTTACGGTTTATTTTCAAATCCTTCGTTAACCTTATGGGTAAATGAACTAAAAAAACGGAAATTTATTCTTTTAAATCTGGTTTATTAACCCAAATCTTTATTGTATTTTAGTCTTTACCGATAGTTTCGAATATATTATCGAAGGTAGACTTTATGTTGGATATAGGTACGTAGTGTACCGGAATACGCGTACGATTTTAAAAGGTTTTGGCGGCTTATACCCTGATACGTACGTCCTTAATACGGACGTTATCGGCGCATTTTACGGTTTTAAAGCGGCCTTTTGTAATACCCTAGACGAAATAACGGTTTACATAAATAACACCTTCATAATCCAAGGTTTAACTAAAGATTCTGTTTCCTCCTTTTAATAGGGGTTTTAAAGTTTTTACGTAGTAATCGAATTGTATCAGGACTTCATTTACGTTAGATAAAGCCTAGGGTATGTAGGGATCGTCGAAAACGAGGTTACGAATAGATTCGCTTGCTTAAGAACTAAGTTTCTTTCCTTTTACGAAAAAAAAGATTAGCCGTTTACTAACGGGGTAAAATCGTTATTACGATTTAGCTTTAGGCCTAGAAGAAAGGAGTAATACACCTGAAAAAAAATGGAACTATTTTTTTAATATAAACGTTAATGTTTTATGTATACGATTAGGCTTAAACTAGAATTTGGCACGTCTGCAGGATTTAGTACACTTTTACCTTTAATACTGTTATTACGGCTCTTTTTACATAGTTTTCTTACGATAAGGTACGGGTACGGTAATTTCGACACGTATTTACGAAGGTTTTAGTTGATCAAGGTAAAATAAGGTTGTTACCGTTATAGTAACAAACGTAATATAGCCTACTTAATTTATTACCCGGTTTTTTTTAAAGGTTTAAAAAAGTTAATTACGGGCATTTAAAAAACCATTGAATAGGCGAATATATAATACTTTTAAAAAGGGTCTTCGTAAACCCAATAATTTTCAGGTTTTTTTTTACTTTCCTCAATATTTTTCGAAATATATATATAACTGAATTATATCATTATATAGCCGCGTTTACTGCCCGCCGGTAACGACTACATTTTAAGTTCTCCTGCGAATACGTATAAAGCCCGCCGACTTATACTACCATTATTTTTATTACTATTTACACCACTATTTTTAACATAAAGGAACTTATTCTTTTACTAGATTTACAAGTACCGTTACCAAGGACTTTATAACAGTTTCTCGGCGAATCTGTCCTTTTCGAAAAGGAATCATAAATTTTAAAAATAAATTCGTGGTAATGGCGAAGGCGAGGGTGTGAAGGGTAATGAGATAAATAAAAATGAAACCCGTTTCTCCTCCATTATTAAACTTATCGTCGTCGCCAATAACTATTTAAATCCTTTTAATAGCTGGACCCCATTATCCTCATAATACCGTTGTAATGGCTTACGCTGCGTTACTCTTCGCCGCCTTTACGACGAGGCTTAAAGGTTGTCGTAAAGCGGTAAAAAGCCTTAAGGGTGTTTTTACCGCGACGGCGACACGGTAAGCTATTAAGAGCTCGGCAGAGTTAAAGGCGACGGAAATACACCCGCCTTTACGTTTAGTTACTGTCGTTATACGTTAGATCTAGTATTTTATAATACAGGTATTAATGGGGTAATACGCGCGTAACAGGTATATTTTACACCCTTTTCTTCCGTAACATAAACCCCGTTACTAGCCCCCATTAAAAGAAACTGTAGGTAACCCGTATAGAGTTACGCCCCTCGAAAGCGAAGTGGGAGCTAATAAAGCGGGTTAAAGGGACAGAAAAAGGAGGGAAAGGGGAAGACAGTGGGGTAGGAAAAGGGGTCGCGTCGAAGGTGCGCTTTACGCTTTTGGAACATAAGCGCTCCCTAACACTAATTCGGCGGACGCGGGTATGTGTAACGCGGTCTTTTCGGGTAAATACCACTAAACGACAAGGTTAGTCAAGGTACTTTAACTAAAAGAAAAGCGGGGTATAAAAGAGGAGAAGTTGTATTTGAAGGGAAGAGGTGGGGTTATTATTATTAAATACTTTAACAGTTGTTTCGAAAAAGGTTTAAATTTAAGGGTTATATTAACAAGAAGGACTCTTTATATAAGGTAACGGGGTACAAACAACCGTATTTATATAAGGAGGCTCTTGAACAGTTTAGGATTTTTCTAAATACGTAAGCGTACTTGTACGCGTTTCTTATAATTGCCCTATTTAAGGGATTTTACCACGTTTTTTCTGGCTTTATAGGGTCACTTTCTTAAGGGATTAGAACTAGTTGTATTCTTGGCATGATTAGGCGTTGGACCGGGATTAAGATAACTACGCTACGTAGCTTGACTATGGCTACAGATTACACTTCTACAGGTTTCTAAACTTCGGAGCACCCTAAGATCTTGATTGGAGGGGTATCGAAGGATATTAACGGCTCTCTGCGGCTGTACTGACACGCGTTACGACCCCTTCCGCCGGAATCTACAGGGATATTTCGTAGTAGCTAGTGCGCTGCTCCGAAGCAAGCATTGTTCGATGAAAGAACATTTTTCTAAAACAAAAAATTGTAAAAATAGATTATAAAAACTTTTGAAGTGACGAACACGTTGGGATAGAATGACAAAATTGATGGCTTATAATATAATTGTTATTCTTACAGATAAAATTATGTTTGTAATTACAATTACAATTACTAATGGTAGGCTTTTATTGTTACAACGTAGTCGATTCGAAACTTGGTCGAAGTAACTGGTGTATTGCATTAACAGTGGTGATTTGTTACTGGCTATTGGTAAAGGCGGGGGCATGAACGGCGGCTATAGCTATGGTAGTGCATCGGTATTATCGCGCTAAACAGCGAATTTCATTGCGAATTCGATGAAATATATTGTATGATAAAATTGAGACTTGTTGCTTAAATATTTAAACGCGGTATAAAATATTGATTATGTAATTAAATAATATGATAGCATCGTATAACTATTTTGGGGTTCAATTTGTAAATTGTGACGCGTCGTTAAAGTATGGAAAAATGAAGTTTTACTTTGATTAATGAATATATAATAAATACTTTATGTTGATTTTACAATATAGAAAATAGATAATAACCACTTTCTAAAGTTCGACAACGTTTTAAATTAAACTGTAATTTACACTACCGTTAACATGAAGTAAACTATTAAAAACTGAGTAATTCGTTTAAGCTATAGATATAGAGATTTTCGACTAAAATCTACATTGCATTATTATTAATAAAGTATAGATACGAAGCTTTTCGAATAAAAATGAATATTACTAGTATGAATATTAATAGATATTACTATGGTTAGTAAGCGTAAGAAACCATGTTTGCGAAGTTTATGATGGCATATCACACTCTAGGGAGCACATTAGTTGAGTGTATGGTAGAATGTTACGCTCTAGGTGAAAGCTTATAAGCTTACATCTAAGGCATGCACTTTCTAGATGCCTCTTCTCCCTCTATCATCTTTCTTACTACCATACTTTGAATACTATGTTTTCTTCTTCATACGTTGACGTAAAGACTCAACCGACAAAAGGCATATTTTACTTTCCGATTTTACTTTGCAATCCAACGTATTAAACCACTTAATAATATCTCAATCCGTATAGTACTAAACGAAGTTGATATCATATTTGAACTAACCTTTAAAACCATTATAAATTCCTCAGAACAACAAACAATTCATTAAATACCGGAGGTAATAATCCTCGGCTTGGACGGTAGGAATATTAGGAAACAACGAGTAAAATCCTTTCAATTCAATCTTTATCTAGCGGAAGATATTAAAGAAAAGTATTGTCTTAATTTGGAGGAGGTTATATAGATTACCATTACACACTTTTTTTTTTTTCAGATTTTAGCGAATATCGTAATTTCTTTTTAATCCGCATTCACCATGGGAATATCCCGAGGTGGAAGGGTAATTTATTGGTTATAAAGACCTTTTAATTCCTTTAACCGATGCTATTAGGGTAAGTATTGGTGTTATTGGGTAGGATAGTTATTTTTGGAAGAATTTCAAAAAGTAAATGCCTGTGGTTATACATATAGTAGGCTCGCGCATAAAGCAGTTTTTATCTCCTTGATTGACGAATTAAAACTACACTTATTGCAAGGCTTGAAAGATGTCATAGGGGGGTTGATGATAAACATTTTAGTGTTAAGGGGTTTTCTGGGGTTCCTATTTAATTAACTAATAAACTTCAGGACTTTCTTCATGGAAGTGAACTATTTGTTATGGTTAATAATATTACACGGTTAAAGTTTTCGATTAAAAGGGTTTAAGAAATTATTTAGGTTTGTGTTAGTAGGCTTTAGACGTTGCAATGTTGTCGATTCGATTGGTCGAAGTAACAGTAGTATTGTGTGGTCAGATGGTGGATGTATTGCTCTAGGTTTGGCAGACCGCCAACCGGTCTGCACTATAATTTATATGGCCAATTGTTTGGCCCATGCCCTAGAGTAAAGTGCAGCGTACTGCACTCGACTTACACCTAATGCGGTAAGTCCGCACAAAGTAATACACTCAACTTGCAGTACAGTTAACTTTACTTACAGTAAAGTTGACCTACTGCGCTGCATGTAATACTATTCCAATACTGGTGGCTTTTTAGTTTGTACGCGCACGCCAATATGGCTAACCAATCTTTTCCGGTTAACGCTAAACAGCGGCCTCGTACCCCCTGTTAATTCCAATTAACTTCCACACTACATTGTACCCAATTGCATGAAAATTAACGTTATTTGGCTTTAATTGCTCCGCCGCTCCGAGGTCCGAGTTTATTAACTCCTACAAAAAGTTCTTTTGCCACAACCCCTCGTAAGCCTTTACTTTGGCTATGCCACTCAAACAGATTACCATTATTAATCCCCTAGCAGTCTTCCAATCTACCAGAATATCTCTGTTCGCCGTCACGTAGCCTAGGTTTTCCGGACAGCCTATCCACGTAGCCTTCGATACATATAGTTAGCCTATTGCTATCTACAAACCTTTTCAAGGCTGTATTTAGCGCCGCCTTCGTCATAGCATCTACGGAGTTGTCTTTGCCATCGATCCATCGGAACTCCTCGATCTTCCTCCATTCATAGGCTTCATGGAGTGCTATTACGTTACTTATTAGGCGCTTTTCACTGGTGGTTCCAAGTTTTAAAAGGTATTCGAAAAGACCTTTTAAGTCGATACAAATTACCACCGGAATAAGAGGAATCTTAAGCTACCTGATAATAAGTTTAAAGGTTTCCCACAATGTTATACCTATGTTAAAGCCCGTCATTATACTGTAAACCTCTAATGTCAACACGCTTCGTATTATCCTTTTACATTTGACAAAGAACGAATAAATTGGGCTACTAATAATATTAAACAGGTCTTACTGCCTGTTTTATTTAACAAGGGTTATTAAAAGCAAATTTGTGAAGATAGGTCGGTGTTATTTATAAAGAACCCAGCCGTTAAAACTATCAGCTTTACCCTCGATAAGTCTATTAAAACTATATTAATCTCACGGTCTAGATTTTGCATCTATTTTTCGATCCTTTTATTGAACTGGTCAAAGTCCATATCTGTTAGTTCTTATGTTTATACGGCGATAAAAAGGTCGTAAAAAGCTTTCAATTAGCATAACATAGCAATATAACTGCCTCGAGCACGTAATTTCAAGTACCGTTAAACCCTAACTTTATTCATATTATTAATTACAGATAAAATAAAGCCTTAGCCTGTTTAACGAAAACTAAAGCCTGTATGAATACTAAATATACGAATTAACGATTAATTAAAATTAAGTTCATTCTTTTCCGTTAATATAGTTACCGGCTTACAGTTTCGAAACTTAAAACCCTTAATTGCTTATTATTTTATTATTACAGAATTATCCGTTCCAACGAAAAAAGTATTTTTCGGTAGGGTCTAAGTACTTGTTCATATGAAACAAAGCAAGTAGACGAGTAATAAAAAGATAATTGGTATTGTAGTAAAGTAAGTCAAGATGTAGATTATGAAGAAGAAACATCTAGAGGTGTATGCCACAGGTGAGGGCTTATAAGTCCTCCACCCAGAGCGTATTACTCTGGAATACTCTTTCTAGACCGATCCACGTATTTCCGTCGGTCTGAACTAACCATTCCAGACCGATCTACGTATTTCAGTCGGTCTGAAATAACCATTCCAGACCGAACCATGCATGATACACTTTGTGTCTTGCAAGAGTGCAGCCTGTAGCGTGATACGTTACCGTGCACTCTGCAGGAATATACCCTACAATACAGTGCACTGCTACTTGACCTATGTATATTATTTATAAAGGTATATAATAATATTCACGCGGGTAGTCTTTTCTTTTTTACTTATATACTTCGTACCTATAACCTAGTAGTGACAGTGTTATTTGTAATATTAATTACAATAGGTTTCAATCAGTAGTTTTCGTAGTGATAGTATTGTTGCCGTATTAATCGTAGGAGGTTTGAATTAGCAGTTTTCGTAGTGATAATGTTGTTTACCGTATCAATCGTAAAAGGTTTAAATTAGAAAATTCGGCTAATATTAGCAAAGTCTAGCCGAGGTAGTAATTGTAATTCGGATTTGGTTTGTATAGTTAAATGAAAACAATATGGTTGGTAATAGCGTTTTTAGTTGTTTTTAACAGGGGTAATTGCGCGGTGGTAATTACGTAGGGGTAAATACGTAAGGTTAATTACGTAATTACGTAGTAGGTTAGTATAAAAAGATGTATCGCCGTCATTTTGGGTAAAACCTCCTTTTTTTTCTTTTCATCAAGGGCGCGTAGTTTTAGTTAATATAAGTTCTTACTTTTGTTTCAACTAACCAAATGAAGTCGTTTTAATATATGAGTTACTTGGTTTGTATATATATCAATCTATTTTCCTAATAAATTTCGCGTAAGAATAGGATTGTAAGGTGCCGTTTAACGCGAAAGCATCAGCGCGTCACCGCCATCACAACCGCCGTAACCGCCGCCCCTAGTACCACCATTACCAATAACAATAGCCCGTCGTTATCGGGCATAACCTCCTTTATCGCCGCTACGCCGCCCGCTCCTGTTATCCTGTTCGACGTCACGCCGTTAAGCTTCGTCGCTCTTACGCCGCCTAGTCTAGCCGCCGCTTTCACCTTACCCCTCCCCGCTATTGCCACGCCGACCTCTTCCTCCCCCTTTTTTCCCTCATTCTTTCTCAGCTCGGAGGAGGAGCGGAGGGCTTTTAAGGTTATAAATCTTACCTTTTTCCTACGGATAAAGACCCTATTTCCCGTAGGAGTATTTTTTCGCCGTAAGCGTAGCTTGGCGTAATTACGCTATGGTATATATATTCTAAGCTTTCCGTTCGTAAGCTTTTAACTAATATTTCTGTAAATGAGGAGTATGAGACGGATCTCCTCCTTCGCCTCGAGATTCGTATCGCTAGGATGCACCGTAAAGCTTTTTTAACGCGCTAAGCGTTGAAGCGGTGTATTCGTGTCCGTAGCCACAGGCCGTTAATGGATACGCCTTACGTACCATATATCGTATCCGCGGCTGTGGGTAAGTCCGTTGGCTATTATTACAAAAGCGGGGGCCGTTTGGCTTGTTACTACTGTTATAAACGGATTAGCAGCTTATACGCCCCCGTTCCGGTGGTTTTAGGGTCGTGGACCAAAGTTGTATTACGCGCCTACCGGCTTTTTGGTAAGTTCTAACCGAATTTCAAAAACTTTATCTGGTAAAATGTACCGTTAGGGGCAATCCGAAAAACAAATCGTCGCAAATAACCAAAACAAGCTGATGTTAATTAGTAATAAGTGCTAACCGGCGGATCAGGGAAACGGCAGCCGCCGTCATCGCCTGGAAACGAAGCTTACGTATGTATTATACAGGCGAGTTTAACGGCGTTATCGCACGTCGCCGCGAGAAGAGTAATCCTTTTCTTATACCTTTGCCTAAGGGTATAATTAATAAGGTGTGGGGCTATATTTTCGCTAGCGCTGATAACATCGTAAATGGTAATGGCGGTGATGTTAATGTAAAGGAGGAAAACGACGGAAAGAACGGTAGGGATGCGACGCCGTCGCCTTTTTCCTTTAGTAATGAATAAATGCCTTCCGGCCGGGCCGGCGCGTCTGGTTATAATATAGTGCATTAAATAGTAATTTTATGGCTTTTTACAAAATAATCGCTTAAAGTAATAAAATTATTATAAAATGTAAAATAAAAAAGGTAATATGTTAGAATTAACGCGATAGTGTAAACTTAAATAAAGAGTAAAATAAAATGAGAATCGATGTGAATAACCATATTTAATAAAGGTAAAATTCGCGATCGGTACAAATAGGCCGTTTAAATAAAGGTAAAACGTGAATTAGTACGAATAACGTAAAAAGAACCGATTTGGTGGTTTGGTTAATTTATCAAGGTCGTAAAACTTTTCTAACAACTTTAATAAATAACGTACTTATTAATATAAGTGTTTTTAGGGTTTCGTTCGGTGTAATCTTCATTATCGTATCCCTTAGTTTATATTTTCTGTTAATTTATTTCATTTCATCGATTTTACGGCGTTTATATGACTCGTGTAAAGCGATAATATCGATTATTAAACGCTTTTCCTTCGGGATACCTAATTTAACCAGATACTCGTAAAGTAAAAAGGATTTAGTGCAAACTATAAGAGGGATAGGGTATAAGTTAAGGTTAAAAATAATCATTCGAATCGTTATCGTTGTAGTAATACTCGAATCGAAGCTTTTAACTATAATATAGATCTCAGAAGCTAGGACATTTCGCGTAACCTTTTTATACTTGGTAAAGCTTTAATAAATGATATTTCTTTAAAGCGTAAAGCCATTTAAGCCGGTGTTTCGTTACCGAGGATTGAGACGAAACCAATTTATAAGTTATAGTTGTTATTATTAGCGAAAGAGCTGTTAGTAAAAATAAACAGCTTTATAATAGGAATATCAAATAGTATAAATTATAAAACGTGTTTTAAATTATATATTTGTTACGAAAAACATTTGTTAAATGTTTCATATATATCTTCTATCGGCTCGGTTTGGTATTATTCGGCGACAAAAGGGTTAAATACTTCTTTTAGTTATATTATAAAGGTAACCTAAACGCCGTGTATACGTTCATATTTGTATTCGTCAGCTCGTTTTACGCTATCCAAGGTAAAGATGGTAACTTTATTTAATTTCCCCTTTTACGTAAGGATTAAAGTGCCGTTTCGAAGGGTAATTGTAGTATTATTAAAGTAGATTACGTTGTTCTTTGTTAGAAACGACTTGTGTTTTGCTTTTAAGCCGGATTTTAAAAGTTTTCTTTCCTTAGATACGGAAAACTAAAATTTATATAATATTAAGGTGTCTTTTATTTGTATACACGTTAATATAAAGCTTTTCAAACGGATTGTCAATATTACAAGGTACGGGTCGAAAGTGAAGTTGGTTATTTCGAGTCTTTTTTTATAGTACCTTTAATAGGTGTCGTATTAGTAAACACTAATTTCGATCAAGTCGTAAAGCGGTTTGAAAATGCGTAAAATAGTCTTAGGTGAGTAATATTACCTAAGTTTTTTGGATATATCGGCGTAAATTCGTTGTTTTAGCTGTTCTTCAAATTAGTTATAGGTTTACGTTATGTTGCGAAGTTTAATAAACAAATTATATGGATTATTAATGGAGGCCGCTAATATAAAAATTTGACGATAATTAACCAGTTATAATGTAAGTGATTAAGTTATAATATTCTTTTTACCTTCATTGTTATAGCCTTTTTCAATTAGGTGGGTCTTTTTATAAGGTTTTGCGGTTTTATCCTTAATTTCGTAAATAATGCGAGTTGAAAATATTTTTTAAACGTTGTAAATAGCTGGCTTAAAGTGTTTAAAGCGAAATACGCTTTATTTGATAAGAGTTAAGATTTCCATTTGTGTAAATTATACGAATAGAGTATTTAAGATAGTATTAATACCCTTGTAATGGAGTTTTAAGCTAAGTTTATAATTTTTCATTTCCTCTTACGTGATAAAGAAATTTGTGGTAAAGGTTTTAGGGCGGTTTTCGGTTTTGAAGCCGAGGAGGCGTCTTTGGCGTCGAGGTTTTGACGGGTTTAGTATAAATGGGTCGATTTCGTTTAGCGTAATCGGGTTGGATTTTCGTTTTAGGGGTAAGGCTAGAGTTAAGTTTTGTTTAGATTTGTCGTTTTAGGTAATGTTTTGTAGTCTATTTTACTCGTCTTATACGTTTGGGCCGTTCTTTGCCGCCTTTTTCTTGTATTTTCGTATTATTATTTAACTAAACGAACTAGTTACGTTTGGTAAGTCGACGAATACATTATGGGCCCTAAAACCGTCAATTCTTGAAAGTCTAATTTATCTATCCTTTTTACTTAAAATTAGAACTTTAAATTATAATAGAAGGTTTAATACGCCAATCTCACGTATGCTATTCCTTATAATCAGCGCTCTAGATACATTATTCTTTCCTCGTAGTAAAAGTGAGGCCCTTATAGCCTTAGTTACAGTATTGATCTTCTATATTGTAAATAATAATAGGGTAAAGTTTGTATGGATTCTCGGATAGACACTAAAGATAAGGAACTTAAGGATAAGCCTACTTAAGCTAAAAGTGTTGTTTACGGTGTTAACTGTTATTTAAAGGATATATTCCTTAGAATTAACACTCTTCAATTTTTTTTACCAATACCATATAAGTTT
This sequence comes from Anisogramma anomala, assembly GCA_038502455.1. Taxonomy (NCBI): domain Eukaryota; kingdom Fungi; phylum Ascomycota; class Sordariomycetes; order Diaporthales; family Gnomoniaceae; genus Anisogramma; species Anisogramma anomala. Next base: position 36,148,615 of record JASMMZ010000002.1, on the reverse strand, counting down.
ATTTAGTAATTTACAATATCTTTTACATTTTCTAATATATTATAAGGCCTTTACTAGTATTTATTTACATTTTCTACTGACTATCCAAGCTTTTATACGTTATTAGGTAATTGAAAAGCCGTGCTGGCATCGTACGTAATTCAATTTAAAGTTTAAGGTAAACGTTTAACTAATGATTAATTAAAGCGTATTGATAATTTAAAGTAAAAGTATTTTGTATAAATTTGGAGGCCTAAAATAATTTAGCTGTATCAATGAAGAAAAGGATCGGTTGGTTATTAAAGTATATAATATTAATAATTAATTCGTAATTAAAGTTTACGTCGTTTTAAAAACGGAATTTGAACCGTTGTAAGGCTTATAGGTAAAGTTAGCATTTATGGTAAAACATTTCGATAACTGCAAATACGTTTTTCCCTATATTTATATAGCCTACGGTATAAAGTAGGCGTAGAAGGCGTTTAGTAATTAGGTATTCGAATCGTCGGTGTAAAATTTATAATTTTAATTGAGTAAAATAAACAGCCTTAATTATACGTATTTCCGGGAAAACCCATAAGTAGCTGAACTTAAGTTCAAATGGGACGGATACGTTATTTAATGAGCGGATAAATTGATTGATCGTATTTCGGACCTCAATTCCGAGTTCATTTTTATTAGTTGATAAAAATGAAGATAATGTTTTAAAATCTATTACGTAAAACTTAATCGATTTAAAAGACGTATTCACAACGATTGTTTCGAACGACGTTGTCTTACTTTTACCAAATAGGATCTTTTAATGTTTTTCTATTCGATTTAACCGAAACTTCGGAAATTTCGTTGTAAGTGCGTCGAATTGTCGTTTTTTGGTCGTCGAGATTTCGGTTACGTTAATATTAGGTATAATACCTTAGATTTTGGTTTCGTATTTGTTAAAAAAGGTAAATTGTAACGTTAAATTAACGTTAAATACTTCGTTTAAGTACTGTAGATTTATAATATGTAAAACGAAGGCATCTTATAGGCCGGTAAAAATACGTTAGACGTTTCTATTGTCGTAGGTTAACAATTAGGCATTATTCTATTTAAATTTATCTTTTACGTATATGTTTTCGTAAAGGTATATATCGAATACATTATTTATACCTTTTGATTCGGCTACGTAAATTATAAAATCAATTTTTATCCGATTTTCAAAATTACATTCGGCTTATAATTATCGTTTAATTCGAATTCTTTTGTAAACGGGGTGGTTTATAAATTAATAACCGATTTTACTGCATATAATATACCGTTTTTGCAAATCTGTAAGGTGTCGTGTATTTTTCCGTAAGTATTACTATAGTTTCGGCTCGTTCCTTTTATTTTCGAACAATCGTTTTTGTTTCTTATTATTAGAGTTTTCTCCATAATATCTATACTTTAGGCGTTTATTTTGCCTCGGGTAAACTTTAAATTTCCAGTTTAAAACATGGGAAATTACTTCGATAAGGTTTGTTTTAGTAATTTGGGTTTCGTTTTTATTGTTATTAGTTATGAATGTTAATCCGAGACTTTGTCATCAGCGTATAAAGGTCTCGAACAATGTTTTAAAGTTTAAATAAAAGGCTTTTAAGTCTTTTTCCTGCTTGAAAAGTTTAAGGTTAAATCCGGGTTTTTACAGTAGGCTTTTATTACTTTTTAAATAAATAGTTTGTCACCTTTATATTTAGTTTCAAAGGCTACTTAATATTTTCGAAGATCTGTTAATAAGGTGGTAAAGATTTTGTAAGGGTTTTTATCCGCGTTTTCTTATTGGTTTTTTACAGATTTCCATATCGTATCAATTTAATTTCTATCGTATGATTCGTGGTTAATTTCGGTATTCAAGTGGTATTTAAGGCGGTTATAGCATTTTACGAATATATCTATTTATATAAAATGATACATATACCACTTTTTAACTTGCCCGGAAAGTATATCGGGTAAAATAACGTAAAATTATAATAGTTTAATATCCAGTTTTTTATATATATTAAGTATTACGCGGATCTTGTTATTTAATACGTATTACGGCTCGCCATTATAGTTATTATCCTTATCCTACAACCTAACAAAGTTTGTTAACTTCGTATGGTCGCTTTTATTCGTAGGAAAGCGATGTAGTAGGAGGTCGTGATAGGGATCGTGTTTTAAAGGCATTGGTCTGTATGGCACGTATTGACGCTTTACGATGCTTGTTATTTCCTAGATTGGGTTGGTTTTTGTGTTCCGGCTGATTGTCGATTTTTGGGCCGAGTTGTTTTTTCCGTTTCGGCCGACTTTACTATGGCTGGTCAGGCTAGTTTTTACGTTTTGGCCGACTTCGTTATAGCTGGTCCGGTTATTTTCTGTGTTTGGGGAGTGGTTTGGTATTCGATTTCACGTTACGGTATAAGCTGGTGAAGGAGTATATTGTACTTATATGGTATATAAGAATCGTAGGCGTTTTTTTTTCCTCGTGGCTTTTGATTTTAGCCTGGGGTATGGGATTATACAGTTTCACGCGTGGCCCCTTTCTTTTTAATAACAGTTTCTTTAGTTTCGTAAAGTAATACCCTTTTACAAAATCTGTAAGGTATAAATCTTTATCTTCCTAACCTGGTACGTTAGTAAGTTGTGTTATTTCAAATAAGGTTTTTATAAAGCGCCTATTTTAACCCCCTAGAGTATTGATTCCTTTAGTTTTGAGTTGGATTCGTAAGGTTTTAGTAATAGTAGGGTTTATTCTTTGCTACATTTTTAACGTTTAAACCAAGAAATTGTCATGGAATTTGTCTAATAAGTTAGGTCCTTGGATTTATTTTTTTCATTAACGGTATATAGCGGCTAAGATATATGTATTTACGATATAGGGTTTTAGTTTTTTTAAGTAGTAAATCGATAGTGTTTTCTCAAAGGCTTAGATCGATTTTCTATATTATGGCCTTTTTAATTTTTATATGTTTGATCAGGATGTTAAAAGAAACGTTGGTCTCCTTAAGTGTTATTGGATTTAGGGCTATAGTTGCTATTGTTTTGTGGCGTTTAGACGATATGTTGAAGTGTGGTGATTTCGTATTATATTTGGTTATATTGAATACTTAGGGTAGTTTAGCAAATATAAAGCGAATATAGTAATTAAAGCGGTTGGAATAAGGTGTATTAACATTTTTTAGTCCGAATAACTTTTAAAATATATGTAAATAAGGCGTGATTATGAACTAGTTAAGCGTTTCGGATTAATTTTATTAGCGTTAATAGTGTTATATTAGCCAAGCGGTTAGGAAAATTCAGAACTTTATAGGTACTAAATTTAGAAAACATAAGGTGAACGTAGATAAATTTCAATAAATAGGGCGGATGTGGGAAATTGGGTAAGATAATAGAAATATCGAATTATTATGTATTCCGAAGTACGGTGGTTGATTCATATTAGCGTGTTGTAACAGAATTTAGTGGAGGGAATCGATTAGTTATTTGGTATGTAACCGATTTTAGCGGGGCAATGGGATTATTTACTTATATGTAACCAATCGTAGTCTGACTAAAGTAAGTGATTTGTAAAAAAAACATTAAAAAATAGATATGTTTTAGCAAAGGGTTTCGAAACTTAGTGGTTTTGGCTTACATAGCTTAGTACGTAATAAAACGCTTTTTAAAAAGTGCCTGGGTACGTTAAATCGTCAAATAAGGGTTAATGGTAACGTAACGGGGCTTTTAGTAGATTAAACGCTAAATAAGACTTAATTATATCGTGTTAAAGTTTTCCTTTTTTTAAATTACTTAGTTTTTACAGTTTTTGTATACGTCGACGTATAATTCTTATAAAAACAAAATGTTGGGGTATAATTAGTTGGGACCGTTATAACATCCCGTTATAGGTTTTTAACGGGTAATTGTCTTTTTTCTCAAGTTATTTCTAATATACCGAGTCGGTTATTAATTGGTGTTAATAAGGTTTAAGTATTTGTTTACGTAAAATAAAGCAAGTAAAAGAGTAATTAAAAGGTAATTGGTATTATACTAAAGTAATTTAAGACGTAAAATATGAAAAAGAAGTAGTTAAAGGTATACGCTATAGGTAAGAGCTTATAAGTTCTCTACCCAAAGCGTATCACTCTGGAATACTCCTTTTAAACCGATCCTTGCATGATGCACTTTGTGTCTTGCAAGAGTGCAGCCTGCAGCATGACACGTTACCATGCACCCTGTAGGAGTGGATCATGAAATACAGTGCGCTGCTACTTGGCCTATTTATACTATCTATAAGGGTATATAGTAATATCCATAGTATCGTCAATCTATATGCCCATTATACTAAAGTCCTTCTTTTACGTTACTAGTAAATACGGATCGTATATTGAAGACTTTATCGTTAGGTGGGATTCAAAATACGACTACTAGATTAAAAACTAATGAATAATGATTCTAGCTAATTTATATAGTGATTTAATAGATCGTATTACCGTTCCTAAAAGTTAAATGATACGTAGCTTTTATGGTAGTTTAAATAATATAATTTTTACAAATCCGTTCCTAATTATACAGATCTTTATATAATATCACGGCTATGAAATATAAAGTTATCTTTAATTTTAATTCATAAACTCGATGTCAGAGTAACTATTAAACGCTAACTAATTTTTTAAATCGTTGACGACTGTGTAAGGATCCAGTCCTTACTTTTATCTCCATATTTTTAAGCGATTAGTCGAAACTTTTCGTATAGCCGTCCCGTGGTTTTACCCTTAACCTCGTAAATTATCCTGGACTTGAAAATCGTAACGTTCGGGTCTTAAAAGTTAAAGTTGGGTTTCGGCACAAATTATACAACTCCTTAAATTAATAGGCTGTCGATTTCGACCCTGTTGTTTTCCTCAAAAAGTTTACTGGAAGTTTTAATAATTTTTTATTCCTTAAACTTTACTGTTAAGTTTTCGTTATCTTTCTCTTTCTTGTTTACCCAAATATTATTATAAATATGTCCCGGTATATATTCCTTTTTTTCAACGTTTTCCTTCTTTTTTTTCGGATTTTGCTTGTGCCAACGACGTTTTATTAACTTATTAATAACGGGTAAATGAGGTTTATATGAACTCGGTTGCCTTACATAAAAGGCTGAAGGGTTTTCATTTTCAATACCCCTAATGTAAGGTTTTACCTGGGTAGTTCCAAAAAATACAAAACCTTTAATAGTTTTAATAACTACTTTAAAATTTACGATACTTAATATTTTATATATCCCTTTTTAATAACCCATCTCATGTCACACGAGGACTTTACTTTATAATGGCAAAAAAAAACACTTTAATCGTTAAGGGGACATTTTGATGTTAAGGTATTATTAATTTGACAACGTGTTGATTTTCTTCGCGATTTCCTAAAAGCTTTGCTATAAGCTGTAATACATTTATAAGTACTTGTTAAAGTCGGAGATTCACTTATTGAGCATAGGTACGATTTAAAGATTATTAGCGTTAGTACTAAGTCGTTAGGGATTACGATATTATTAAAGCCCTTTACTGCCATTTATAGGCGTGCCTCAAGATCTGTAAAGCTTTCGATTTCCAATGTTAAAATATTGTATATTTAGCGAAATAGGGAGTATGCCTTTTTAACCTTTCCAATACTTTAAAAGGCTTTTACAAGTACCTATTTACACTAAATACCTATTATTTTGGAATTTTTTAAAAACTCCATCGCCGTAAAGTTGGTACCAGCATTATGAACAACGACGTTGAATAAACCTAGGTATGTATTAATCCACAAAATCCTTAACGTTTTCCACGTATCCTTTACCTAAAGGAATTTCAAAAACTTAACTCCGTAAAATAAGGTTTTGAATTTAATAACATAAAATACAGGCTTGTTATCCAAGTAAAATATATTAACAAAAATCTTATAGTTAAAGTCCTTCTTGTTTTTTAGTGTAAATTTAAATCTCCGGAGACTTTAGGAATACGTTTGGCAATAGTAATATAGCCTTTTAATAGCTTTTAAGGTAAATTATTCCATATCGTTATACTTTATGGACTTTAGGACTTCATATTACCTTTTAATAGCTAGGTAGTAAAAACGCTGATGTAATTAACATATCTTTGTTTCTATCAGGTTTAACATCATTACTTCCGAACCTTAAAGGTAAAACTATAAATAACCTTATTTAAAGGCGAGTAAAAAACTTTAGCCGTTTTTAACCAACTTATTTATGTTGACTTTAACGTTAATGACGAGAGTCTTTATATCCTTTTAGTAAAAAAGGAAAGGGGTAAAGGACTTCAGGACATAGAATTTAATCGCTTTTATAATAGTTTTAACTACCGTTATCCCTAGTAACGATAGTTATTTACTTGGGCTAAAGCCAATTTTAATTTTACCTGTATCGTAACAATTAATCTCAATAGTTATAGTATTTCCCCTCCACAGTATTATATACTACAAATAACCTCCTATTAAGTACCTTGCTATCATTATATTTGTTATAATACCTCAAAACGTGTGGTTCGTGTAGCGGTCTAGAAGATTAAAAGTATATAAGGGATTGGAGGCTTAATTAAAACGAAGGTAAAGGTTTTTACCACCTAAACAGTATAAAAAGACGTAGTTAGTTAATTATTAGGCCGTCGTATCAAAAACAGAATCTTCGTATGACTTAATTTACTTAAAAGCGTTAACGGCATTAATTAACTTATCGCTTTTAACGTCTACGACTTGATCCAAGTAATATTAATCTGAAGTAATAAGGTATTAAATGTAATATATCATTTTCTTATTATTACGCTTAATAAGGGGGTGATGAGTGAACTAATAACCAGGCTTATTACAAATTCATTATCTTTTACTACTATTAAGACAATAATACTTATGGTTAATAGGTTCGCCCAAATCTTATTAACGCTAACATGGTTGTTACCTTTAGTTTGGGGCTGATGTTGATAGGCCATATCTTAAGCGTTATAGACAGCTGTATTTACGGTTAATATAATTAACTACCGTAAAGTCTTTTTAATCTACGTTAAGAAAGTTGCCGTCTTAGGAGTATATACCAAGCGAATTCGATATACGCGTTATTACGGTAGTAAGCGAAGATCGTAACTAGCTAAAAAAGCCTTCATAGTTAGAATTTAGACTTTATAAGATGTATTCGAATTCGTTGACGCCAGTAACTATTACCCATAACTGTTCGCGGAATATAATCTCTTTAACGTAAGCTTTTCCTATTACTTTCTTATATAATATCAGCTTATCAATCATTTAGTTAAGTACGTCTATTGGTATTTTCTCCTTTTTCTTCTTTACTATTATTATAATTTACTTCATAATAGCCCAATCTGTATCATATTATGGGAGGTGGACTTCTTGTTCGAAATGGTTTTTCATTCCATCGTAAATCTCGTGGAATGTAGTGGCGCCAGTTAGAAATATTAAATAGTAGTCTTTGGCGTATTATATAAAGGTTTCGGGAAAAAGTAAGTAAAAACCAGAAAAAAGGACCTCAATTTACTTCTAGATATTTAAAATGGGCATTATCTTGGTATTAAAAAGGTTATACGGCATTCTTTTATACTTTTCTATATTATTCCAGATTTTAGCAAAGTTCGTAAAGAGTTTGTAATTAACATTAAACATCTTGATAGGTTTTAGAGGAAAGTCGCGATAATCATCCCAGCCTTAAATGGTATTTCCTGGTGGTTTCAGCCTTGAATTCTTTGAGACACGGTGTTAAGGATAGTTACCAGTCGCCTGGCCTAAAGGGTGGAATCTCATAGTAGGACCTATGGCCGGCTTTCGTGTGTAAGTAAGTTTAAAGGGAGAAGATTTTTAAGGTGCTTGGCGATTGTAATGCTAAGGGTCTATAGGTATTTAAGGGTTTGAGAAAGCCTGAAAATCTTACTCAATTGACTGGTATAGAGCGCTAACGTCAATACTTCTAGCCGCGTTGGCAGCCCTTGATTCACGCGCTTTACCGCGGTGAAAGGCTTACTCCACGCTGTCATGTGGTGGTGATGAACTACCCATCAGGTTAATATACTTTTTACCCGCATGTAAAGAGGCTTAAATTATCTAATGGTAGAAGAGAGGTTCTTCAAATCGTATATAAAGGCGTTAAGATTCCTTAATGCCTTTTCCATTAGGCTGTGGGTTTTAAAGGTATTCCTTAAGCTTAGTCAGGTTAAATAGGGTCATTGTCAACCTAGTCGAAATCTTTCCTGGTATGTAAATCCCCTGTCATTTAAGTTTTTCCTTTAACTTAGATTTAACAGTTTTCTAAATCTTCTTCCACATATCAAAAATCTAGTCGTCGAAAAACTCACGATATTTGCAAAAAACACGGTTACCGTGGTCACGTTTTTCGCCACCGTCTTAATCGACAATTTAATTTCCGAAGAAGTTAACCAAGTATTATTCGGTTAAGTCTTCGTTAACGTCTTCACTCCAAAGATCACAGTTGTAGTATTTAGTAAAGGCAGCTCCAAGCGCCTTAATCGCTTTTTTTCTGGCGGGATTAGTAATGGCTTTAAAGTGAGAGCTGGCGGTAAACATCTTGAGGTTTTGGCCTATGTAGAACTTTTAGAACGCGTAGGGACTTGGTGTTTTTCGGCGTAAAATCGCGTGGAAACTTGGTAATTTAACGAAAGGTCGCGCAATGTAGCTTTCTTGGCGTGGCTTGGTGTTTTCGGTTGGAGTAGCGAACTTAACGATCGGCGTGGTGTGGGAAGTGAAAAAGAGTGAAGTAGGGCAAAGGTTTGATATAAAAGGTGAGGTCGGAGGTCGTTATTGGTATGAGTTAAGGGAGAAGGTTGTTTGTTATACTTATTTGGCGTAGGGACTTAGTTATTTTTACAGTAGTAATACCTGCAGTAGTACTGACTTAGCCGTTTGCCAACTTGTCGAACTTGAAGACTTTTAGAAGTCAATCTTAACGTTTTTTTTAAGAAGAATCAATAAAGATTTCTTGGTGTTTTCAAGTAGCGATACCGTCGCTTACTTTCAGATTTCCGTTATGGACTAGCGCAACCCAAAAGTCTTCTCTGTTTTCCTGCCGTTAAGGACTAGCGCATTACTAATAGAGGCCCTTTGCAAAAATCTTTCCTCTACTCTAGCCGCTGTTGTTAACGTAAAGCGTAAATAGAAAGTAGCTTTTTCTTCTACTTAGCTTATTTTTGTTTAAACTATTAGGCAGGCAAGCAATGATCAGTGTTGGTAGGCCTTAGACGTTGCAACGTTGTCGATTAGATTGGTCGAAGTAACAGTAGTATTGTGTGGTCAGATGGTGGATGTATTGTTCTAGGTTTGGTAGACCGCTAGCCGGTCTGTACTGTAATTTGTATAGCTAATTGCTTAGCCCGTACCCTAGAGTGAAGTTCAGCGTATTTCATTCGATTTAAACTCAATGCGGTAAGTCCGTACAAAGAAATACACTCAACTTGCAGTACAATCAACTTTATTTACAGTAAAGTTGACCTACTGCATTGCATGAAATACTATTCCAACAGTTTGAATATAACCTTAAGAACGTATATAAGAGCGTTAAGGAATATTGTCGCCAACGATACCTTTTCCCTTTTCATATTTCTATTAATGATTTTCATTTGTTATGTATTGGTACAACATATTAGCTAGATTTCCCACCTTCCCTTTTTTAATAGGAAGGTCAACTTCTGAATTAGATAGCTTAGTCTTAGTTTAATCTTAACCTGTTTGTATAACGACTTTCATATTTATAAAATCCATCTGTTAAATTATTTATAAATTTTATCTAAGGTGATAAGTCCCCTATTAACTTTCGTGGTATCTAAATCAATGATAAATTGGCCAATATAATTGGTTAAGTACCTAGGGGTAAAGCTTTCGTAAGAATTTGTAAACAAAAAGACTTCTTCGTGATATTTGATAAAAATAATACCAAGGTGTTGGTAGGGCTTTAAACGTTGCAATGTTGTCGATTAGATTGGTCGAAGTAACAGTAGTATTTCAGTAGTCAGATGATGGATGTATTGTTTTAGGTTTGACAGACTGCTAGCTAGTCTGCACAGTAATTTATATAGCTAATTGCTTGGTGTATTCCCTAGTGTAAAGTAGGGTTATACTACACTTGACCTATAGTAGAATACAGTAAACCTATATAAAACAATATACTTAATTTGTAGTCAATATAGTTAACTTTACTGTGATTAAAGTTAACCTATTACACTATAAATACTACCATTCTAACACTCGAGGCTTTTTGGTTTGTATGTGCACGCTAGTGTAATTAATCAATCTTTCACAGTAAGTATTAAATTGCGATCTCATTAACTAGCCAAACCCTTATTGATTTTAATTGACCTTCGAATTAAAATTCACCCATTTTTATAAAAATCGACTCTAATTACCATTATTTGCCTTACGGCTCCGAACTCCGACTTTATCTACATATATAAAAGGTTCTTCGGCTATAAACCCATGCAGTAGTCCTTTACTTTAGCTGTACCAATTGAATACATTAGTATTTTTATTCCCCTCATAATCTTTTAATTTACCAGAATATTCCTGACCACAATCACATAATTTAGGCCTGCTTGTCAGCTTATTAATTTAGCTATCAAAACGTATAGTTAGCCCATTACTATCCACAAACCTTTTAAGGGCTTTTTTCGATAATACCTTTGTGATAGTATTGGTAGGATTGTTTTTTCCGTTAATTTATCGAAACTACTTAATCTTCCTTTCTTCGTAGGCTTTGCAAAGTGCTATTACGTATATTATCAGGCGTTTTTTGCTAGTGGTTTCAAATATCTAAAGGTATTTAAATAGACTTTACGAATCCGTACAAATTACCACCGGGATTTGAAAAATCTTCAACTGCCTAGTAATAACATTAAGAGTTTTCTATAGTACTATACCTACATCAAAGTCAGCTATTATGTTGTAAATTTTTAAAGTTAACACGCTATATATAATCCTCTTATATTTAACAAAGGTTTAGTAAATTAGGCCTCCGATAATCCTATATTAGTCTTCTCGCCTATCTTAATTTACCAGGATTATTAAAAATATGATTTGTAAAGATAAGTCGGTATTATTTGCGAAAAATACGTCCGTGAAAATTATTAACTTAGCTTTCGACAGGTTAATTGAAACTATATATATCCCTCGGTTCAGATTTCACATTTTCTATTTAATCTTCTTGTTAAGTCGGTTAAAGTCGTTACCTAGTGGATTTTGTACTTGCGCTATGATGGAAAGGTTGTAAAACGCCTTCAGTTAGTACAGGATGGAAATATAACTGTAACTGGCACGCTATTTCAGATACCGCTGGGCCTTGACTAAGTTAATATTGTCGATTATGGCAAAATTAGTTCCTTGGCCCTTTTATCGAAAATTAAGGCTAGTATCAACACTAAGTATACAGATTAACGATTTGTTGAAGTCAAATTGATTTCCTTTCGCCAGCGTCGTTACTAGCCTGTAATTTTAGAACTTGAAGTCCTTTATCGCCTGTTATTCCGATGTCATAAAGCTGGCCATTCCGATGAAAAGGGTTTCGTTAATTTATATACCTACCAGGCAAAAGTTTTCATTCTACGTTACTAGTAAATACGGGTCTTATATTAAAGATTTTATATCCATCCGTAATTTTAAATGCGATTAGTACGTTAAGAACCAGTAAACTCCTGTTATAACCAGTTCATATAAAGGTTTAATATATTATATTAACGGTTTTAAATGGTAAATAGTCCGTCATTTCTGTGTCAATTTTAACAATACAATCCGCTATAAGTCGATTACTAATTACGTATAGTCTTACATTATATCTTACCTATTAAACAGAAACTTTCCTTTAGTTTTTGTTTACAAACTTGCTACTAAAACGACAATTAAACGTTAAATAATCCTTTAAATCGTTGAAAATTACATAAGGATTCAATTTTTATCTTTATTACTATATCTTTAAAGGATTGTGCATGATTTTTCATACGGCTGCCCCATAGTTTTACCTTCAACCTCGTAAATAATTTTCGACTTAAAAATCGTAAAGTTTAGGTTTTGGAACTTAAAATCAACCTTTGATACAAATTTCAAATTCCTTGAGTTAATAGGCTATTAATCTCTAACTTTTCGCTTTTCTTAAAAGGTTTTCCAGAAGTCTTGATAATACCTTACGCTGAAAGCTTTAATGTCAAATATTCGTTATCTTTTTCTTTCTTACTTACCAAAGCAGTATTGTAAATACATCCTGGTGTATACTCCTTATTTTTAACGTTTCCATTTTATGGAGGTCGTCCGCGCCGACGACAGTCTATCGGATTATCGATAACTGATAAAAAAGGTTTATATTAGCTCAGTTTCTTAACTTAAGTATTTTTATCGTTAATAGCTCTAGTATAAGGCTTTACCTGAATAGCACGGAAAAATACAAGACCGTTAGTAATTTTAACAATTACTTTAAAGTTAGCGATACTTAAGGTTTTATATGGACCCTTTTATTTACCCGGCTCCTGATACATAATAACTTTACTTTATAACGGTAAAGCAAGTACTTCGATTGTTATAAGGCCGTTTATATTATCAAAGGCGTCATTAACTTAATGGCGTACCAATTTCTTCCGTAATTCCTTCAAAGATTTACCGTAAGCCATAATTCTCTTTTGGATACTTGTTAATAACGAAGATTCACTCGTTAGGCGTAGGTATGCTTTAAAGATCAATAGCGTTATTACTAAGCCGTTAGGGCCTACAATGTTATTCAGACCCTTTACCGCCATTTGAAGGCGTGCCTTTGAATTCGTAAAGCTTTTAATCTCCAGTGTTAGGATATTATACTCTTGGCGAAATAGTTCATATGTCTTTTCGATCTTTCAAATACTTTAATAGACCTCTTCAGGTACCTATTTACATCAAATACCTATTATTTTAACATTTGCCTACAACTTTACCGCTGTAAGATTAGTGTCAGTATCGTAGATAACAACGTTAAGTAGGCCTAAGTATGTATCAATCCACAATATCCATAATGTTTTCTAAGTACCCTTTTCCGATAATGAATTTATAAACTTAGCTTCATAAAAAAAGGTTATAAAGTTAACGACGTAAAAAAAAAATATATTATACGCATAAAATATATCGATAAAAACTTTTTAATTAAAGTTATTGTCGTCATTTAATGTAAACTCAAATATTAAGGGGGTTTAGGTATACGTTTGATAATAGTAACAAAGCTTTTCAATGGCTTTTAGAACAAAGTATTCCATATTTTATATCCTACGGACTTTAGGATTTTATATTACCTATTAACAGCTACGTAATTGAAACGTTAATATAATTAGCGTATATTTAGATCAGTCAGGTTCAATGCCAATACTTTAAGGCCTTAAAGATAAAACTATAGGTACCCCTATTTAAAGGCAAAAAGAAACCTCTAGTCATTTTTAACTAATTCTTTAACTTTAACATTAATTTTAATGCTAAGGCTTTTCATATACTTCCAATAAAGAAAAAAAGGGGCCAGGGATTTAAGGATATAGAATGTAATCAAACCCATAATAATTTAAATTACCGGTTTTTTTAATAATAATAGTTGTTTATCCTATCCGAAGCCAACTTTATCCTTATCAAAATCGTAACACTTAATCTTAGTAACTATAATATTTTCCTTCTGCAGTGTTACGTACTACGAATAACTTTCTATCAAGTACCTTATTACCTCTATATATGGCATAATACTTTAAGACGTATGGTCCTCGTAACGATCGCAAAGGTTAAAAGTATATAAGGGGTTGTAAGTTTAATTAAGGTAAAGGTAAAGGTCTTTACTACCTAAATGATATAAAAAGGCGTAGTCTGATAATTAATAGGCCGTATTGGAAACAATATATTTAAACCACTTAATTTGTTTAAAGTTTTTTTCGCCGTTGATTGGTTCTTCGCTTTTGAAATCTTCGATAAGATTAAAGTAGTCTTGTTTAGAAGTGGTAGGGTATTGAATGTAATATATCACTTTTTTATTATTTCGTTCGATTAAAAGGTGCCAAGTAAATCAATAGCTAAACTTGCTATAAATTTAATAACCTTTGTCATTATTACGACGATAGTTATTGCGGTTAACAAGTCCGCTTAAATATTAACCCTATTAGTATCAGCGTAGCTATTACAAGCTTATAGTCTATAAACTAGGTCTTAAGTATTAAGGGCGCCCGTAGCTGTATTTACAATCAACGTAATTAAATACCATAAGGTTTTATTTATTTACTTCAAGGAAATTTTCGATTTAAGGGTATATACTAAGCGAGTTTGGTATATTCTCCATTACAGTTGTAAACAAGAAATGCAACTGGCTAAAAAAGCCTTCGCGGGTAGTATTTGTGCGTTGTAAGGCGTATTTAAACTCGCTAACGCCCGTAACTACTCCCTATAACTATTCTAGAAGTATAGCTTCGCTAGCGTGTGCTTTTCTCATTGTTTGTTAATATAACATTAACTTATTAGATATCTGACTAAATATATTTATTGGTGTTTTCTCCTTTTTCTTTTTCACTATTATCGTAATCCACTGTATTTTGGCCTAGTTTATATTGCATTGGATAAGATGGACATCGTGTTAGAAGTGATTTTTTATGTTATTATAGACTTTGCAAAAGGTGGTTATTCGAGTTAGAAAGGTTAGGTAATAGTTCTTAGCATACTTTGTAAGAATTCTAGGAAATAGTAAGTGAAAATTATAAAAAAAGAACCTCTATTTACTTACAAATGTTTCAAAAGGGTATTATCTTCATATCAAAAAGATTGTAGGGCTTCCCGTTATACTTTTCTACATTGTTTCAGATTTTAGAGAAGTCCGTAAAATTTTATAGTTAATGTTGACTATTTTAACCGGGTTTGAGGACAGGTAGCGATAGGTATCCTAGTCTTTATTGGTTTTTTTAGCAGTTTAAGATTTTAAACCGCTGAGGTATGGTATTAAAGGTAATTACCGGTCGTTTAGCCCAAGGGGAAGAGTCTTATAGTAAGACTTATAATGGGTTTACGCATAAAGGTAAACCTACTGTAAAAAGGTTTTTAAAAAGTTTAAGGATTGAAGTATTGGGGTGGGATAAGGACGTAAAGGTTTTAAGGGATTTGACAATATTATTTAATTAATTGGTGTAAAACGTTAATGTCAATACCCTTAGCCGTATTAGCGATTGTTGTTTTACGTACCCTATCGCCACTAAAAGCGTATTCCGCACTATTACGTAATGGTACTAGACTACCGAGTAGATTAATAGGTTCCTTATCATTAACACGTAAAGAAACTTAACTTAGCTAAGGATAAGGAGAAGGTTCCCTAAATCGCGTGTAAGAACATTAAAGTCCTTCAATACCCTTTCACTTAAGACGTGGATTTTAAGAGTATTTCTTAAGTTGGGTTAGTTTAAAATGAGTTTTTACCAACTTAGTAAAGTCTTTTTTCGACAAATAAATCCCTCGTCGTTTAAGTTTTACCTTTAACTTTAACTTAATGTTTTTTTTAAATCTTTTTTCACATATTAATGGTCCACTCTTTAAAAACGTGACGAAAGTTTCGAAAGGCGCGGTTGCCGCGTACGAATTCTTCACCGATATTTTCTTTTATAATATAACATCCAATAAAGTTAATCAGATACTGTTCCGTTAAGTTTTCGTTAACATTTGAGCCCTAAATATATTTATCGTATTGCTTGGAGAAGATAGATTTAAGGATTTCAATCGCCTTTAGTAGGATTTTGGAAGGGGTTATCCTACGGTTTTGGCTTATGCAGAACTTAATGGGCGTATGAGGCGAGTTACTTGGCGATTTTGGGCGTAGTGACTTGGTATTTTGATGTAAAATCGCGTAAGAACTTGGTGTTTTGGCGTAAAGTCGCGTGGAAACTTGGTATTTTGGTGTAAAGTCGCGCAGGAACTTGGTGTTTTGGCGTGAAGTCGCATGAGAACTTGGCGACTTGGTGTTGGGTCGCGTGGCGTAGCTTTCTTGGCGCAACTTGACGATTCCTGGTGTTTTCGCTCAAAGTAGCGAACTTACAATTAAATTAATATAAGGGAAGCAAAAAAAGTAAATTAAGGGCAAAGTTTTGTTTAAAGGGTAAGGTTAAATATCGTTTATTATTTGTGAAAGGTAAAGGTTATTTATTATCTTAGCTATAGAATTTAGTCGTTTTTCTTATAGTAATAGTACCCGTAATAGTATTGACTTAGCCTTTTGCCAACTTGCCGAATTTTAAAACTTCTGACAATTGATCTTGATGTCTTTAAAAAAGATTTGTAAAGTTTTTTTGGTTTTTTCGATAGCGATACCGTCTTTACCTTTAAGTTTCTATAAAAACCGCCGTAATTTATAGAGGCTTTTCGCAAAAATCTTTCCTTTACTCTAGCCGTTGTTTAACGTAGAGCGTAACCGGAAAGTGGCTTTTTTTTTACTTAGATTATCTGTATTTAACCTAATAATCACTGGTTAGTATTGGTAGGACTTTAGACGTTACAACGTTGTCAATTCGATCGGTCGAAGTAACAGTAGTATTATAGTAGTTAGATGGTAGATGTATTGTTCTAGGTTTGGCAGACTGCTACTAATCTTCACAGTAATTTGTATGGCCAATTGCTTAGCCTTTGCCCTAGTGTGAAGTGGTACCATACTTCACTTAACCTACAGTCAAATACAGTAGGAACACACAAAATAATACACTTAATTTGTAGTCAGTATAGTCAACTTTACCGTAAGTAAAGTTGACCTACTGCATTACAAATACTACTATTCCAACACAGGGCTTTAATTGCCTTCTTTTAATGGGATCGGCATCGGCATTAATTTTAACGTATTTAAAAGCTATTGTTACAATGATTAAAAAGTGTAGGAGAGGGAAAATATGGTATATAAATGTAGGTAGTAGCTTGTTTGTTATTAAAGTTATTGTTTGTCAAAGGTCGTAGAACTTACTGGTTTTTCGATTTGAAATTTATAGTAGTAGTATCCGTAATATTATTAACTTAGTCGTTTGTCAACTTAATTTAGTCCTTTGCTAACTCAACGATTTTTGAGACTTTTAATAGTTAATTTCATGTTTTTCACCTAAAAGTAGTTTAATAACGATTTATTAGTGTCTTCAATAGTACTAGCGATACCATCACCACTTTGAAAAGCCTATAAACTACTACAAATTTAAAAGTCTTCCTTTTTACTACTTGTTCACTGTAGACGTAACAAGAGGGGCCTTTCGCAAGAATCTTTCTTTTACCTTGCCTAAATAAAGCGTAACTAAAAAGTAGCTTCTTCTTCTACCTAACTTATCTGTACTTAACCTAATAAGCAATGATTAGTGTTGGTAAGCCTTTATCGTTGTAACGTACTCGATTCGAATCGTAGTCAAAGTAACTAGTATATTGCATTGAAGGTGGTGATGTGTTACTTCTAAGTTTGGTAAACCGCTAGCCGGTCTACACACTAATTTGTATGGTCAATTGCTTGGCACGTGCCCTAACCTGAAGTAGCTACCTACTGCATCTGACTTGCAGTCAATGCAGTCAATCCCTCAAGCTACAGTCAATTTGCAATCAGTACAATCAACTAACTGTTAGTATAGTTGACCTAACTGTACTACAATTGATTGCTATTCCAACATTTAGATTCATAGAAATATAGGTAATCAAATTCTAGAATGAACGTAAAGTTGGGTTGTAATTTCGCAATATAATTATCGTTTGCGATAATAACCTCAGGATAACCATTGACAATTATTCCAACATTATTACCAATTAAAGATATAATGTGATTGTTATATATAACACAAATTTTACTATTGAAAAACATCAGTATTGTTCAATATTTAGTTTTCTTTTTAAAAAAATGAAAGATAGTAAATTTATATTTGATTTGTTATGAAATTTATAAGTCATCCGAAATATAATTTGTTTTATGTTCAAAAATACTCAAAACCTCAAATTATAAACTCATTGTTTTTCCAAATTTAAACGTATCTTGGTTAATAAATGTTGACTTTAAGTTTAGTTTTTATTAGTAATATTCATTGTATATATAAAGTTGAGAAATAAACTTCAACCTAATAATTAAACCTCGATTTGTTAAAAAGGATAAACTATATATCTTCTTATAGAGGTAGGTTATTAGTTAGATTCATGGTGTAATGCGGTGCGTGGCTGTGCGGCCTTACAGTGTGCCGCACGGGGTTTACCACAGCCGTATGTCGTATTTTATTTCATGTATCCCATTAGAAGAATACACATGGACTAGTGAAAGCCCCATGCATAGATGCTAGGTACTAGTACCACAGTCCCCAGTCACCTGGTGTGTGCCTCGGGATCAACCGCCGCTGACATAAGAGTCGCGCCTGTCGCGTCAGTCACATTTGCTAATAATCCAAACTACTGAGCTACAGCTACACTGTTCTCAGCCACAGCATCTCTCAAACGCTGTGCAGCTCCACCTTCGCAGCGAAGCAGCCGACACCAGAAGCGACACGGCCCATAGGCAGCTTCACCCACGGACTGAAGAACCACCTGTGACTGAGACGCCTTCTCTTCTGCCTGCCCTCACATCACCATTGACGCTTCTTGACCTTCAACATGTCCTTCAGGGTCCCCGACGACGACGACGAGGACATGCCCTCCACTCCCGACTACAAGAGCCATGATTCTACCTCCCTTGGTTTTGCCTTCCTGCCATCCACCACTCCCGCAGGACCTGGCCCTGCCAAGCACAGCAGCGGCACTCCGGCTGGCGCCCCTTCAGCTTCCTTTATGGGCAGCTCACTGATGCAGGCTGTCGGCCCTCCTGCCGCCCAGAAGTCAAACCCATTTGCAATCAGCGGCCTCGACGGGAACACCCCACCTGTCAAGAACCCTTTTGCCAAACCCGCCGCTGCCCCCACCTCTCACTCGGCCAAGCCGCCAAAGATTCTCTTCGCGCCCCAGCCAAAGTCAAACACACCCCTCGGTCGACCCACGCGCTCGAACCAGGCCCGACAACCCTCGCGACTGAGGGAGGAGGTTGTTGACGAACAAGACATGGAGGAGGATGAACCAGCACCAATCAGGAAGGCTACCACTTCTTTCAAGGGCGACTACGACGATGAAGTTGAAGCAGAGGACGATGAAGAGGCAGGAAACGGGCCAACGAAAACGTCAAGATCTCGCTCAGCAAAATCATTCATGGAGGCATTCGGCGAGTATTCTGGCGACGAAGAGGGCGACGACGAGGAAGCTGGAGGCGACATGTGGCTCGACATGGAGCAGGAACAGGAGGATGCACACGACAACTACGCTATGGGCGATGAGTCAGATCTCATGATGCTCAACACTCCAGCAGCTGACGAGCGCGTCTTCCAGGAGGCAGAAGGTATCTTCCGCGCCACTGCGAATCGCTCAGGCGTGCGCCGCCACTCTTTTGCTTTCGCTACCCACGCCAAGGATGTATACAGTCAGTCCGAGTACGCCACTGTCAACGAGCCACCAGAGCTGATCCTCGACACCGACAAGCTCATGGAACGACTGTACAAGGATGGTGTGGGCGCCGAGGAAGACTACGAGAGACTAGACGACACACTGGCTGCCATCACAGGGCAGCTCACCGGGCTCTGGAAGCAGTACGTCGATTCCTTGCCCCTGCAGTCGGAGGAGCACGCTGCCGAAATTGGACCCTCGCCACAAGCCGAGCCCTTCGAGAAGGCGACCTTCCTCGCGACCCTCGAGCTGCAGATCCACCACACACGCACAGGCGAAGATGGCAAGACGACGGAGCCGCTGCCCGAGACGCTGTTCCGCTGGCTCTCGGAAAACCACAATCCCTATCCCAACCAAGTGCAAGAAGTGCTCCGGTGCACACCCTGTCCGGCCAGTCACAGCATGTTTTGGCCGACGGTGTGCATGGCCCTCCTGCGAGGTCAGGTCTCGGCTGCGCAAGGCCTTCTCACGAATGCAGGTTGGGAGAAAATCAAGACCAACCGTCGGGGCGAGCTGGAATTCACGGGGCGTGCACTTGACAACGTGCGGCGAGCGGCGGAGGAGACGTGCGTCATGCTCGACGAGTGTCCCGCCAAGAAGGGAGACTGGGAAATCTGGAACAGTGACTGGACTCTGTTCCGCATCAAGGCTCGGGCTAAGCTGGAGCAGTTGAGGCGGTTTGCCGAGGGCAAGAACGCGATGCCGTTGGATATTGACGCGGCAGAGAGCCACCAGTCGCTTTCCACGACCGCGCGGAAGGCCGAGAGCCAAGTGCCGTGGGATATCTACGAAAACCTCAATGTCATCTTTGAAATCGTACTGGGCGCCCCGGATGTCATCTTCGAGACGGCTCAGGACTGGTGTGAGGCTACCATTGGCCTGTTTGGCTGGTGTGACGAGACTCGCAGCGACAAGAACACCAACATGTCCATGTCCACCTCGCAGAACCTCATGCTGGCATCGCAGAGCAATGTGGCCGATGGGTACATGGAGCGCCTAGCCCGCTCCCTCCGGGCAGCGGTTGGGTCTGGGTTCCACTTCAACGTCATGAACCCAGTCGAAGTCGGAATGGCCTGTTGCTTCGAGGACAACGCAAGGGCTGTCATCGCCATTCTGAGGACTTGGTCGCTGCCCATTGCCGCAGCAGTGGCAGAGATAGCGTCCCTGGGCCGTTGGCTGCCGCAGCACCAGCCGTCGGCCCTGTACGCTTTTGAAGATCTTGATATGGAGGATCTGGAGGTGCTGGGTGTGGACCCGCAAGACCCCGACGAGGCGGATGGCATCAAGGACAACACTCTTATCCAGTACGCACAAGAGCTGGCCAACTACAAGGACATGCCCGCGGTGAGGGAGAGATGTAGTGTGAAACGGGATGGGTGGGAGATCGCGATTCACGTGCTAGGTCGCCTGGACTCGCCGCAACGCTCGGAGGAGACGGTTGGTGAGCTAGTGGAGACAATCCTCGAGGAGATCAACGTGGACTCGGGCGAGATGGCCGACAAGGTTTGGCGTCTGCTGAACGACCTTGGCATGACGGCATTCGCGGAGCAAGTTGCAGAGGTAAGCAGAGCCCTACGCCAGGGCGCCTATGAACAGGTGACTGACGATGATGCTGCAGCGCTTCGGCGATGTTCTCCAGGAGACCTGCTTCCGCTACGGCGAAGCAATGTGGTACTACGCGCTCGCACACCGTCCAGGCAAGATGCACCATGTATTGCACTTCCTCATTGCCTACTCTCTCATCCAATCCGCGGCCTACCCACCGCCCGCAGAGCTGGACGACCACCTTCGCCAGCTCCTCAAGCAGCGCAACACCACGCTTCAGAAGCTCGCCAAGCAGGACCTCGAGGCCGCCGAGCTTCTCGGAAAGATGTTGGCCGGGTATGCGACGCTGCGGAAGTTCTACGAAATTCGCGACGACGAGTCACTGCCCCTGACACGGCGACAAAAGGCAGCGGCCGGGGCTCTCACTATCGTTATTGCGTCGGCGGATGACAACATCCGTGGCGGTCTCTACGACTCGACGCGCGACGCCATTGTCAGCGAGGACTTCATCCTGGCTCTTCTGGGGGAGATGCTGGTGTTCGTCAACAAGAACGCCGGTGCCTCTCCCTTGCTCTCTCTAGCACAGCTCGACATCCTCCTCAAGGTCGTCGAGGACATCCAGACTGTGGGCGGCAGAGTGTACGAGACATGCCAGGAATTCTTCCAGCTCGTATTGGCGTCTGCGCCCGCGCTGCTCAAGGGCTCGACCCCGGCAGATCTGATGAAGAAGACAGGCCCCGGTTCCATGGCCATGTCCGGTACGTCCATGCTTGCGTCGCAGCTGCACAGGTCGGTGGCGGGTGGTGGCCCGCCGGGTGGTCCGCCGTCCACGTCCAATGCCAAGCGTGGTTGGGACTGGAGGACTGGACTGGACTACTCGACCAGTGCTGAGAAGGTGCTGCGCATCTTGCGCTTGGGGTTGACCAAGGATCTGGCGAAGTTGTGGATTGAGCAGGCGGATGGTGGAATGGTGCTGTAGGATGGGTGGGTGGATGGTCATGGTTGAGGAGTCTGGATTTTGTGGAAATGAAGGAAAGAGCGTTGAAAGCACATGATATGATGTGTTGTTTCTTGATTCCAGGTATAGTTCACGTGGGTGGCTGAGCGAGCCGAGGCTCCTGGAGGGGATATTCGCCTGGCCAGATTGGCAGAGCAAAACAGGGGATGAGGAGAGATAGCCCCTTGACGAAAGCTGGCTTCGTGATTTCTGGGATTCGAATCAACTGCTGTCTTGTATGCGGTGCCAGAGCAAGTCCCAAAGTCCGCCAGCCCACTGTGCGCCTCCAGGATGATGCGCAACTCCACTTGGGCCACATTGCCAAGCTCCTCCCTCCTGCATTTATACTCAACATCCTCTCGCCCTCGGACCATCCCACGCCCACGCACAAGCACCTACCCGATCTCCACACCCAACATGGCTGCTCCAGCAGTGTTGCCCAAATACCTCTACAAGATCCTGGACTCGGAGCCTCCCTTGCCGATGCCGGCCGTGTTCCCGCCGTCGGAGCTCGACAAGGCGGATGGCTTCATCCACTTGAGCACAGCCTCCCAGGTGAGCCCTCCAACTCCTGCCCCCGGTCCCACCACCACGACGCACTCTTCCATCCACATACATGCATACATACATACATTCATACATACATATACACATACATACATATACACATGCACACATATACACATATATCCAAGCACGCAACACACACACACACCCACCCAACCCACCAGCCCACCAGCCCACCACCCCAACTAACATCCTGCTCCCCTGCCCATCCACAGGTCCCATCCACAGCCGCGCGCTTCTTCGCCGCCCGCCCCGCGCTGTGGCTGCTCAAGATCCGCTACGCGGCCATCGCCGGCGCCGTGACGTGGGAGCACCCGCCCGGCGGCGGCGGCGACGGCGACGGCTTCCCGCACGTGTACGGCGCCAGCATCGGCGCGGCGGAGACGGCGGCCGTGGCGGCGTTTGCGCGCGGGCCGGCCGGCTGTGGGGCGGAGGTGTTTGCGGCCTCGGGGTGGTTGGAGTGGTGATGATGATGATGATGACGGTGCAACCCGGGCTTGTAGCCGAGACCTACGCACGAACGTTGTCATGGAGAAGGAAAAGAAAACAAGGCATCACAAGTCGTCCGGCACACTACAGCACACGGCGTCACACGGCGTCGATTCCAACCTTTTCACTGTAATGCGGAATTCGTTCGCATGCTCAGCCCTCTGCGCCATACTCGATGACCGAGCTTCACTGCATCAAAAGCCACCTCTCATCGACAGGGCACCGGCGAAGAAACCGTCATCTCAAGGGCACGTCGCTTGTGGGATTGACTGGTCGCTACAACTCCTATCGCATCTTCTAGCTGATCCCATGCATCCCGTCTATGTAATGTCCTCCATATCACCGTAAATGGCGCCTCGAGGCCTGCAACAGTTGTCAGCTATCTTCGACCTCGGGCCCGTGTTGGGCAGTGCGGACAAGGCTCGACTTACGCAGCTCCCATCAGGGACCATCTTAGTTCAACGTGCGCGCGGCATGTGTAACATCATCCAGTCCATACAACACTGCATCTGTGCAGTAACCCCTCTAATCCTGATTTAACTTCTGGTAGAACAACAAGTAAGCGACCTTGTTGTCCTTGATAGGCGTGCCTCTGGGGGTGCTAGTCCCAGACGTCTTGCCATTTCCAATGTTGCTGCCCTTCTTCCCGCCATTGCCGGACGCGCCGACATTTTGCCAAACCCCACCCTCATTGCTCTCGCCTCTAGCGGCAAACCGGTTGTTGCTTGTCCCCTCGGTCGACGTCTCTTTGCGTGCTCCACCAGCCTTGGTGGATGAGGTCTTGTCCGTTCCAACGACATCCGAGCTGTCAATGGCCGTGACCTGGGTGTCATTGATACGCAGCCAGCTGTCATCATCTTGGCGCCTAACGTCAATGCTGTAGTGCCCAGAATCTTTATCCGAGCCATGGTGGTAGACGACTGATACAAGCCTGTACTTCCTGGAGTTTGCATACTCGATTCGAGCCGGTTTCGACAGAATGGCAGACGGGATGTCAAGCTCCAGAGGATAGTCCACATGCTTCCCATTCTTCGCCCACGATGTGCCGTTGGACTCGAATCGTACGAGGTGGATAACAAGGTTGTACGGCAGCTTGTGAATAAACGTCTGCTGGTATTTGACAGGGGCGGTACCTTGGGACGTCTTGTCGGTGACGTTTTCGGTCGCGTTGAACCGATGCAGCGCATCCGAGATGCTTTTGATGGACTGGTCTTCGATGTGGAGCTTCAAATTCGTGAAGGGCTGATCTGTGTTGGTGACTTGCTGTTTGAATCGCACCTCGGATCGCATCTTGCCCTTGAAGATCTTCGACACCGGGTTGGGCAGCTCGGGCAGGCCGGACGACTGCGTGACAGCAGGTTTGCCGTTCTTCTCCACTGTTTTCCAGTCGTTGGCCGTGCCATCGTTGGGCGCAGACGCGTGCCAAGATGAATCGCCTGCAGCGGCCCCGATCACCTTGACGCACTCATCGCTGAGAGCGCCTAAGAGCAAGATCAGAAACTCTTCCGCGTCCTGCTGCTTGCCCCGCTATGATTGATGTATGTTAGTTTTGGACTTGATGTAACATGCCCACGCCCAAGTGGGACAAAATGCATACCTCGAGGTTCTTGATGGCAGGGTTGCGGAAGGCCGCATCAAAGACCGAGTTCGCATGCAATGTTTCACCATATTGACGGTGCTGCTCGGGCGTAAGCATGTCCCTGAGTTGCTTTGGCGAGTCTGCTGACTTGATGACACGGAAGTTGCCCTGGAAATCGATTCTTTTATCCCTATTAGCCTCCTCCGCTTGCGACCCAGGGCATCTGAGGCACTCACAAGGCATCGAGGAGGGGTGTGCTGGACTTCAAACTCTGAGCGGACTGGGTTTTGACTTGGTGCAGGAACCGGTAGAACGGCGTGCAGTAGAGCAGGGCCTGCAGTATCTGGCCACAATCGGCCGTCAGTATCATGGCCGTGGACAAGACCTGAAGCAGACTCACTGAGATCATGTAGCAGTCAACGCGGGCATTGTAAAGACCACGAGGCTCAATAAAGAAAACCTTGCCCTTGAGGGGATTATAAGTCCGAAGCACATCAGCCAATGCTCTTGTGCTTGAGTGGCTCGGGCCAAGTGTTCCAGAGGCCTGGTTTCCCCCAGTCCCGTTGGTAGCACCCTGTGCGTCAGTGGCAGACTTGCTGGGCACGGGATCCTTCTTCAAAAGATGCGCCCACGTCTTGGGACGTACCGGCACCGGCTCTGGCTTGGCAACCGGAGAGGTGGGCTCACCGCCGGAGCTCTCGCTGACTCCGTTCTCATTGGTCTCCGGTACACTCTCCCCGGCCGTGCCACTGCCCCTTATAGTGGCCGGCGACGCCTGGGAGTGTTCTTCCCTGGGCTGTTGCGCAGGTCCGGCGGCAGGCGACGAGTCCTGGATAGTCGACTTGGCAGTTTGAGCCAGGGACTGGGCATCGCTTGTTGCTGATACTTCTGATACAGCGTCATTGGTCGGCGCCGTCCCTTGGGAGACCTTGGAGCTGTCCGGTGCGTCACCCGAGGTGGAAAGATCGTCGACACTGGCATCGGCCGCAGGAGCCTCGGCTTGGCCAGGCTGCGAGGCTTGCATTGTCACTTCATGGCCCTCGATTGGTCTGAATCTCTTTTTCGAACGCTTGAAAGTCGAGAAGATCTGTTTGCTGTCGGGGTCGGTGTAGAAGGGCACCTATGTTTTGTTAGCAAAGCTCCACGTCAGGGCACATAGAGCAGGGAGGGGAGGGCTCCGATGGTGTCATCAAATGGAGATGGGAGGCAGCAAGCTGGAGACGTACCTGGGTGAACGAGAACTTTGGGTTGGGCGTAGGCATTTCCGAGATGGTGGGAGAAGGGAGCTCGCGTGGCGATGATGGTGCAGGCTGTTGCGGGGGATCGAACTCGACTGCGTCGGTGCCGTTGCCGGGTTGTTCGTCTTGTGGGTATTGCGCAAGACTCTCGACGGGCTGCGAGGCGGGCTGCGAGGCGGGGGCGGGCTGCGAGGCGGGGGCAGGCTGCTGAAGGGAGTCTGTGGGCGGGGCTGGCACAAATTGCGATGAGTGGGCGGAGGCAGGCGTAAGAGGCACGTTGGGAACCGAGCTGGTCAGTGGTTGTCCGGCGGGGACATGAGGTTGTGAGAAAGGAGAGTTGGGCCCATTGGCGACGCTTTGCTGCGTGTTGACGGCGTACTGCGACTGCTGGTAGGGGGATTGATGTGCTTGACCACCGTACATCTGAGATGGCGGAGGAGCGGTGTAGTTCTGGTAGGCTGGGCCGGGGGCGTAGTAGGGGTAGTTGCCGTACTGCTGCTGCTGGTTGTAGTAGGCGGTGTTGTTGAGGTAGGGGATGAAGGGCTGGGCGGCATAGGGACCGTATGCGCCGTTTTGCGGCGGGTAGAAAGGCTGCTGATGCTGCCATTGTGGCGAGGCGTACTGTGAGTTGTAGGACTGCGAGTGCTGCTGGTGGGCGTAGGGCTGGCCGTATCCACCACGAGGACGACCTCCACGCCCGCGCCCGTAGTGGTGTTGCGGCTCGTGAGCGGGCGGCGGCGTGGGCATGGGAGGGGTGCCGCCGTTAACAAGCTGGTTGCCCGCCATGTCGTAGGCACCACCGTTGTAGCCGTTGTGGCCACTATGGGCTCCTCCTCCGTCCATGGCTGGTAGCCCAGCCGGCAAGCGGTGACTCACTTTGCCGGCTTGGGAGGGGGCGAGGCGCGTTGCTCGTTACCGGGCCACGTTGGTGGGGTCGCTAGACGTCAACCCCGGCGTGGAGGTTGACTTGTATGTGTGTGTGTATGTGTGTGTGTGTGTTTGTGTGTGCGTGTGGTGTATGTGTGTGTGTGTTCTGTGTGTGTTATGTGTGTGTTGTGTGTGTGTGTGTGTGTGTGTGTGAAGGAGGCCGTACACGTGAGGTGGCGTGCGAGGGTGGGAAGTTAGAAGGAGGCAATCGCCTTGTGATGATGGTGCTGAGTACAGATTCGTGACGCGATCAAGACACCTGCTCTGCTCCAGCCAAGTTAGCTTCAGGTGCACACTCTAGCACTCTGCCGCAACTGTCAAGTACAATACACTCACAGTCACATTGATCACCAAAACTGCGTGCCGGGACAAATGAGGACAACGAAAAGACGGAGAAGCTGGCCGAGATGCAAGAACGCTACGCTACTCTGCTGCTGGGCCTTGTGAGATGGTGTTTGTTGGAGGTGGCGGCCGGTGTTTAGAGCTTGTGTCGCCGGCAGAGGTCTGAGTGCTCTGCCAATTTTCAACGGGGTCCTACCGCCTGTGTAATCATAAGGAAGAAGATGCTAGCCTCATCGGCAAGGTGAGCCCTTGTACAATATCCGGTGTCGGGTCATGCTCGGCTCTGATCCTCATGTACTTACTGCCTACTCCGCACTTATAACCCACTTACCACAGACAACATACCACAAGCCGTGAGGTCACGGAAAAGTTGGAATAATGAACCAGATAAATAATTCACACTGCCAGCAATTCTGTTTCTGTATTTGTTCCTATAGCAAAGCAGCAGGTTCGACCGTGGATGTCGCTGTCGCCCGACTTGCTTCTTGGAATCGGCGGCCTCCAAAGCTACTCTTCTTGCAAATGCACTCTTTTGCAAATGCACTCGCACTAACACTCCTTGTAGCAAGAAGACCGTCAGTGGTTCCATGTGCTGGTCCCACCGCGCCATATAACAACCAATCAACGTGGCTCCTCGTCCCGGAACAGCCAAGAACCATCACACCTCATGGCCTCCCTGTGCCGTTCAGCAACCAACGCCTTGCGGATCTCCTGCGCCTGCCTCAGCTCCTCCGCCCGCTCCTGGGTGTCTGGGAAGTCCACGTTCCAGAACCCTGGCGGCGTCGGCATCCTGCTGTACCTCTGCCGATGCTTGCCAAATTTGTTTGCCAGGTCCCACGTCTTGGCCCTGAGCCACGTCTCTTCCCTTTCCTTTGGTGACATTGTCGTCAGCGTAAATGAATTATCGCCGAGGTACTGCTCCATGAGGATCCTTTCTTCTCTCTTCTTTGTCACTGAATGACCAAGTGACCGAAGCTCAGCCTCGGCGAAGCATCGAAAAGTCTTGCCGCAGCAGTTGGGGTCAATACATCCAGGCAGTGCGGCGCGGGCGTCTCTGCCACGCACAACTTCGTCGTAGACGTACGGAATGTTGCCATTGTGCTTCGGGTTGGGCTTGAAGTCCTCCGGCCTGAGTTCATCCATCAGCCTGTCGCGAAGCGGGGTTTCAACCCTCGAGGCCGTGCGCCCGCGCGGCATATCGTCACGGAGGACGGACGGCTTCTTGGGTCGTCGTTGTCGAGCTGCACTCGGCTTTGAAGACAGTGTAGCTTCCGTGCTGGCTTTTGGTGTTAGCGGCGTAGTGTTGCCGGACTTGAAACTGGGTGCTGTGCAAAACCTGTTGCCTTCCTTGCCATCGTGAGCAGACTGAGGCCTGGGAGGTTGAGCTCTCGAAGGCCCGCCTATCGTGGCCGAAGCCGGCGCTTCCTTGGACGTTGAGTTGAGCCAGAATTCAATGTGGCTGTCCCTCAGTGGATGCTCCAGCTGATCCGACTTCGTATTTTCGTCTCCTGCAAGGTCCATACGCCCCGGAGCAAGTGGGGACACGTCGGCTTTCGAACGGGCTGACATGTCAATCTTGGATGTCCAGCTTCTACGTGATAGACCAGGAATGGCATCAGAGAGGGCCGAGGCCTTATGTGACGTTGGACCCATGACACCGTCCAACGCCACATGAGACCTGTCTGGTGCGCTGTTGTCAACTTCAGAGGGAATATCGACTGGAAACAGAGGTCTCGGTCGTGGTGTCTCTTCCGAGACTGATTTTGGATCCTGGCGGCCATCTTGTGGTAGCACTCTGCGCTTCCTGGGCGTTGGTATGTGCACCTCTTGATCGTAATCGATGCTCTCAGCTTGTGAGTAGCGTTGTGACTCATGCATAATTTCGGGTGCCGTGCTGCTGCTTTGTTCCGACTTGATCCTCTGCACTCTTCGGCCTTGAGGGTCATCTTCCTTGTGCTTCCTCTTGCGTGCCGGTCGAGCCCACATGAAGTTTGGTCCATCTGATGATGCTTCGACCTTGACAGTAACAGGATGCATCTCAGGCGATTGATTTGGATACGGTGGCAGTTCCATCTGTGAGAGATCCACCTCTTCGGGAGACACAGTACCCTGGATTGTGTCAATGCCGGTATGCCCGAACAGGTCTGTTGGGAAGCAAGGTGGTGGCTCAGAGGAAGGACGAGAGGCAGCGGCCAGTGGTGGTGATTTGGAAAGCCATCCGTAGAATTTATATGCCCATCTTGGCGACTCGGGACGTGCAGTGTCAATGCCAGTAAACCTGAAAGGGTTTATTGGGAGATGGGGCGGAATCTCGGACAAACGGCGAGCAGCAGTAGCCACTGGTGGTGATGAGCAAGGCTCTTCCTCAAGACAGTCCATCGGCCACGTGGGTGGTACAGCACCGACAGCGCCTTCGTCTATCGATGCCGCGCCTCCGATCCCTCCCACTTGCACACTTGAATCTCTGATAGTGGATGGAGGGCGCGACTTCAACTTGACCCGCAGCTGCTGGATCGTGTCGAGCTGAGAAGCCGAGAATCTCTCCCACTCCTCGATGGAAGCATGACTCTTTCGTAGCTTCGTCCGGTAGTCCTCTAGCACACTTTCCAGCCTTCTGCACTTGCCGGCGAGTTTCTTGAACGCTGCCCGATCTGGGACGATAGCCCCTGGACCAGTTCCGGGAGTAACCCCAGCGCGTTGCTTGGTAGTAGGCTTGTTTGGCGACAGTTCCCCTAGGGCAGTTCGATTCTTGGGGGAGCTGGGCTGGACATGTTTGGTTCGTCGAAGACGGCGGATCTCTGCGTGGAGGGACTCGTTCTCTTGTTGCAGGCGGACGACATCGGCAACGCGACTCTTGAGGGCCTCCAACTCTTCGAGAAGTTGGCGGTTCTCGAGACGACGCTTTTCCAATTCTGGTAGATCCGTGTCAGCAGGCGGACATATTGAGAGTGTCTTGTGCTGGGCATAGCGTACCTGCTCGCGCTCGCTCATCGACCTTGTCACATGCGGCGGCGACAGCTTCCAGCAAGGCAGGCCTCCCAGCCTCAAGCCAGCTGGACATGGTGTATCAGGATCCAAGAATCATGCTATGATCGAGTCTAGGTTGGAGCCGTGCTAGAGATGTGTGAGATGAAATTGTGACGTTTTGAAAATCGCGGTCACCAAGGGGAAAATACAGAGTTGACGCGCCTTTAAGTCAGGCTATTACAACACAACACCCAACACCCAACACCCAACACCCAACACGTAACACGCAACACGCGACGTCGCCCTATCACATGACCTGTTTGGAGGGTCCCGTGTTCCGCAAAATCATTTATAACGTTAGCCCCTTGAATCAGGGAAAAAAAACATCCTCGCAAAAAGAGTTCATCCTATACAATGTGTTTATTTTAACTTTGGTTAGTATTATGGTATTTTATTGAAACGATGTATAAAGTATAATATATAATTTATTATCGTTTAATATATATTGAAATATTTCAAATAATAAAAGTAATATCGAAATGTTTTTACAGAAGCTGAATTCTTATGTTATTACCATAAACTCTATTAGTTTAAAAAGTTTATCCGTAATTGAAGTTGTTATTGGGAAGCCTTTATCGTTACAATATAGTCGATTTAAATCATAGTTAAAGTAACTGATATATAGCATTGAAAGTGGTAATGTGGTAAATCTAAGTTTGATAGATGGCTAGCTGGTTTACACATTAATCCGTATGTGTTGGAATAGTATTCAAGTGCAGTACAGTCAAGTCAATTGAAGTAGAGTACCCAATTTAATATAGGGCATGAACCAAGCAATTGACCATACAGAGTAGTATAGACCGACTAATAGTCTGCCAAACTTAAAACAATACATCTACCACTTAACTACACAATACTACTGTTATTTTGACCAATTTGAATCGAAAACGTTGCAATGTATAAAGGCCTATCAACAGTATAGGTAATTATTTAGCTCATGGCCTATAGAATTGAGTACCCCTTACAATTAACTTGCAATTAATATAATCAACTTTTGGTTAGTAAGTCAACTTAATTGTATAGTAATTAACTGTTGTTTTAACGTTAGCGACCTTTTGTTATATGCGTACGTATTAATGTAGTCTATAACCAATCAAGGGTAATTGCTAAACTTCCTGTTGGAATAGTACATGCTGTACAGTAGGTCAACTTTACATATAGTAAAGTTGACTATACTGTAAGTTGAGTGTATTATTTGTGAACTTACCGCATTAGGTGTAAGTCGAGTGCAGTACGCTGCACTTCACACTAGGGCACGGGCCAAGCAATTGGCTATACAAATTACTGTGCAGACTAGCAAGCGGTCTGCCAAACCTAAAACAATACATCCATCACTTAAACAATGTAATATTATTATTACGTCGACTACGATTCGAATCGAAAATATTACAACAATCTAAGGCTCTACCAACACTAACCAGGACTTATTAGGTTAAGCATAGATTAGCTAAGTAAAAGAAAAGTCTACTTTCTGGTTACGCTTTACGGTTACAGCAGCTAAGGCAAAGGAAAGATTTTTGCGAAAGGCTTTTATTAGTATTACGCCAGTCTATAACGGCAGGAAAACAAAGGATTTTTTTGGATTACACTAGTTTATAACGGCAATCTAGAAGTAAGCGATGGTATTGCTATCGAAAACACCAAGAAATCTTTAGTAATCCTTTTTTTAAAAAAACGTAGAAATTAAACGCTAAAAGTCTTAAAATAATAAGTTAGAAAACGGTTATGTTAATACTACTACGAGTATTACTACTTTAAGAAAATCGATTAAATCACACAGCTAAATAACTTATAACAACAAACGACCTTCGATTTTACCCTTTATACTAAACCTTTACCCTTACTTTATTTTTTTCACTTCCCCTACATTAATTTAACTGTTCAGTTCATTACCTTAAACGAAAATATTAAAAATCGGTAAGTCGCGTTAAAAAAATCATGTCGCGCAACCCAATACTAAGTCATTAAGTTCACACACGACTTTACGTTAAAACACCAAGTTTCTATACCTAAGATTATAAAGTCTCTCGCCTTATATACTCTATACGTCTTACGTAAGGTAAAACATCAAAATTTTTACCACTATTACTTATTTTAACGTTGTTACCTACCCCGAAAAAAAAACAATTAAAGCCCTCGAAACTACTTTTATCAAGTTTTAAAACGAAAACCTTTAGGTACGAAATGTCAATAATGATTTAACGGAAAAAAGAACTTACCAACTTCGTTGGCTATTATATTATTAAATAAAACGGCGTCGAAAAACATGACTACGATAGCCGTACCTTTCACAAGTATCGTAAGTTCTTCGACAACTAAATTGTTAATATATGGAAAAAGATTTAGAAAATTATTAAGTTTAAGTAAAAAAAAATAACTTGAAATCTAAGGGATTTATATATTTAAAAAAGCATTAAGAGGCTAGTAAAGACTTTATTTAACTTAGCTAGTTTGAAAAATACCTTTAAAACTCATAAATTAAGGGATAAGTTGATAAAAAACCTTAACACTCTTATACGTGACCCAAGGGACCTCTCCTTTACCTTTAGTTAAGTTAAGCCTCTTTACATACAGACGATAAGAAACTTGTTAACCTATTCGATAGCCTAATACCTTTACGTAATAACGTAAAATACGCCCTTAATGGTGGAAAAGTACGTAAAATAAGGGCTGTTAACGCGGTTAAATGTATTAACGTCGGTTATTTACACTAGCTAATCAAGTAAGATCGTTAAACCTTTTAAAACTTTTAAGTATCTATTCTCCCTTAGTATTTTAATTGAAATCGGTAAGTCCCTTAAAAAAATTCCGTTTTAGGTTTGAGTATATACGAAAGCCTATTATAGGTCCTATTACAGGATTTTATCCTTCGGGTTAAACGACTAGCAATTACCTTTAATACCGTATTTTAGAGACTTTAAGGTTTGAACTGCCAGTAACTACCATTTAAAACTAGGATAATTATCGCGACCTTTTTCTAAAACTTATTAAAATAGTTAATATGAGTATGAGTTGTTTACGGACTTCGCCAGGATTTAAAACGATGTAAAAAAGTATAATGGAAAACCTTATAACCACTTCGATACTAATATAATGCCCTTTTTAAATATTTGTAAGTGAATGGAAATTCACTTATTAGGTTTTCAGTTATTATTTTACGAAATTCTTATAGAGTATGTTCAAAATTATTACCTGACCTTTTTTATTAGAATTACTACGTTTTGCGAGATCTATGATGATTTAAAAAGCTACTTCGAATACGATATCTATCTCACCTAATACTATATAAATTAAGCTACTATACGGTGGATTATAATAATAGCAAAACAAAAAGTAGGAAATACCAATAGATATTTTCAATTGAATTTTTAATAAGTGAATATTATATTAGAAAATAATAGAGAATGCACACGTTAATGAAGCTATACTTCGCGAATAGGTACAGGTAGTAATTACGGGCGTTAACGAATTCGAATACGCTTCATAACGCCTAAATACTACCTATAAAATATTTTTAGCTAATTATGTTTCTCTTTTGCCATTTTAATAACGCGTATATCAAATTATTTATGTATATACCCCTGAGCCGGCAATTTTCCTAACGAAAAAAAAAAAAAAACTTATAATAGTTAATTATATTGACCGCAAGTACAGCTACAGGCGCCCTAAACGTTTAAGGTTTGACTTACCGGTTACAAATTAAAAACAGAAGTTACTTTAACGCTAATAAAGCTAAAATTTAGCCGAGCCTATTAACCGTAAATACTATCATCGTAATAGTAGTCAAAGATATTAGATTTATGGTAAATCTAACTACTAGTTAACTCGATACCCCCTTGCAACTGTAATAATGAAAAGGCAGTATATTACGCCTAATACCTTATGACTTTCAAATATAATTATTTAAATTGAATCGCAGAATTTGGGGGTAATAAATCAATTAAAAGCGTTAATGCCCTTAAATAGATTAAGTAATACAAAGATACTATTCTCAGTACGGCTTAGTAATTAACTAAATATGCCTTACTTTACTGTTTAAGTAATACAAACCTTTACTTTTGCCCTAATCAAGTCCTTAACCCTTTATGAACCTTTAGTTGTCGCAATCGTTACATGGACCATACGTTTTAAGATATTATACCAAATGTAAGGGCAGTCGAGTACTTAATAGGAAGCTATTCATAGTATGTGATATTATAGAAGGAAAATACTATAACTAGTAAGATGAATTGTTACGATACTGGCAAAACTAAAGTTAACTTCAAACTAGGCGAATAACCATCCTTATTAGTGATAACGGTAGTTTGAATTATTATAGGAATAATTACATTTTATATTCTCAAATCCCCTAACCCTTTTTCATATCATTCAAAGAATATAAAGACTCTCAGCGTTAACGTCGACGTTAACGCAGACGAATTGGTTAAAAACGATTAAAGGTTTCCTTTCAACTTGAAATAAGGGTACTTATAGTTTTATCTTTAAGGTTTGGAAATATTAATGTTAAATCTAATGAAGTCGGTAATACGTTGACTATACCAGCGTTTTGATTATTTAGTCTTTAGCAAGCTGTATGAAGTCTTATAATCCTTAAGGTATAAATATATGAAATACCTTGCCCTAAAAACTATTAATAAGCTTTATTTCTACTGCTAAAGATATAACTAAGCTCCCGGTAGATTTTAATTAACATTAAAAAACGATGAAATTTTTAATTAAAAGATTTTCATAGACGTATTTTACTTAAATAATTAACCTATCCTTCACGTTGTTAATTTTGTAACCTCTTTTTACGGGGTCAAGTTTTTAATGTCCATTTTGGCAAAGGATACGTAAGAAACGTTAAGAATATTGTATATCAATACGTACTTATGTCGACTTAAAGTTGTTATTTATAATACCGATACTAACTTTACGGCGATAGAGTTTTTAAAGAATGTTAAGATAATAGGTATTTAGTGTAAATAGGTACCTTTAAAAACATATTAAAGTATTGGAAAGGTTAAAAGGTTATACGTTTTACTTCGCCAAACGTATAATATTCTTATGCTGGAAATTAAAAGCTTTATGAATTTGAAGGCATGCCTATAAATAGCAGTAAAGAGCCTAAAAGATACTGTAAACTTTAACGGCTTAATGTTAAAGTTATTAGTTTTTAAAACTTACCCACACCTGATAAGTAAATCTTTACTCTTGGTAAGTATTTATAAACATGTTGTGGCTTATAGTAAAGCTTTAAAGAAATTTCGAAGACAATCGGTACGCCGTCAGATTAACGATATTTTTAATACCAAAGAAGGTTTTATAATAATCGAAGTATTTTCTTTGCCGTTGTAAAGTAAAGTTTTTGTATAGTGGAAGCCGGGTAATGTAATGATCACACTAAATACCCATAAGTAAATAAAATATGTCAAGGGGTTTATGTTAGTAGTAAGGTAGCAGAGGTAACAAAGGTGCAATATCAAGATGTTTGTTCGTGCTGTAGAATAATCACTAGCTATTAGGCTATTCAGGTGTGTAGAATGAATACTTAGATTGATAACTGAAGAGCTATGAAGGAAATACTATCTGTGTGATGATGACCGTTTCCTTATATCCTATGGCCTTCATACCATCTTCAGTACTGGACCGCTGAAGTCGATGTCGCTTCCTTCGGTCCCAATGTTATCGACTAGACCGCGAGCGGTCCTGTCGGTCCAAACCCTAACCTTGGGTGCTAACATAAGAGAGATCTCAGGCTTAATGTGTTGGATATCAGGCTTCTGATAGCGCAGCGGACTGTTAGCCTATTCCATGACCTACAGTTGGTCCTTGGGTTATAACAGGAAAATAAAAGGCATGTATAAAATATTAAGTATCGCGAATTTCTAAATGATTATTAAAACTGTAAATGGTTTTATATCCTTTCGAATAACTTAGGTTAAACTGAATATTAGGGTGATTAACGACCAAGATCTTTAAATTAAACAACTGAGTTGATACAAACATCCCGTACCCTTTATTAATAAACCGATAAAACGTCATGGACGCAGATAATCCCTAAAAAAAGGAACATTAAAAAGTAAAAATATATACCAGACTGTATTCATAATATTATTTGGGTAGGTAAAAAAAGAGAGATAATGAAAACTCAATACTAAAGTTTGAAGTATAAAGGATTATTAACACTTGCGTTAAACCCTTTTAAAAAAGTGATAAGGTAAAAATTAACGGCTTATTAACTAAAAGGGTTATATAATTTATGTCGAAGACCGATTTTAACCTTTCAAATCTAAATATTACGATTTTTAAGTCGGGGATTATTTACGAGGTTAAGGCTAAAACTACCGGGCGACCGTACGAAAAGTTACGTTTAATTGCTTATAGACATTACCATATGGGTAAAAATTCAATCCCTATATATTCGCTGACGATTTAAAAGATTAATTAACTATTGATGGTTGTTTTAGTAACAAATTTATTGAATAAAACTAAAGGTAGGTTTATGTTTAATAGCCGTAAAATAATGCAAGCTTATACGTATTTAATAACGGATTTATAACGGATCGTACTGCTAAAATCATTATAGGAACTACGTGTTATTTACCCATAAAGTATGGTAATACGATGTATTAAGCTATTATATAAATGAGTTGAAGTAAACGTTTATTAGTTTTTAACTTACTCGTTCCATTTTAAATTACGATTAGCGATAAAGTTTTCAACGTACGACTCATAATCACTGGTAACGTAAAAAAAAGAACTTCAGCGTATTAGGTATATAAATTAACGAT
Organism: Anisogramma anomala; assembly: GCA_038502455.1. Lineage (NCBI taxonomy): Eukaryota > Fungi > Ascomycota > Sordariomycetes > Diaporthales > Gnomoniaceae > Anisogramma > Anisogramma anomala. Next base: position 36,111,694 of record JASMMZ010000002.1, on the reverse strand, counting down.
TCTTATTTCATCAAAACTACTGGATGTATAATACTAGAATGACAAGCGATTGAAAACTTTCACTTCAGAAATTATAAGTTAGTAACAACGTTAATGAAAGATAACCAACTTAATTTTAATAGATCTTTAATTCGTATACTAAATATCAATACCAATTAAAGCTTTGGTTAAAAAGGTTAAGGTATTATTTTAGCTATAATCAACAAGATTAATAGGGCTAAGTTTTAACGGTATTTGTAATATTATATTCGGAATAACTATATTACTATTTTATACTAACCAGAAACCTTTTAAGAATTTTAGTTTACGATATAAATATAAAAGCTAGTAGATAACAACTTTAACCAGTTAAATAAAAGGTTCGAATAGCAAATACGAAACCTTGACCGAGGGATTAATATGGTTTTAATCGACTTATCGAAGGCCAAATTGATAATTTTTATAGACGAGTCCTTTATAAATGACATTGATTTTTTTTTAAATCGGTCTTTTAATAACACTCGTTAATAAAGATCAATGATAAGACCGATTTAGCATTATCTATAACCTAATTTACTAAACTTATATTCAGTGTAAAAGGATTATATGAAACGTATTAGCCTCGGAAGTTTATGGTATAATAGCGGGTTTTAACGTAAGTATAATACTATAAGAGACCATTAACCCTATTATCAGGCAGTCAAAAATTTCTCCTATCCCGGTAGGGATTTATACCGACTCGAAAAGCCTTTTCGAAAAAATTCGAAACTCGGGATTACTAGCGAAAAACGCCTGATAAACAATGTAATAATACTTCTTAAAGCTTACAAAAAAAAGATTAAGAAATTCCGCTAAATTAATGGCAAAGAAATCCCGAAAATACTATAATGAAATTAATGCTAAATAAGGCCTTAAAAAGGTTTGTGAATAGTAACAAGCTAACTATACGAATCGAGGGCAACGTTAATAAGCCTCCTGGAAAGCCTAAATTACGTGACAGCGATTAGGAATATGGTGGCACACTGGAAGATTGTCAGGGAATGGACGATACGAACCTATTTGATTGATACAGCTAAAGTGGAGGCTCGTAAAAGCTTGTGACGGAAAAACTTTTTGTACGAATCAATAAAATCGTACCTCGAAGCAACGGAACAATTAAGGCCAAATAGGGTTAATTTGTATGTAATTGGGTGCAATTTAACATGGAAGCTAACTGGAATTAACAGGGGTCTAGCTAGTTAACGAGAAGGCAATTTAGTGGTAACTGGAAAAGATTGATTAGCAACACTAGCGTACGCGCACAAAATAAAAAGCCGCTAGTATTGGAATAGTACTACATGTAGTGTAGCAGGTTCACTTTATTTACAGTAAACTTAACTATATTGCAAGTTGAATGTATTCTTTATGGACTTACCTCATTGAGTATAAATCGAATGCAGTACACTGCACTTCACACTAGGGTATAGGCCAAGCAATTAGTGATACAAATTACTGTGCATATTAGCTAGCGGTCAACCAAACCTAGAACAATATATCCACCACTTGACCAATGCAATACTACTGTTACTTCGACCACGATTCGAATCAACAATGTTGCAACAATCTAAGGCTCTACCAACACTTCCTTATATTTTTATTAGTATTATTGTTATTAATCCTAGCCTGTTGGTAGGGCCTTTGACGTTATAATGTTGTCTATTCGATTGGTTGAAGTAACAGTAGTATTGAAATGGTCAAGTGGTAGATGTATTATTCTAGGTTTGGTAGACCTCTAGCCGGTTTGCATCATATTTTATATATGTTGGTAGGCTCTAGACATTGCAACGTTGTTGATTCGATTGATCGAAGTAACAGTAGTATTGCAGTAGTCAGATGGTGCATGTATTGTTCTAGGTTTGGCAGACCGCTAGTTGGTGTGCACTGTAATTTGTATGGCCAATTGCTTGGCCCGTACCCTAGAGTGAAGCGCAGCGTACTACAATCGACTTACACCCAATGCGGTAAGTCCGTACAAAGCAATACACTTGCAGTACAGTTAACTTTACTGTAATTTAAGTTGACCTAATGTATTGCATGTAATATTATTCCAATATTGGCGGCTTTTTAGTTTGTACGCGCACGCCAGTGTGGCTAACCAATCTTTTCCAGTTAGCGTTAAATAGCGGCTTCGTACCCCTTATCAATTCCAATTAACTTCTATACTGTATTACACACAATTTTATGTAAATCAACTCTATTTAACCTCAATTGTACCGTTATCTCGAGGTTCGATTTTATCAACTCCTATAAAAAGTTTTTCCGCTACAACCCTTCGTAAGTTTAACTATACCACTTAAATAGATTACCATTATTAATCCCCTAGCAATATTCCAATTTCCTAGCACATCCATGTCCGCTGTTACGTGATTTGGGCTTTCCGGGTAGTCTATTTACGTATTCCTCAATACGTACAGTTAGCCTATTATTATTTATAAACTTTTTCAGAGCTTTGTTTAACGATGTTTTTGTTATAGTATTAGCAGGGTTGTCTTTGCTATCGATTTATCGAAACTTTTCGATTTCTATCCCTTTATAAGCTTTGCGGAGTGCTATTACGTCAATTATCAGGCACTTTTCACAGGTGGTTCTAAGCTTTAAAAGGTATTTGAAGAGGTTTCTTAAGTTGGTACAAATTACCACCGGGATAAAGGGAATTCGTAACTGCTTAATGATGTGGTTAAGGGTCATTCATAATACCATGCCTGTATTAAAGCCCGTCATTATACTATAAACTTCCGATACTAGTACGCTTCGTATAATCCTTTTACATTTGACGGAAGACTATTGAATCAGATTACCGATAATACTCAACTGGTTTTACCAATTATCTTCATTAACGAGGGTTATTGAAAAAATCGATTTGTAAAGATAAGTCGGTGTTGTTTACAAACGACCCGTTCGTAAAAATTATTAACCTGACTTTTAAAAGGTCGATTAATATCATATTAATTCTTTGGTCTAGGTTTCGTATATTCTATTCTAACTTTTTATTTAATCGATTAAAGTCTTTATTCGTTAGTATTTGCAGTTATTCCGTAATGGACAAATCGTATAAGGATTTCGGTTGGTATAAACTGGTAATATAGTTACCTTATATACGTTATTCCAAGTACCGTTAAACCCTAGCTTCCTTAGTCTTGTCGATTGTAATAGAAATAGCACCTTAGCCTTTTGAACGAAAGTTCAAGCCGGTATTGATACTGAATATACTAATTAACAATTTATTAAAGTTAAATTGATTATTTTTCGTTAACGTTGTTACTGGTTTACAATTTTAAAACTTAAAGTCCTCAGTCACTTGTTATTTTCGTGTTATCAAGCTAGCCGTTTCGATAAAAATGGTATCGTTAATTTGTATACCTATTATTCCGAAGTACTTTTTCTATGTTATTAATAAGTAAGAATCTTATATTGAAAACTTTATTGCTAAACGTCATTTGAAGTGTTATTGGTAGGTTAAGAACAAGAAAACGCCTTTTATTTTAGCTAATTTGTATAATAACTTGATATAACTTAATATAGTACCTAAAGGGAATATAGGATGAAGTTTTTATAATAACTTTAACAATATAATCCGTTGTGAATCCATTGTTAACTAGAAATAGACTTGTGTAATATTACGGCTATTAAGTGTAAACGTGCCTTTAATTTTAGCCAATAAGCTTATTGTTAGGGCAATTATCAAACGTTGGATAAATTTCTAAATCGTTGATGACTTCGTAAGGATTTAGGTTTTACCTTTATTACCGTATCTTTAAACAATTAGTCGTAATTTTTCGTTCGGTCGCCCTATGGTTTTAACTTTAACTTCGTGGATAATCTTTGACGTAAAGATCGTAATATTCGGATTTTAAAAGTTAAAATCGGTTTTCGGTACAAATTGTATAAATTTTCGAATTAGTAAGCCGTAGATTTCGACCTTATTGTTTTTTTTTAAAATGGTTTAACAGAAGTTTTAAAAATATTTTATACCTTGAACTTTATTACCAAGTTTTTGTTATCCTTTTCTTTTTTACTTATATAAGTAGTATTGTAGATACGGCCCGGTATTTATTCCTCCTCTTTAACATTTTCCTTCTTTTTCGGGGGCCGTTCGCGCCAGCGACGTTTTATCGGCTTGTTAATAACGGGTAAAGAAGGTTCGTATTAACTTGGTCGTTCTGCTTAAAAGGCTCAAAGATTTATATCTTTAATACCTCTGATATAAGGTTTCACTTGAGTAATTCGAAAGGATATAAGGCCGTTAGCAGTTTTAATAACTACTCTAGAGTTTATAATATTTAATCTATTATGTGGATTTTCCTATTCATCTGGCCCCGCTATACGAGAACTTTATTTTATAACGGTAAAATAAGTACATCGATCGTTAAGGGATCGTTTTTGGTGTTAAAAGCGTTATCAATTTAGCAGAGTATCGATTCCTTTCGTAATTCCCTTAAAGATTTTCTATATGCCGTAACACGTTTTTAAGTACTTACCGAAAACAGAGATTTACTTGTTAAACATAGGTACGCTTTAAAAACTAGGAGCGTTAACAATAAATTATTAAGGCCTAAAGTGTTAGTAAGGTCTTTTACTACTATTTATCGCCGTGCCTCCGAATCCATAAAGCTTTAGATTTCCAACGTAAGGATATTATACGTTCAGCAAAGTAAGGCGTATGCCTTTTTAACCTCTCTAATGCTTTAGTAGGCTTTTACAGGTACCTATTTATACTAGAAACCTATTTTTTTTAATATATTTTTGGAATTGTACCGCCGTAAAGTTGGTACTAATATTATGGACAACGACTTTAGATGGACTTTAGTATGTATTAATTTATAATATCCTTAACGTTTTCCACGTATCTTTTGTCAAAAGGGACTTTAGGAATTTAACTCCATAAAAATGGTTACGGAATTAACGATGTAAAACATAGGCCTATTATATAAGTAAAATACATCAATAAAGATTGTGTAGTTAAAGTTCATATCGTTTTTTAATATAAAGTTAAATTTCCGGAGGGCTTAGGTATATGTTTGGCAATAATAGTAAAGTCTTTTAATGGCTTTTAGGGCAGATTATTTCACATTGTTATGCTTTGCGGACTTTAGGACTTTATATAATTTGTTAATAGCTGAGTAGTTGAAACTCTGGTGTAATTGACGTATTTTCAGCTTCTTTAAGTTTAATACCACCGCTTCCGGGACTTAAAGATAAAACCATAAGTGCCCCCATTTAAAGGCGAGTGGAATTTTTTAGCCGTTTTTAACTAGTTCGTTTATGTTAACATTCATGCCAACGTCGAGAGCCTTTATATCCGGTAAAAAAAAGTAGGAAATGAGTAGGGAACTTAATGATGTGGAACGTAATTACTCCTATAACAGTTTAAATTATCGTTTTTCTTAGTAATAATAGTTTTTTACCTAGGCTTAAGCTTACTTTGGCCTTGCCTGTATCGTAACAATTGATTTTAGTCATTGTAGTGCTATATATTACGAAGAACGTTTTATGAGGTACCTTATTACCCTTGTGTTTGGCATAATACCTTGAAACGTATGGTCCGCGTAACGATTATGGAGGTTAAAAGTGTATAAGGGATTAAGCGTATGATTAGGTCAAAGGTAAGGGTTTTTACCACCTAAATAGTAAAGGAAGGTATAGTCGATTAATTACTGGGTTTCTGTATTGAGAGTAATGTTTTTTTATTACTCAATTTTATTTAGAGGTATTGTTATTAATAGGCTTATCCACCTCAAAGTTTATAATCTGGTTTAAGTATTTCTATTCAAAAGTAGTGGGGTATTAGATGTAATATTTTTTTTTTGTTATTTCGTTTGGTAAGGGGGTGCTCAGTTAATTAGCAACTACTTTTACCACAGATTTAACATTTTTTGCCAATATTACGACGATAGTATTAACGGTTATCAGGTTCGCCTGTATTTCATTGGCGTTAACATGGGTGTTATTTTCAATTCGGGGCCGAGGTCAATAAACTAAACTTTAGACGTTATAGGCGTCCGTACTTACGGTCGACATAATAAATTAACGTAAGGTTTTTCTTATTTACATTAAAGAAATTACCGGCTTAGGGGTATATATTGAGCGAGTTTGGTATGCGTGTTATTACGGTGGTAAACGAGGAACGTAATTGGCTAAAAAAATCTTCGCAAGTGGTATCCGGGCGTTATAAAGCGTATTTGAATTCGTTAATACCCGTAACTACTGCCTGTCCCTATTTGTGAAATGTGGCTTCGTTAATATAGGCTTTCCTCATTTCCTTTTTGTATATTATTAATTTGTTAAACATCTGATTAAAAACATTTATTAGTAATTCCTCCTTTTTTTTCTTTATCATTATTATAGTTTACCATGTTATAGCCTAGTTTGTATAGTATTACGCGAGGTGGATATCGTATTCGAAGTGGCCTTTTATGCTATTGTTAATTTCGCGAAACGTAGTAACGCTCTTTAAAAAGGTTAAATGGTAGTTTTTAACGTAACTTATAAGAATTTTAGGAAATAATGAGTAAAACCCAAAAAAATGAGACCTTTATTTACTTATAAATATTTAGTAAAGATATCATTTTAATGTAGAAAAGGTGGTAAGGCCTTCTGTTATACTTTTTTGTTCTATCTCAGATCTTAACGAAGTTCGTTATTAACTTATAATTAATATTATTCATTTAATAGGTCTTAGAAAAAGGTCACGTTAATTATTTTATCTTTCAATAGTATTTTCTAGTAATTTATGCCTTAGGATTTTCGAAATACGGTGTTAGAGATAATTTCTAGTCGCCTAGACCGAAGGGTAAAGTTTTGTAATAAGGCTTGTAATAGGTTTACGCGTGTAGGCGAATTTAAAGGGAGGGGGTTTTTAAGGGTTTTAGCAATTAAATTGCTAAAGGGTTATAATTACTTAAAGGTTTTAGGAGGTTTGACGATTTTGTTCAATTAATTGGTGTAAAAAGCCAACGTTAATATCTTTGGCCGCGTGGGCAGCCGCTATTTCACGTGCCTTGTTACCGCTAAAAGCGTATTCCACGCTATTACGTGATAGTATTAAACTGCTGTGTAGGTTAACAGGTTTCTTATTATTAGTACGCAAAAAGACTTAACCAAACTAAAGGTAGGTTAGGAGTTCTTTAAAACGTATGTATAGGCGTTAGTATCTCTTAAAGCCTTTTCCTTTTCCCGAAAAGTTTTAAGGATTGGGATTTTAAGAACAATCTTTTTATTAGGCTAATTTTCCGTTAATCATAAAAGTGTTTTCTCAGGAATATAAATGTCACGGCATGTGACCTCCTTCTTTAACTTAGCCTTAACCGCCCGTTGGATTATCTTTTACATATTAGGAGTTTAGTAGTTAAAGAACTCGCTAAATTCTAGGAAAATACGGGCGCCGCGGCCAAGTTTTTTACCAGCGTTAAACTCGAGGATAAATTAGCTTACATAATTGGTTAAGTGGGTTTTAATGAAGGTTTTATTAATATCTATAATTTAGAGTTAGTAGTCGTATTAGTTAACAAAGATTGATTGAAGGTTTTAAATTGCTTTTTACCAAACAGAGTCGGTGATAGTCTCAAAATACGCGCTAACAACAGATATTTTAACAGGCGTATAGGACAAAGGATTTTGTAATCTTAGGCGTAAAGATTTGACGTTTTAACGTAAAGTCGAGTAGGAGTTTGATGACTTGGCTAAAGGTCGCGTAACGTGGATTTTTTGATGCAGCTTAGTGTTTTTCGTTTAAAGTAACGAACTTGACAATCGACGTAGCGTGGGGAATAAAAAAAGAGTGAAGTAAAGCAAAGGTTTGATATAAAAGGTGAGGTTGGAGGTCGTTGTTAGTATAAGTTAAAGGCGAAAGGTGGTGGTAAAGGGCGAAGGTTGTTTGTTATAGGCCGTGAGATTTAGTCGTTTTTATGTAGTAGTAATACCCGTAGTAGTACTGACTTAGCCGTTTGTTAACTTAGCCAATTTTAAGATTTCTAACAGTTAATATCAACGTCTTTAAAAAGGATTAATGAAGATTTATTGATATTATCGATAGCGATACCGTTGCCAACTTTCAGATTACCAATAAAAGACTAACGCAACTCAAAAGTATTCTCTGTTTTTCTACCGTTGAAAGACTATCGCAGTACTAATAGAGACCTTTCGCAAGAATATTTCCTCTACCCCAACGCTCTTTTAACTTAAAGCGTAACTAGAAAGTAGCCTTTTCTTCTACTTAGCTTATTTATGCTTAACTTAATAGGCAAGAACTGTTCAGTGTTGGTAAGCCTTAGACGTTATAACGTTGTCGATTCGATTAGTTGAAGTAACAGTAGTAATGCAGTATTCAGATGGTGAATATATTGTTCTAGGTTTGGCAGACCGCTAGCCGGTCTGCTCTGTAATTTGTATGGCTAATTGCTTGGCCTGTGCCCTAGAGTAAAGTGTAGCGTACTGCACTCGACTTACACCTAATGCGGTAAGTTCGTACAAAGCAATACACTTGCAGTACAGTCAAATTTACTGTAAGTAAATTTGACCTACTTTACTGCATGTAATATTATTCCAACAATATAGAAAATTGGTAGGTCCGTGCTTTAAGGTGAATTGGACACATAATATACTTAAATTACAGTCAATACAATGGTTCCGTAAATAATTTACTCAACTTGTAATTAATATAGTCAACTTTACTATAAGTAAGTTTAACTTACTATACTACAATTATTATTAATACGATACTGGAGGATTTTTTTTTTGTATGCGTACTTCAGTATAGTCGACTAAATTTCTCCAGTTACCGCCAAATTATGTTTTCTGTAACTAACCAAACCCTTATTAATTCCAACTGGTTTCCATACCCAAATTAGCCCTAATTATCTTTCTTTTTCCTACGGTTTTAATTCTAGACTTTACTAATTTCCGTGTATAAGTTTTCTGTTATAAACCTATATGTACTAGCCTACTAATACCACTAGCTATTCTAACTTACATAAGTTAAACCATCTACCACTTTAATTAACTTACGCAGGTTAACTAGCCCATCATTACCACTACTACTACTTATGTCACTAGTTATTCTAACTAATGTAGGTTAAGCTATTTATTAATTTTACTTGACCTATATAGGTTAACTAACCTATTACTAACCCTAATTTTACCGCATTAATTAAAAAAAAACGTTGTTGTTGGCTTCATTGGACTAATAATTTTCTAATTTGCTAGTATATCCTTATTTATTAACGTATAACTTGGCGTTATTGGTTGTCTATCAATGTCGTCCTCAATATATATAATTAGCATACTACTATCTATAAACTTTTTAAAAGCCTTATTTGACAATGTCTTCATTATAGTATTATCAGTTTTATCTTTCCAATTAATATATCGTAATTCCTCAATCTTTTTTCCTTTGTCAGCTTTTCAAAGCACTATCATATTAACTATCAGGCGTTTCTTGCTAGTGGTTCCAAGTTTTCACAAATATTTGAATAGGTTATTTAAGTTGGTACAAATTACTATAGGGATAACAGGAATCTTTCATTACCTTAAAATAAAGTTAAGTATTTTTCATAATATTGTAGTTATATAGAAGTTGGTTATTATATCGTAAACCTGTCAAGCCAACATGTTTTTTGAAGTTCTTTTACATTGAATGAAGGTTTAATAAATTAAAATTTCGGTAATATAAAATTGGTTCTTTTACCAACTTCTATTAACAAAGGTTATTATAAAATCAATTTGTAATAAAAAGTGTATGTTATTTATAAAAAAGCCGTCTGTAAAGATTATCAACTTGGCTCTTAATAGGTCAATCAAAATCATATTAATCCTTTGGTCAAGGTTTCGCATCTATTATTCCAAACTTTTATATAACCGGTCAAAGTTTTCATCTATTGGGTTTAATCCTTATACTGTAATCAATAAATTGTAAAAGACTCCCGGTTGATGTAATATAATGATATAATTACCATAGGTACATTATTTCAAATACCGTCAAGCCCTAACTACATTAATATTATCAATTATAGCCAAGTTAGCGACTTGGCTTTTTTTAGCGAAAACTAAGGCAAGTATCAATACTAAGTATACGAATTGACAATCTGTTAATGTTAAGTTAATTACTATTCTTCCAAGTTACGAATAGTTTATAATTTCGAAACGTTAAGATTTTCATCGTTCATCATTCTGATATTATAAAGTTAACAATTCCAATGGAAAAGGTATCATTAATTTAACTATCTATCAAACCGATGTCTTTTTTTACATTACAAATAAATACGGGTCGTAGACTCAAAACTTTATACGTATTTGTTACTTAATTGGTAAGGTCTATATAAGTTAATATAGTAGAAGAATAATCGTAAAGATTGGTATTGAATTATAGTAGTAAGTTAAGTTGAAGGGAGAAAAGACATTCAGAGAGTGTATACCACAAGTGGGAGGTTACAACCTCTCACCCAGGCAGTAGTACTTTACCATACACTCTATCAGTCTCCCTTATTGGCAATAACACACTATTGTATACTCTACAAATGCCACTTCTAGGCAGTGGCACGCTCTCATGCACTCTATAGGAATACACTCTGCAGATTGATATATTACCATATACTTTGCAAAGATATACTCTGCAGCATGGCCGCTTACTAACTGTAAAAATATATGGTAATTTACAAATAAGCAATCTTTTTTTTTCCTATTAAGATATGTATTCGTTATTTAGTAATGATATTGTAGTTTGTAACGCAGTCCGTATCCGCGGTAGTCAGATTATAGAGATCTAAATTAGTAGTTCTTGTTCGCTGTAGTGCTTATGTTAAGGGTCTATTTGATTTCAACAATTAATAGCAGTATAGTTAATAATATCGTTTATTATTAGTCCCTATAGAGATGTAATTATGTAGGTATTATAGGGGCATAATTAAAGTATTATATAATAAGTGGTTAGTGTGAAAATATATCGTTATTGGTTTAAGTAAAACCTTTTTCTTTTTCCCTTCAACAACATATCTTTATTATTAACGTAATTGCTAATTAGTCAATAGATACATATAAACTTAACCTAATATTTCAACTATACACTTTAAACTGTTTTTATAAATAGGTCATTTAACAAACTCCAAATACTAACCTCCCCCGTTAATAAATACCTCGTAAAAATTAGGTGGAAAAACATCGTTTAACGCATTTACACAGGCCAAAAAAGGCGGTTGCTACCGAAGCCCGCCGTGATGCCACCGGTGCAACCCCTAGCCTCGCGTTCTCTGGCTCGATATTATCGATCCTTGCCTTTATCTTAGCTGTATTCCCCAAGGCCGCCGCCGCCAACCAAGCCGCCACCTCTTTTCTCCTTTTATCCCCCTTTCCTCCTCTCCCAAATCCCTAATAGGAAAAACCAGGACTTTTAAGGTTATAAACCTTACTATTTACTTATAAGTAAAAAATCTATTAATTGTAAAAACCACTCCCGCCGCCATAAACGTAACTTAACGAAGTTGTAACGCGCTCAGTATCGTTAATTCTTACCGTATATTAAGTCGTATTAATATCTCTATGAATGAAATAACCAAAGTCAACTTTCTTCGCCGCCTCGAACTACATATCGTTAAGGTACGCTGAAAAGCCTTTTTAATACGTAAAACGGTAAAACGACGTACCCGGATATATAGCGCCAAACCGTTAATAAATACGCTTTACGTATCTCATATCGTATTTACAACCGTGTGTAAGTTTATTAACGATGACTATTAAATAGGGGGTCGATTGTCCAATTACTATCGTTATAAATAGATTGATAATGGATAAATTTTTATTCGAGTACTTTTAAAGTCATAAGCAAGATCCATATTGGACGCCCGTCGTTTTTACAGTAAATTTATTTTAAAATTATAATTTCAACCGTGAACATAATTCCTCCACTGATACAGATATATCTTTTAAAGCACTGTCTAAAATAACTACTTTCGTAAATAATTGAAATATACTTATAGTAATTATCAATAGGCGTCAACCGGCGGATTAAATAAACGGCAGTTGCCATTTCCGATTATAAATGGGGTTTACGTATATACTACGTAGACGAGTTCGATGATGTTATCGCGTGTCGCTATAAAAAGGGTAAAGATCCCCCCACGCCTCTACCTAAAGGTATACGGGCTGAGGAGCAGGGCCACCCCTTCGGTAACACCGATAACGGCTTCGATAGCGGTGATGGCAATGGCGTTAATATTAAGGGGAAGAGCGATAGGGAAAAAGATAGTAGGAACGTAACGCCGCCCTTTCACTCTCCTTTTAATAATGAATAGTTGCTTATTTCTACCCGAGCCGACGTACCTAGCTACAGTGTAGTACGCTATATAGTAATATATTTACTTTTTAAATGATAAATTGGTCATGGAAATAATGAATATAATAGGTAAAGAGTAAAAATAATTCCAATAAAGTCAAAATAGTAGAAAAAGAAGTGATTATATATTAGAAACATTATAAAAAATCAAAATGAAAAAAGCGATAATACGTCAGAAACGGTACAAATAGCGAATTAAAATAAGAAAAGAAGTTTGTAAAAACGGCGTAAATAGTAGATATGAACCGAGACAGAATGTTAAAGTGGTTAAATTATAAAACAATGAAAGATGAATATCAAATATAAAACGTAAAATTCTTAAATTAGATAAGGTCATAAAACTTTTTAATAATACTAACGAAAATAGTATTTTTTTTAATATAATTGTTTTTAATACTCCATTCGGAAAGCCTTTAGTTATTACATTTGCTGGGTTTAATTTCCCGTCGATTTATTTCATTTCCTCAATTTCGAGACGCTTATACGATTCTCTTAAGGATATAATGTTAATTATAAGGCTTTTCTCATTCATGCTGCCCAGTTTCACCAGGTATTTGTAAAGGGAGAAAGAGTTAGTGTAAATGACGATAGGAAAGGTTTTTAAACCAAGGTTCAAACCTATTTTCCAAACCATTATCGCTATAGTAATTCCTAAATCGAAACATTTAACCTTAACGTAAATCTCTAAAACCAAAACTCTTTGTATAACCCGTTTACATTTAGTCGATATTTAATGGATAATATTTACATAAAGCGTAAATCCATTATGGGCTGGTTTCTGGTTACCGAAAATAAAAACGAATTCTATTTACGAGTTATAATCGGTATTATCAGTAAAGGAGCCGTTAATAAAAATGAAAGGCTTAATAATACGTACATTGTGGATATTAATATATACTCTCATAGATAGTATACATAGGCCTAGTGACAGTGCACTGTATTGCAGGGTGTACTCCTGCAGAGTGCACGATAAAGTGTCACGCTGAAGACTGCACTTTTGCAAAACGCAAAGTGCATCATGTATGGATCGGTCTGGAATGGCTATACCAAACCGAACTGCAATGCGTGAAGCGGTTTAGAGTGGTACGTTTTGGGAAAGGGCTTATAAGCCCTCACCCGTGACGTATACCTCTAAATATTGCTTTTCTATTTTGAATTTAATACTACAAATAACAATTTAACGATTACACTTTTCAATATCTTATTTTACGTACATAGATTTTAAACTTTACCAAAAAAAATTAATAGCTGACTCGGTCGATTATAAATAAGCTAGAAAAAAAGACATAAATATAAGTTAAATACCTATAGCGGGATGCTGTAACGGTTTTAACTACTTGTATTTTAACACTTTGTTTTTATAAAAATTATACGTTTACATATATAGAGATTATAAAAATTAAGTAACTTCAAAAAAGGAAACTTTAATACGATGTCATGACCTTCATTTGGCGTTTCATTTATTTAAAACGCCATTATATCACTATTAACCCTTATCTAGAGTTTTAACTTATCCGTGTACTTTTTAGAAAGCGTTCTATTACGTACTGGGCCTCGTAACCACCAAGTTTCGAAACCCTTGATTAAAACTTATTCGATTTACGATAATCGATACCGTTAGACTTAATAGAAACGGTTATAAAAAAATTAACTAAGCCCATCCCTTTAGCAAGTTAGATCACGAATCAAATAACTAATCCAATTTCCCCCATAAAGTTCAATTACGATACGTCAATCCGGATCGATTATAAAATACCAGATTACACGATTACACTCCCTTTACCCTACCCACTTTCATATGTATGTTTTACGTTCGCCTTATATATTTTGAGTTTAATACTTACAACGTTTCAAGGTTTTCTAACCACTGAGTTAATATAATATTTCTAACCATTAACAAAATTAATTTAAAACGTTTAACTAATTTGCAAGTACGTCTTATTTACGTCTTATTCAAAATTTATTCGGAATAACAAGCGCTAATAAATTCTATTATAACTACTGTAATTATTTCATTTATTTTACGTTTGTCATTTACAGGCACTAAAATCTAATTTCAGCCCAAAATCATTTACTCAGACCATTTCAATATATTAAGTTAGTATATCAATTATTATCCTCAACTACCCTAAGATACTTATAGTTATAACCCTAAAACTAATAACATTAAATCAAGTTAAGGTTTACTTCGACCACCTAGTCAAATATATAGGAATTAGAAAAGCTATAATAAATAAAATCAACCTAGACCTTTAGAATAATACTATCGATTCGCTAGTTAAGAAATTAAGACCCTGTATCGTAAATATATATATCTTGGCCGTCATATTCCGCTATTAAAAAGAGAAAATCTAAGGACCTGACTTATTAGATAATTTTTATGAAAATCATTCGGGCTAGACGTTGGATATATGATAAATAGTAACTTTTACTATTGCCAAAGACCTATGAATCCAACTAAAAATTAGAGGTATTAATACCCTAGGAGGTAAAAATAACCGCCTTATAAAAGCCTTATTCGAAAAAATATAGCTTACTGATGTACTGGACTGGAAATATAAGGATTTATACCTAACAGCATTTGGAGAGGGATGTTATCTGACGGAATAAAAAAGACTATTATTAAAACGATATGGAAGAGGCGTAAAACAACCTAATCCTGTACTTATACCCAAAATTAACAGTAAAGGCCTCGAAAAAGAAGAACAACTACAATCTTTATTTATTATACAGGTATAATACAACTTTACACCAGTATTTATTAAGAAATAAATTCAAATACTAAACCGTTCCCCGTATACTAGAATTGATCCGCTCGGTTATAATAGAATCGGACGAAACACAGGTAATAACCCGACCTAGGAAGCAACAATCGGTAGGAACATAGAAAAAAACTCGATTTAGGAAATAAAAAACGGCGTAAAACGCTAATAAGTACAATATAAACTAATGCTTGCCAACTACAACCCCCATTATCACCTCCTACTGCACTATTTTCCTATGGATAGGAGCGACTCTACAAAGTTAACCAACTTTACCAGGCTCTAGGATAGAGACGATAACTACATAGGTAATCCATACGATGTACTTAATAATAAAATAAGCGTTAAACTTAATACATACAAAAGATTAGATATTGAACTATTACGATTTTATATTATTTTACCTGGTATATTATGCGGATAAGGTAAAAATAGTATATATGCCACCATACGTAGGTAAATACACTTATAAAGTGTTATAACCGCCTTATATCCTACTTGTATATAGAAATTAACCACAAATTTAACGATAGGGACTAGACTAATACGACTTAGAAATCCGTAGAAAACCAATAGGAAAACGCTGATGAAAACCTATAGAATATCCTTACCGCCTTATTAGCTAAGTTTCAAAAGTATCAGTCAAGCTTTAAACCGAAATATAAAGGTAACAAACTATTTATTCAAATAGTAATGAAAAATTGTCGCAGAAACTCGGATTTCAATTTTATACTTTTTAAACCAAAAAAAGAACTGAAGAGGTTTTATATAAGCTTTAAAATATCGTTTAAAACCTTTATACGCCAACGAACTAGCCTTTAATTAGAATTTATATATAATAAAACTAAAGGCAAAAGTCAAATCATTAAATTAAACCTCGCTGGAACTATTTACTACGTTTTGAATCGAAAATTTAAAGTTTACCTAAGGCACAACGAGCGCCAAAAGTACAAGTATTAAGGAGAAAGATCTGCTAAAAAAGGACAGGGATGATTGTTCGAAAATGGAAAAAAAGCACCGAATTTATAACAATACTTACAAAAAGATTTACTAAGCCTTGAAAGTTTGTAAAAGCGATATATAGTATACGGTAAAGTTGGCTACTGGTTTACAAACCACCCTTCTTACGAGTAAACTCGGACCAAACGTCAATTTTGGGCCGAGTGTAAATTTAAAAATCGAATAAAAGCCAACTTTAAAACATACGTAGCCGAATATGAAGGTATAGATAATATATTTGACGCCTATCCTTACGAAAATATATCCGGAAAAGACGACCCTAAATATAATAATGCCTACCTGTCAGCCTACGACGATCAGAACGCCCAACACATTTTTAACGGCCTACAAGACGCCTCTTTTATATATATTATAGGCCTAAACTACGTCAATGAAATACTTAACGCATATATGGCGTCGCAATTTACGCTTTTTAACAGATACAGAAACGGGTTCCAAAGTATTACGCCTAATACTAACGCAGCCGAAATTTCAACGACCGGGAAGCGGTAATTCGACGCGTTTAAGGCGTAATTTCCGAAGTTTCAACTAAACCGAATAAAAAGATATCGGAAGGTTTTATTTAATAAAAAAAAAGTATCGTCGTTCGGAATGATCGTTACAAATATGCGTTTTGAAACGATTAAATTTTACGTAATGGACTTTCAAACGCTATTTTTTCTTTTACTAATTAATATAAACAAGTTCAAAATTATGGTTCGGAATACGATTAACTAACTTATTCACACTTTAAATAACGTATCTATATTGCTCCATCTTAAAATCGGCTACTTCTGGTTTTCTCCAAAACATGTACAATTAAAGTTACTTACTTAACTTAATTGGAATTATAGACTTTACACCAAAGATTCGGATACCCAGCTGTAAAACGTCTCTTACGCCTATTTCACGTCGCAAGTTATACGGATATAGGAAAAAACGTACTTAAAGTTATCGAAAAGTTCTACTATAAATACTAACTATATCTATAGGCCTTACAACGGTCTAAATTCCGCCTTTAAAACGATATAGACATTAATTACAAAGTGATTGTTAATATTATGTATTTAGATATCCAACGGGTTCTTTACCCCGTTGTGGTGACAACGTCGTTTCAAACCGCAAAATTGACACGAAGCGCTTTCATTACAAATTATTAAAATGCTTTGATTAACTGTTGATTTAACGTTTACTTGTGGCCTTTAAATTAAATTATATACGACGTTAACACGGCCTTCTACTTTACCGAATAACGTACTAAAGCTCGAATTACCAGCAACAAATGTAAACAAATCCCAGTAAAAGCCCGATAGGGTATTGAAAAGCATAAGCGATACTACAGACCGCTTAAAAATCGTATATAATGTTGTCAAAAGAATTAAAAAGTACCAGTTTTAATGAATTTATCCTTTAAATATAGGTTAGCGCTATTAAAAACAGTTTTAGCCTAAGTAGGTTTAATTTTACGCTCTTTGTCGTTGGTGCCTTCCCGAGAATCTACATAAACTTTGCTTGATTGACGTTTATAATATAAAGGTATAATACTATAACGAAAGCTATAACGGTATTACGCTCCCTACAGGAGGAAAACGATATATTCAAAGCGTTAGCTATAAGAAATAGCCCATATAAAGCTAACATTTTAGATTTACCATTGTAATTTCAAGTTTTCATTTGAAAAACGAAGGAGGGATAAATTAGCCCTAAAAAGATCAACAGGTTTAAAAGTCATAATATACTTGTTAACTTTTCAAACAGTATAAATTCCTATCGCTAAATAATAGTACGTAAATATATAATGAAAGTGAAACAATTCTATCTAAAACAATAAAACTAGTAAAACCGCCTACAAAATATTACCTATAACGGCGAATTGAAACCTAACCTAGCTCCAACCTCACCCCCAAAATACGATTCCAACCTGACTACTCTAAATAAAAACGACTTATCTGTACTAACCCTACCAAAACCTCGCCGCTAAGGGCGTCCCATCGACTTAAAAATAAAAAAACGCCTTGAAAACTTTACTATGAACTCTTTTATTACGTAAAATAAAATAAGAAACCGTGAAATAAGTCTGAAGCTTCGCTATGAGGGTATTACTACCACTCTAAATACTCTATTCCCATAATTTATCCAAACGGAAATTTTAACTTTAATAGATTAAAATAGATTTCGTTTTAAATGCTTCGACCCGACTTTTTACGATACTTATAATATTTCCCCAACTCGCCTCGTATATGAAGTTAAAGATGAAATCGGAACACCTTACGAAAAGACCCGATTAATTATTAAAAGATATAACGACGAAGAGCAAAAGGATATTATAACCTAATCGCTTATATTATAATGGGATAGCTACCGTTGATTTTTGTACTCGAGACCTTCTTTAGTGGACCGGATAACTTATATATCGAACTTTGAAATACTACGAATGTATACACCTAATCTTAAAAACAATTTAAACGATGAATCTACGCTGATATATCAAAACATTTTAGATGATATTACCTACCTAAAACGATTTTGCGTATTATAAAGAAATGTTACGAATTAATTAAAGCCGGTATTTACTAGTATAACACCTTCTAAAAGTACTATAAGAAAGGACTCGAAATAACCAACTTTACCTTCGACCCGTGCCTATTAATATCGACAACCCGATCGAAGGGTTTTGTAATAACAGGTATATGAACAAACGACACTTTAAAGTTATATAATACCTCGTTTTCCGCTTTTTAAAAAGGTATACTTTTAAAAGACGTCTTAAAAACAAAACCTAAAACGTACCTAATAAAAAGACCATATAATCGATTTTAATAACGTCATCATTACCCTCCAGAACAGCGTTTTAGGCTTTACAAAAAAGGGGAAGCTTAATAAAGTTGATTTTATGGTTTTGAATAACATAAAACTGGCCGACAAATATAAATATTAACGCGTACACAATGTTTAAGTCGCGTTTATAATACAGCTAAAGGCTATATTTGATCTTTTTATCTTCGCATAATACTAAACCGATCCAATGGACAATGTATATAAGGCGCTTGACAAACGTTTTTTATATTAATTATACAATAAAAAATGCGGTTTACAATTTATACCACTAAATATACATATTACAAAACTTTTTATTTTTACTAACAGCCCTTTGGTTAATAACAGCGATTACAACTTACAAATAAGCTTCTTCTTAATTATTGGAAACGAAATACCGGCCCGAAACAACTTTACGCTTGATAGAAATATTATTTATTAAACTTTTACCAAATGTAAAAGGGTTACGAAAAGCGTTTTAACTTTAAAAATTTATAGTATAATTATAGGTTTCGATTTAGGTATTATTATGGCGATAACGGTCCAAATGATTATTTTTAACCTTACTTTACGCCCCATCCCCCTTATCATATATACTAAAAAATTTTGTTTGATAATTACCTGGTTAAATTAGTCATTAGAAACCAAAAACGTTTAACAATCTATATTATAGCTCCATACGAGTTATATAAACGCTGTAAAAAGGTAAAAAATGAGGAAAATCAACGACAAATATAACCTGTAGGATACAATAACTAAACCTACACCGAACGAAGAATTAGAAATACTTATAGCGATAAATATATTGTTTATTAGAGTTTTTGGGAAAGTTTTGCGACCCTAATAAACTATCATATCACTTTTTGCTAATTCGGATCGGCCCGTACTATATTATTTGCGCCGATCCTCGATTTTTCTTTTATTTAACCCTATCATTTCACACCGATATTGATATTTTAGCACGTTTTGTTTTATACGCCTCGACCTAACGCAATTTCCCATTCGTTTTTCATTTTATTTAACCCTATCATTCGCATCGACTTCTGATTTTACCTCTATTTCAATTTACGATATCGTATCGTTTTCAACATATTATTCATTTCGTTTTATATCTTTCAAAGTCACCTAAAATAATTATTTTATAAATACCTATAATATTAATATAAAATATACTGTATTATAGCCGGGCACGCCGGCTTGGTCTGGTGGTATTTATCCATTAATAAAAGGAAAGGGCAACATCGTCGCATCCCTACCGTTCTTTCCGTCACCTTTCTCCTTTATAATAACGTTACCACTATTACCATTATCGACGTTATAAAAGTTAATAAGGATAGGGCCTTACGTCTTATTAGTTGTGCCCCTAGGCAAACGCGTAAGGTGGTGATTACACTTTTTACGACAATGTACGATAACTTCGTTAAAGTTGCCTATGTAATATATACGTAAACCCCATTTTCAAGCGGTAATAGCAGCTACCGTCTCCTTAAACCACCATTTAACACTTATTACTAATTAATATCGACTTATTTTAATTATTTACAAATGCGACTATTTTTTGGATCGCCTTAAATAGTATATTTTTGAAAAAATACATCCTTAAGGTTAGATTAAAATTTACCAAAAAGCCGGTAGGCGCATAATACGGCTTCAGCCTACGGCTCCAAAACTACTAGAATGGGGGCGTACGAGTTACCAATTCGTTTGTAACGGTGACAGCGAATCGAACGACCCCTGTTTTCATAGAAATCGCCAACGGAATTAACCGTAGCCGTGAATATAATATAATAAATCGTATCTATTAACGGCTCGAAACTACGGACTCGGATACGTTACTTCAACGCCTTATACGTTAAAGAGGTCTTGTAACACACCCTAACGATACAAAATTCGAGGCAGCGGAGTAAACTCGCTTCGTATTCCTTATCCAAAAGGAAGAAGATTAAAGGTATACGAATAAACGGATTTAGGTAATACAAACTCTAGCGTAATTACGTTAGGTTACATTTACAGCGTAAAAAGGGCCCTATAGGTAATAAGGTTTTTACCTGTGGGGAAAAGGTAAGATTTATAACTTTAAAAGCCCCCCGCTCCTCCCTTTAAAAGCTAGGAAAGGGGGAGGAGGGGGTCGTGGCAGCGAAGGCTAAAAAAGGTAAGGCGGAGGCGGTAACAAGGCTTAAGGGGGTGGCAGCGGCGGCAGAAAGAGACGAGACGGCGGTAGCGGAGCTAGGCGTCATAGCGGCGACGGGGCTGGGCGGTGTGGCGACGGCGGGCAAAAATGCCGGAATTGACGAGATTATGCCCGATGAGGGCGAATTAATAATGGTGGTGGCGGCAGCGGTTGCGGCGGCGGTGGCGCACCGATACTCTCGCATCAGGCGGCGCTTTATAATTCTGTTTTTACACGACATCTGTCTAAAGAAAAAAAGTTATTATATAGGTGTTGGTCAAGTGACCTATTTATAAAAGAGGCTTGTTTTAGTTAAAGCGAATAAATGTTTAATTGAAATGGGGGTTTGCATTGGCTTGGATTACGCGCTTTTGAAAAAAAAAAAAGAAAAAAAGTTTTGCTTAAGCCGATAGCGATACATCTTTCCTTATTAACCTAACACGTAATTACGTAATTACCCCTACGCAATTACCTTTGCGTAATCAAACCTATCAAAAACCACAAAAGGCGTTATCACCAATCATATTGCCCTTATTTGATTATACCAACTAAATACGAACTATAATCACTACCTCAGCGAGACTTTACTAATAGTAGTCGAATATTCTGATTTAGACCTTTTATAATTAATACGACAACAACATTATCACTATGGAAACTGCTAATTTGAATTTCTTATAATTAATACTGTAACAATACGGTCACTACAAAACCTACTAATTTAAACCTTTGTAACCGCAATAACACTATTACTATTGGCCTATAGGTACTAAATATTTTAAAAAATACCTATATGGATATTATTATATACTCTTATAGATAATATATATAAGCTTAGTGGCAGTATACTATATTTCATGGTACACTCCTGCAGAGTGCACGATAACATGTCACACTGTAGGCTGCACTCTTACAAAACATAAAGTACATTATACATAAATTGG
This sequence comes from Anisogramma anomala, assembly GCA_038502455.1. Lineage (NCBI taxonomy): Eukaryota > Fungi > Ascomycota > Sordariomycetes > Diaporthales > Gnomoniaceae > Anisogramma > Anisogramma anomala. Next base: position 36,089,662 of record JASMMZ010000002.1, on the reverse strand, counting down.
TCTGGAATAGATATACCCAACCGAACGGCAATGCATGGATCAGTCTGGAATTACTATACCAAACCGAACGGCAATGCATGGAGCGGTTTAGAGTGGTACGTTCTGAGCGAGGGCTTATAAAGCCTCACCTCTGGCGTAAACCTCTTGATGATTCTTCATCTTTATCTTTCAAATTACAACTACCAATCTAATGATTACTCTTCTTAATACTTTATTTCACATAAATAGGCTTTAGACCTTACCAACATATATCGAGTGGTATAAATTATAAAACGCGCTTTAAGTTGTGTATTTGACACGTAAGGCGTTTATTCAACGTCTTATATACGTTATTTGCAAAGTTGGTTTAACATCATACAATAACCGGAAAAAAAAATACCGCTTTCGATTATATGATTAATATAACCTACACACTACGTACACAGTAATACCTGTATTCGTTGGTCCATTTTACGTTATCTAGGGTAACAAAAGTAACATTATTTAACCCCCCCTTCTATATAAGATCCAAAATAGCCTTTGGAAAAGTGATTATCGCGTCGTTTAAATTATATTATACGGTCCTTTATTAGGTTCGTTTTGGGTTTCGCCTTTGAATTGGCCTTCAAGAAAAAAAATCTTTTTTACTGCAGAAAACTAATGTTATATAACGTTAACGTATTATCCGTTTATATACATGTAAGTACAAAGACTTTAAATTGTATTGTTAAGACTAGTAGGTACTGGTTAAAGGTCAAATCAGCCATTTCGAGCCGTTTCTTATAATATCTTTGATAAGTATTATATCAGTATATACTAGTATTAACGAGTTCGTAAAACGATTTTATAATACGTAAAATCATTCTGGGTAAGTAGTGTTTCTGGAGCTTCGTAAGCATATAAACGTAAATACGGCGTTTATATCTCTTTTGCGACTATGTATAAACCTATATAATATTACGAAGTTTGATATAGAGGCTATAAAGCGTACGTAAAAAGGCGGTAAACGTTGAAATTAAACGATGGCTTACCCTTTGTAAAGTGGTAGATCAGCTTATAATATCGTTTTTATCAGTGTTATCGTATCCTTTGATAATAAAACCGCTTTTCTCGTAAGGTTTACCGGCTTTATATTTTACTTCCAAAACTAGGCATGACGGAAAAAATCTACTAGTATTGTACATTGCTTGTTTTAACCATTTAAAGTTAAAACCGTTTTATTAGACTAGAATGATATATTCTGTTTGTGTACACTATAAAAACGGTAAACCTCAGGTGGTAACAATACCTTTTTGAAGAAGTTCTAAATTTAATTTACTGTTCACCATTTATATTTACGTAATAAAGGAATTTGTAACGAAGGCGTTAAAACGTTTTTTATTCCTAAAGCTAAATAAACGCCTTCAGCGGCACGGTAATAGTACCTTTGGTATAAATAAGCTGGTTTCGTATAATAGTAAAAGTTTAGTCGTAATATTTAGGGGGTATACGGAATCTGAGAACGACTTAGATTTGTTATCTTTAAAGTAACTTCGTCGGTATCACTAACTGGATTACGGTTTCAGGCCGCTATCATTTACCTCTTCACTTTTATATTCTCGTGTTATTATTTCACGAAATAAACTTGTACTATTCGGAAAATCTATAAGTATATTGTGGCTTTTTAATCCGTTAATTCTTCAACCTTTAATCTATCAGTCTTTCATTATTTATACTAGAACTTTAAACTATAATGATAAGTTAAAAAAGCTAATTTCACGCAGGCTGTTTCTTATAACTAATACTCTAGAAATATCATTTCTAATTCGTAGGAAACGTAGTATGACTATGGCTTTTATCATAATACCTACTTTTTGCATTGTAACTAGCAATGGTATTGAATCTTTATAAACTTTAAAGTAAGTACTAAAAACGAAAAGTATTAAAAAAATTGTTCGGGCCAGAAATGTTATTTACAACGTTAACCTCCATTTTTGGGATTGATTGCTTAAAATAAATACTTTTTTGTTTTTTAAATAATACCATATACGCTTGTTAAAACGTTTTATAATACCGTTTACACTTTGCAATGTTCTATAATGCTTTGACCCGTATTTATTCATCCTTTCTGCCGGAGATTCTGGTTTCAATGCATTATTTGGTCGAGTCAAAGGCCGTATCTACGTCGTAGGTAATCTAGTTCGGAGGTCTTAAGTAAACATTTAACCAATAATTCACTAAAATATCCTAGCAGTCCGTAGCAGAAACGCTTCGCGTAAATTTCGCGGCTTCAAATAATATTACTTTATCGACGGTGTATAGTATTAGCTAGCTGTCAAGGTATATTATATCAACAATTATCTTATAGTTAAAGTTTACATTGTTTTAATAGCTGAATTTAAATAGGTGTAAATTGTAACCCTGGTTGTGATCGGAAAAGCGGCCGCCTTCGTCTCTACTTAGCTCCTGCTTACGCTGGGAATGCAATTTTATGAGCCCTTAGAAAGATTGGCCCTATAGAAAATAAAAGCAGAAAATTAGGCTGTCAAGATTCTTTTTTAATCGGTGAGTTTTGATTTTTTTAGAGACTTCAATTGGTTATTATTACAATCTAACTAATCAAGTATATATAAACAAACTTTTATAGACCTATATACATATTCCGTCTCCATAAACTAGTTTCTATTTCTATTATATAATGTAACACACTTTTTTATAACTCTAAGTTGATTTTATATCAATTTTCATTACGATGTTTCCGAAATTCAAAGTTTTTATATTTTTAGTTGGTTGCCTGCCAATTTTAATTAATTTTTGATTGATTGGAATCTTTTCTTTTAGCAATTAAATACATTCACTAGTTTTTGAAAGTTCATTTGAATCAAACATTAAAACCATATGTCTCAACCAAACTATGAATATAATATAAAAAACGATATAATAACTCTTTGCGTAATAGCAACCAATCTTTGTTTAATAATAATCAATTGCTAATATAACTCTATAACTGTTGAGATTGGAGTTGTTGCCTTCACTTTAGTTCTTTTTCCTCCACTGGAACTACTCGATCTATTTAAGTTCAATGGAAAGTCTTTCATGATATGAAAACATTTTCCATGTTTTTTTTCCATCTCTATCAAATAAATAATCAGATTTAAAGAAACCAAGTTTTTCTGGTTGTACGGTAACCTTGACGAAAGTATTTAAATAATAATTTTATATTAATTTCATTCGGCTCAAAGTAAAACAGTACTTGAAAGGAAAGAAAAATGCTTCTTAGATGTTATTTCAAGTAATTATATGAAGTTTATAGTAATATTAATATAATAAAGCAAACGTATTTCAAAGAAGTTTTCTTGATATTCATAATTTTAATTAAAGTTATTATTATTGAAATAGCAATCAAGTTAAGTACAGTCAACTTAAATGTACTAAGTATAAGTTGTTTATATTGACTGAAAGTCAAGTGCTCGATTTCATGAAGAATATAGGTCAAGAAGTTACCCGTACAGATCATTATGCAGACTGGCTAGCAGTCTGATAAACTTTGAAGTAACAAATCAACACTTTTAATAAAATAAATCAATTACTTTGACCATGAATCAAACCGACTACATAGTGAAGATAAAGGCCTACCAACAAAAATAAGGGCTTGTTAGATTAAGTAAAGATAAACTTTGTAAAACAAAAGGCTATTTTGTAGCTATAACTTTCCAATTACGTTAGGTAGAGAGGATTTTCTGAATAATTATTCTAGTTACTATACTTCTGTTTACAAGTAGTAAAAGGGAGAACTCTTGAGCGTTTTTTTTTATTTATGGTCACATTAAAAAAATTATAGTATCATCAGAATGGAGAGAAATATTCATCAAACTAGTTACAAAACAAAAAGTTGAAATTAACCGCTAAAAGTCTTGAAAATCTTCAAGTTAAAAAGTAATTACCAAATTACTAAAACCTCTCAAGTTTGTAAACGGCTAAGTCGCTAATTCTAGCACAGATAATTGCAAATCTCTAGGTCTAAAACGACATCAACAGAAAATAACAACTTTAACGATAAATAACCTACAATCTATAACCTCTCCTCCTATATCAATCTCTCTTTTCATCATAAAATATTTAATTGAACACATAAACGGCAAGATGTCTACTGAAAACACCAAACTGAATGCCATTGCTAATACAGCTACAAAGGAGGCTATTCGAGCCTTCAGTAACATATTTGTTGAACATTTCGATAACAACTCATAGTTTACAAATATTGATAAATAATCGACTACTAAATACCTAACGAAGTATATTTTGTATTTTTTCGTCGACGAAAGTTATTATTTATAAAACTAGATTATTATGGCTCTATACAACTTGGTCCGGGTTTTAAGGATTAGTTCGTGGATATATTATAAAATTAATGAATAGATTAAAATAATATTGAAAACCAACTTATACAATCAAGGGATTTTACTGCTAGGTAAACTAGAAAGTAAGGTAATCTGGTAGAAGTATTTTATAAATACGCTACATATAAGGATCTTGAATAGATATGTGAAGACAAAAGTAAATGTATTGCTATTTATACTGTTGGCAAGGTCTCTATTCACGTGAAAGTAAATGAAGGGTAATCGTTTAGATTGGTACTATAGTAATACAAGATGATTATTATATAAAAAGCATCCAGAGGTGCACGCCATAGGTGAGGGCTTATAAGCCTTTCACCCAGAGCGTACCACTTTGGAGTACCTCTTCTAGACCGCTCTATACATAATTCACTTTGCGTTTTGCAAGAGTGCAGCCTTCAACGTGACACGTTGCCGTGTACTCTACAGAAGTGCACCCTATAATATAGTACACTGCTACTTAGCCTATGTATATTATTTATAAGGGTATATAGTAATATTCTCACAAGCAATCTTTTTTTCTTCCTTATGTACTCCGTATCTATAGTCTAGTAACGACAGTGTATTTATGGTTGTAAAGGTTTAAATTAGCAGTTTCTGTAATGATAGTATTATTGTTTTATTAATTGGATGAGGTCTAAATTAACAGTTTCCGTATTAACAGTATTATTGTATTATTAATTACAAAAGGTCCAAATTAGTAAATTCGGCTGGGATTTGTAAGGTTTAGTCGCGGTAGTGATTGTAATTCGGTTGGAATTAGTAAGTTTTAGCCGCAGTAGTGATTGTAATTCGACCTTGATTGTTATAGCTAATTAGTCGCGATATAGTTGGTAATGGCGCTTTTTGTAGTTTCTAACAAGAGTAATTGCGTAGTTGTTACAGGATGAGTGATTACGCGGAGATAATTGCGTAGGGGTGATTACGTAATCACATGTTAGGTTAATATTAAAAGCTATATCGCCATTAATTTAAGAAAAACTTTTTTTCTTTTTCTCTTAAAAGCATGTAATCCAAACCAATACAAGTCCCCATCTTAATTTAACCTCTGCTCCATTTAATTAAATCAAGCCCCTTTAATAACTAGATCACTCAACTAACACTTATATACCAACCTTTTATTCGAATAAATACCGCGTAAAAACAGGATAACCAGGCGCCGACTAGCATAAAAGCGCCGCCGCGCCGCTGCGGCCGCCGCCGTAACCGCTACTACCGCTGCCAGCAACCCGCCCTCATCGGGTATAATCTCGTTAATAACAGTTACTCCACCCGCTGCCGCTACCCCGCCCAGCCTTACCGTCGCCGCTTTGTTTCCCTCCACCGTCACCGCCACTACTCTAAACCCTACTGCCGCTACCGCTTCGCCTCTCTCTACCGCCGCCGCTACTACCTCCCACTTTTCTTCTTCTCCTTTTCCCTTCCCCAAATCCCAAAGGGAAAATTAGGGGGTTCCTAAAGTTATAAACCTTATCCTCTCCCTACGGATAAAGACCCCATTACCCATAAAGATCTTTTTACCTCATAAGCGTAGCTTAATGTAGTTGCGCTAAGGTTTGTATATCCTTAATCCACCCGTTCGTTCAAATTTAATTTCCTTTTTTAAAATAAGGCATATAAGGCGAACCTGATTCCCCGCCTCCAACTTTGTATTGTTAGGGTACACCATAAGGCTTTTTTAACGCGTAAGGCGTTAAAATAACGTACCCAAGTTCTTAATTTAGGGCTGTTAATAGAAACGCCTTACGTATCGTATATCGAATCCATGGCCGCGGGTAAGTCCGTTAGCGAATACTACGAGAGCGGGGGTCGTTCGGCCCGTTACCACAGTTACAAACAGACTAAAAGTTTAAACGCCCCCGTTCCCATAGTTTTAAAACCGTAAGCCAAAGTTGAATTACATATACGTAAGTTTTATGATAACTTTTAACCAAACTTTAAAAACCTTTTTCAACGGATATATAACGTTCGAGGTGATCAAAAATAATCGCGGTCGTAAATAACTAAAATACGGCGATGTTAACTAGTAATAGGTGTTAACCAGCGGTTTAAGGAGTCGGTGGCCTCTGTTGCCGCCTGGAAACGGGGCTTGTGTATGTACTAAATAATCGAATTTAATGACATTATCGTTCGTCATCGTAAAAATGGTAATACCCCCTTTATGCCTTTGTTTAAGGGTATACGATATAAGTCGTAAGGTCACATCCTTACTCGCGTTAAAGGTGTTGATGGCGGTAATGGCGGTGGCGTTAGTAAAAAGGGAGAAGGTGACGGGGAGGATGGTAGGGATGCGATGGCGTTGCCCTCTCTTTTTTAATAGTGACTAGTTACCTTTACGGCCGGGCCAACGCGCCCAACCACATTAATGTCATTACTTTTATTTAATACATTATTTCCAAAATATAATAAGTGCAAATTAAAATATATAAAAAAAAGGCAATATGTTAGGATCGATACTATATCATAGATTTAACCAGAGAAAGAAAAAAAAGAAAGGTAATATACCAGGGTCGATACTATATCGTAAAGTCAAACAGGGAAAGAAAAAAAATAAGATAGTCAGTCGGGCCGAAGCGTGTATAACAAAACGTAATAAAATATTGGAAGCGACGCGAAATAATAAGGTTATATAAAGGTATAAATTAAAGATCGTCGCGAATAACGGGATATCAACCGATAGAAAGCTAGCGAAAGTGGTGTGACGGTTTACTAAGATCGTGAAACTTTTCCATCTATACTAATAAACGAAGTGCTTATCTTTATAAAGGTTTACAACGCTCTGTTCTATATAACTTTTATCATTATGTCTACCGGGTTTAATTGGCTATTCATTCATCTTATTTTTTCGATCTCCCGGCGTTTATATAATTCTCATAATATTAAAATATCAATTATCAATCTTTTTTCATCTGTAATGCCTAACTTAACCAGGTATTTATAAATCCAAAGAAATTTATTACGAATAATAGGAGGAATAAGGCGTAAATTAAGGTTGAAAATAATTATCCGAACCGTTATCGCTATAATAATACCTGAATCGAGACCTTTAACTATATTATAAATTTTTAAAGCTAGAACGTTAATTATAACCCTTTTATACTTAGTGGAGCTTTAATGAAAATTTGTTTTATCAAGCGTAAAGTCGTTTCGAGCCGCTGTTTCGTTGCCAACGATTATAACGAATCCTATTTATAAATTATAATCTCTGTTATTAACGAGAAAGCCGTTGGTAAAAGCGAATAGTTTCATAATACGTATATTTAGCGGTACAAATTGTAAACCGCGCTTTGAATTATATATGTGTTATAGAAATCGTTCATTAAAAGTTTTATATATATCTTTCATCGGGGCGGATTGATATTACGCGGCGACTAAGAAGTTAAATATTGCTTTTGATTATGTTATAAAAATAACCTAAACACTATATACACGTTGGCATTTATATTCGTCGGCCCGTTTCACGTTATGTAAATCTATAAGTGTAATTTTATCTAGTTACCACTTTTACACAAAGCATAAAACGTCGTTTTGAAAAGTAATAGTGGCGCTATTTAAATCAATTATATAGTCTTTCGTTAGGTATGTTTTAGGTTTCGTTTTTAAGCCGGCCTCCAAAAGTTTCCTTTTTTTAAACGCGGAAAACGAGGCGTTATATAACTTTGAAGCGTCGTTCGTTTATATAACTATTAGTACAAAGCCCTTCGGACGAGTTTTCGATATTAATAGATATAATTCAAAAATAAAGTTGGTTATCCCAAAACGTTTCTTATAGTGCCTTTAATAGGTGTTATATTACTAGATACCGACTTTAACCAAACCGTAAAGTGGTTGAATAATACGTGAGATCGTCTTAGGTAGATAATGTTATTTAAAATCCTTTCGTATATTGTTGTAAATCCGTTGTTTAATCCGGTTTTTCGAATTGGGTGTACACTTATATTATTTCTCGAAATTCGATATATAGGTTATATGGTACGTTAAGGGAGGCCGCGAATGTAAAATTTAGGTTGTAATTGACCTGTTGTAATATAGTCAATTAAGTTACAATATCCCTTTTACCTTTGTTATTATATCCCTTAATAGTTAGATAGGTGTTTTTATATGTTTTACCGATTGTATCCTTAATTTTTTGGACGAGGTGGGTTGAAGAAATCTTGTAGGTATTTTAAATAGTCGGGTCGATTCATTTCAAAATCAAAACGCCTTGGTCAATTAAAGCTAAAATTTCTATTTAGATAAATTATTCCAACGAAGCATTTTAAGTGGTAATAATACCATCGTAACGAAGCTTTAGGCTAAACTCGTAATTTTCTATCTCTTTTTACGTGATAAAGGAATCCGTGGCAAACTATTTAGGGCGTTTTTTTTTGGTTTTCGAGCCGAAGAGGCGTTTTGGGCGGCGAGGTTTTAGTGAGGTTGGTATAAACGGGTCGCTTTTGTCTGGAGTAGTTAGTCCGGAATCTTGTTTTGGGGGTAGGGCTAGAATTAGGAACGTTTTGGGTTCGTCGTTTTAGGGGGTGTTTCGTTAGCAGTTTTATTCGTCCTATGGTTTCGGGCTGTTTCTTTTTACCTCTTTTTTGTATTTGCGTACCATTGTCTAGCGAATCGAATTTGTACCGTTCGAAAAATTAACGAATATATTATGACCTTTAAATCCGTTAATCCTTCAAGGGCCAGTTTATTTATCCTTTGTTTTTTAAACCACAACTTTAAATTATAATAGTAAATCCAAAACGCCAGCTTTATGTAGCCTATTATATATATCTAACGTTTTAAACACGTTATTTTTAACCCGTAAGAACCGTAATACCGCTATAATCTTTGCTATAGTATTGGCCCTTCACAATACAAACGATAATAGTACAAAGTTCATGTGAAATTTTCTGGTTGGTATTAAAAACAAAGAGTGTAGGGATAAACCTATTTAGGTTAAAAGTGTTATTAACGACGTTAACCGTTATTTAAAGGATATATTCCCTAAAACTGGTACTTTTAAGTTCCTTTGACAATACCGTATACGCCTTTTAAAATGGTCTGTAATACCGCTTACACTTGTTAATACTCCATAAGGCTTTTATTAGGATTTACTTATATTTGATACCGGTTATTTAAGCCTTAGTACGCCATTCAATAAATTTTAAGGCCGTATTAACGTCCTATGTAATATAATTTGGGGTTTTTAAATCAATGTTAAATTAATAATCAACCAAAGCGTTCTAATAATTTGTACCGGAAGCGTTGTGTAGAAATTTGGAGTCTTAAAATAATATTATTGCGTCGAAGGCGTAAAGGACCGCTTAGCCGTTTAAATATGTAATATTAATAATTACTTCGTAGTTAAGGTCTATATTATTGTAAAGGTGTAACTTAAACCGTTGTAGATCTTATAAGTATAGCTAGTATTTATAATGAAACTTTTTGATAACTTTGAGTGCGTTTTTTCCTATATCCATATAACCTGCAGCGTAAAGCAGGCGTCAAAAGCGTTTTGTAACCTGGTATCCGAATAGTTAGTGTAAAGTCCGCAATTCCGTTCATATTAAGTAAATAGCCTTAATTATACGTGTTTTGGGGAAAACATATAAGTAGTCGAACTTAAGCTGAAGTGATACGGATACGTTATTCGAAATACGAACAAGTTTGTTAGTCGTATTTCGAATCTTAATTCCGAATTTGTTCATATTAGCTAATAAAAGTAGAAATAGTATTTTAAAGTTTATTACATAAAGATTAACCGGTCCAAAACGTGTATTTATAGCGACTGTTCCAAGTAATAATGTTTTACCTTTACCAAAAAGAACTTTTCGATATTTTCCTATTCGGTTTAGTTAAAATTTCTCAAATTTCGCTGTAAACGTGTCGAATTACCGTTTTTATCCGTTAAGATTTCGGTTATACGAGTGTTAAGTTTAATGCCTTGGAACCTGTTTTTGTATTTGTTAAAAAGCGTACATTATGACATTATATAGGCGTCGAATATTTCGTTTAAGTAGTTTAGGCTTGTAATATATATAAATAAGGTGTTTTATAGGCCAGTGAAGATATGTTAGGCGGTCTTATCTACTTAAGTTAATAGGTAGCTATTATTACCCATAAGGTTTATTTCACGGATATATATTCGTAAAAGTAGGCGTTAAACCCATTATTTATACCTTTTTATTTGTTACGTATATTGTAAAATTGGAATTTATCCGATATTTAAATATATAGTCGGTTTAAAATTGTTATTTAATTCGAATTCACTCGTAAACAGGGTGGTTCGTAAAATAATAGCCGACTTTACCGTATATGATACACTGTTTTTCCATATCTGTGGGGCTTCATATGCCTTTTCGCAAGTATTACTATAGTCGCGGTACATTTCTTCCATTTTCGAACAATGATGCCTATCCTTTATTACTAAGGTTCTCTTTTTGATACTTATATTTTAGGCGTTCGTTTTATTTTAGGTTAACTTTAAATTTTGAACCCAAAACGTGGGAAAATACTTTTTGCGAAGTCTTTTTTAGAAATTTAATCCTCGGCTTTAGTTTTATTAGTTATAAATGTTGATACAAGGCCTACCTGTAGGCGTATAAAAGTTTTAAACGATGTTTTAAGGCTGGTAAAAACAGCCTTTAAATCTTTTTCCAGTTTAAAAAATATATGGTCAAAATCTGGATTTCCGCGGTAAGTTTTTGTTACTATTTAAATGAAAAGTTTATTACCTTTGCATTCCGGTTTAAGTGTTACTTGGTATTTTTGAAACTTAATTAATTAATCGGTAAAAATTTCCTATTGGTTTTATCGGATTTTTTCTTTTAGTTTTTCACGGATTTCTGAATCGTATTAATTTAATTGCTATCGTAAAGTTCGTGTTTAATTTCGGTATCGAAGTAGTATTTTAACCGGTTATAACACATTGTAAATATATTTACTTACCTAACGTAATATATATATCATTCTGTAACTAACCCGAATAGGACACCGGGAAAAATAATATAAAATTATAATAGTTTAATATATAGTCTTTTACATGTATTAAATATCTTCTGTTTTTTGTTATTAATTATATTGTACGGTTTACCGTTATAGTTTTCTTTTTCATTTGAAAGCCTAACGAATTCTATAAGCTTTATAAAATCGTTTTCATTAGTAGGAAAGCGGTGTAGTGGGAGGTTACGGTAAGAGTTATAGTTGGCGGTCATTGGTTTGTAAGGTATGTATTAACGTTTTACGTCGCTTATTATTTCTTAAAACGTTTTGTTTTTTATGTTTCGACCGCTCCCTTTATAGCCGAGCGGACTGTTCTCGGTGTTTCGGTCGCTCCTGTTATAGTCTATCGAACTATTAACGGCAATCAGGGCGTGGTTTTATCTTTATTTCGGTTTAAAATTACGTTTTAAGGAGGGTTTGCGTTTAACTCTCGTGGTGGATAATCGTTACGATGCTTTTTCCTCTTCTATCAATTTTTCCAATTTTATTTCCATTTTGCGACGAGCTTTTAGCTTTGTTAAACGCCTTATCTTAATTTTTTATAACTTTTCGTATCCTCGGCCCGGTTTTTTTAATAGGTGTTTCTGGTATTCTTTTAACTAATGTCCTTTTACAAACTTCACTTATATTACTTTATCGTTTGTTTAATTTAGTATTTGTATAAGTTAGTTCATTATTAATAAGGCTTTTATGATGCGGTCATTATTTTTACCAGTTGTATTAGTACTTTGTCTTCGTAGTTATTTTCATAATATTTTGAAAATCGTACTATCGACTATTCGTTACATATCCAGCGTCCAATTCGTAAAGTTGTATTTAAAATCATCGAACAAGTCGCGTTCTTTAATTTCGCCGCTGTAATAGTTGGAAATCATTTTAATGATATACGTATTTACCGTATAAGGGTCCAAATATTTTACTAATACTTTGATTTTATTATCCTATAGGTTAAGGTTTAAGTGCTTTAGGATATTATTACAAAACGAAGTATATGTAAAAAGGTATTTTATATATTTGTTAGCTTGTACCAGATCCGTCATTGGTAAAGCTATCGTATATTTGGGGAGGGAAGTTTTTATATATCTATAATATTTTGAACGACGCGAATTAGTGATATCACGCCGTAATTGAATTCGAGTGAAACGTTAAGATTTTAAAGCTGAATGTAGTTGAAAATTTGATATAATTTAAAGTTTATGGTAGTTTAGCAAATATAAAGTATATAAGATATTTAAAGCGGTCGAGAATAGGGCTTATTAGCGTTTATTAATACAAATAAATTTCAAACAATACGTAAATAAAACGTAATTACAAATTAGTTCAACGTTTCAAAATAGTTTTATTAAAGTTTGGTAGCTTTTCATTAGCTAAGTAGCTAAGAAAATTTAAACGTTACACGTATTATATTTAAAATACATAGGGCGAACATGGGTAATTTTAGAATATATAAACGTATGTGAGAAAGTGAGTAATGGAAAGGAAGTATAATTATGCGAAAGTGTATTAAATTATCAGGTATATGGGTCTTATCTGGTAATCGGTCCAAATTAATGTATCGTAGCCGTTTTTGGTAAAAATAGCGGTTTAGTTACTTTATACGTACCCGCTTTTGCTAAAGCGATTGGTTTAGTAGGCGTATTCGTAACCGCTTTTAAATTTAACAAGCGGTTTGGATCCTTTATTCGTAACCGCTCCTATGTTTTGCGAACGATATGGATTATCGAAAATCGGACGGGTCCTAACGAAAGGTTCTGAAACTTAGTATTTTTGGCTTATATAGCCTTATACGTAATAGGATGCTTTCTAGAAAGTACCCGGGTACGTTTAAAACGCTAATACAAGTTAACGGTTAACTTAACTTGGTTTTTTAGTAAATAAGGCACTAAGTCGTTAATGATATTATATTAAAAGTAGTTCTTTTTAAAGTTATTCCGGATTTTTTAGTTTTGTTACACTTCGGGCTTTTCGGCGCTCCCGCATAATTCCACACTACCGTAGGGTTTTTGTAGATCGTAGTAATAAAACATAAATAGTTGGGAACGTTATAGCATCTCGCTATAGGTATTTAGCATCAGTTTGTCTCTTTTTTCCTTGGCTCTTTGCAGTCGACTTAATCGGCTACTAATTAGTGTCTGTAAGGTCTTTATTCACGTAAAAGTAGATAAAGAGTAATCGTTGAGATTGGTATTATAGTAATAAAAGATGGTTATTACAAAAGAATTATCCAGAGGTTCATATCATAGGTGAGGGCTTATAAGCCCTTTACTTAGAGTGTACCACTCTGAAGTATCCCTTCTAGACCACTCCACGCATTGCCGTCGGTTTGGAATATCTATTCCAGACTGCTCCATGCATAATGCACTTTGCGTCTTGCAAGAGTGCAGCCTGCAGCATGACACGTTGCCGTGTACTGTGCAGCAGTGCACCTTGCAATACAGTTCACTGCCACTTGGCCTATGTATATTATTTATGAGGGTATATAGTAATATTTACAGATACCATTCTTTAACGCCCTTATATCATGTTTCAAAAAGATATTTATTATCTTACTTCGATAAATTCCTCAAATTCACTTGTCTAAGTACCGTAACACATCATTGTTTTCAGCAACAATGAGGACTCAATTAATCTAGATGGAGGAAACCATTAAATCCATTGGTCTATTAAGTAGGAACCCTTTCGAGAAGCTCTTTAACACCAGCAAAAACATCACTGAATCCACAGAAATTCTTAATAAATCCCTTAACATATTTAATTTTCCCCGGCCCTCCAGCATGATTAATTACAGTAGTTTTGTGATTAATACTAGACCCAATAATAGGGAAGAGATATCTTTACGCAAGAACTTATAGTGTGTATAACCTCTGGATTTCCCGTAAACTCCGCCAAAAGTAATTACCTTATTTATTAACACTTCTTATTTAGATATTAAAAGGGGATATATGACCTGTATAACACTTTTTCTATTTGAAATTTTTTTATGATGGATATGGATTTTATAGAGATAACGATTTTTATAAAAATATAGAGTAGTTAGGAGAAGTATAAAGGTAAGCCATATAATTTTTTGGATATGAAATTGTAATCATTATGAAACATTTGCCATTATATCAGTATTTAATTACTAGGTTTCCACTCGTTAGTTCCCAGTGTCCTCAACATCCAAGTCGATGATTATTAGCCTCGTTACTAAGAAAATGATATGTCACTTTAAGAGATTTACAAGATTTTTCAAATTTTCTTTAAATAGGATATTAATTTTGCTCAGTACCATAAATATTGGAACATTATCAAGTGATTATATATATGGAAAAAGAGTAGGAAATGAAAATAAATCTTTCCAATTACAAGCTTGATAAGCCAATACTTTACTAATAAGTAATAGTAAATATAGAAGCAGGAAAAGTCATATTTCGTTAATAAGTTCACCAAGTTACCATGATATTTAAAGAGATCAAAAAAGTCTTATAATATTTTAACAATACTTATAAGAGTCTTTTGTTTGTTCATTGCGTTTTCATTAGTAATCTTAATTGTATAGTTGTCAAAGTCGATTAATATATACCCTAAACCTATACCTTTATCTATTAAGATAATTATAAAAATTCCGCGTTTATCCATTATATTCATTGTAAGCACGTCCAGTCTAAGAAAATTGGGTTGGTGAAAGATCTTCAATTGGAAGACTAAGCGGTAACCCACGTAAAGAGGAGTATATTTGGACTTAAAACAAAATTCGCTTCGGAAATGTTTTATGAAAACAATGTTAAAAGTTGTCAAATTTATGAAAAATAAAGCTATTGATTAACCAATTATATCATTTTCTAGTTCCAATCGAACCAGATGATATATTATATTTAATACACTTTCGTTTTGAATTGGAAACATATTAAACGCGTTGTAGACTTTGAGGGTACAAAGGTAAAAAATGAGTAAAAAAAGACACAAGTTATCAGCTAGTATAAAAATACTTGCCATAACCCTAAATTATCGCAATGATTAGTCAATTTGGTCTTTTTATAGTGTTTGATAGGTAAAAACCCTTATTATTGTTATAAAGATAATAACCCCAAACCAACACATCTGTTTAATATTTTCGATTGTTACGCAAAGCAAAGATTTTGAGGTATCATACCAGATATTAGAGTAGCGCAATACTTAATAGAGGTTATTTTGAATACATATTGATATGGGATATTTATATTATTACGGAACTTAATTATAGGGACGCCGGTAGAGTTAGAGTTGGATTGAGTTTCAGGAAATAAATCTTGTTATTGATGTTAACAATTGTAATTATAGTCGTTCAACTGGTTTTTTTCTACATCGAATAATTCTATACCCCTATTCACGTTAATTCAAAGAATATTAAAACATCAGCATTAATATTAACATTCAAAATAACGAATTGGTAGAAGGAAATGATAAAAGATTCTCATTTGTTTTATAATGAGAAAATTTATAATCTTATCTTTAAGGAGTAAATATAATAGTACTAAACTTAACGAAGTAGATACTTTGTTAACAATAACAAAAGTTTGATTGACTAGAAATTAACAGGTTATAAAAAGTCTTCAAAGTAATTATTTATAAAAATGTAGAATATATTTTTTTAAAACGGGATCGAAAATCTTTGTTTTTATTGTTGAACTTATTTAAAAAAAACCCTTCGGTTTACTTGTACGTTTTAAAAGATTAATAGTCAAATTAAAATTTTTTTGTCATCCTATTTCACATGAATAATATTTTAATATTTTATACCGATCACGCTATAACAATGTTTCGTACCTTCAAATTACCCACAACTAATAAGGCAAAGGTAATATGAGAAGCGTTATATATACGTTTATTATCACGTATCTAGAACTTTGCCGAGTATCATTTTACGATGTTAATATTAATATCATTACGATAAAACTTTTAGCTAACGTTAAATCGATAGTGATTTAGTATAAACCATTATTTATTCATATTTATCAAGGTATTAGTAATATAAAAATTGTATAAGCGCTCTTACCAGAAGTTCATCATATCAATACATTGAAGATGAGTAGTTATACAGTCTTAAAGACAAGATTGTAAATATTAGTAAAAGGTTTTAAGATATGGTAAATCATAAATATTTGATATCAAATTTCCTGGTACTTGGCATCAACTTGCATATAACGAAATAAATACTTCTATCACCAAACAATTTCAAAATTGAATAATATATAGCAAAGTCCTAAATGAATTAGGAAAGGAATTCGTAAGGCGTTAGATTGATAATTCTTTCAATAATAGAAATAAACCGTCAACAAAAAAAACATTCATCTTCTATCTTATATTAATTTCTTTAGAATAAGTGAACAAACCACCTTGTTAAAAAAAGGTATGAGGTCTTCACTATAAACCCTAGTAGTGTCTACCATCAGGAATTCTTTTGAAGTCCACTCGTTCTCAACACTATTACTTTACATGCCCCCGATTTTACCATTTCATTTTCAATTGGCATTATCATCACTTAAATCTTCTCACGCAACTAAGTTTTAGCCATGAATATCGTCGTCGACCCGGTGCACCACTTGTGTAGTAATATGTGCAAAGAAACGGCTTTTATAAACGACGATTCCGTCCCTTATTACTTGTGCTAACGAAGCCCTACAAACCTATGTTATGATATAAATAAAGTTTTTGTTTTTTACTTTCACAACCATTTTAAGGCCGTATAAAGACCTTTCTTTAGTACACTACTCGTTTAGTAATAGAGTTTTTTTTTACTTTTAATATTTTCATGTTCGCTGTCCGTGATAAAAAGGCGACTTTCTGCACGAGTTGTTAAAGTATATTTTCCCTTATTGCCGTTTACTTTCGGTCAGGATATATATATTTCACAGGTTCTTTTATCTTTGTAAAACTCGGCATTCCATCGTCAATACGAAGAAACGTCGAACGTGGATTAATACAACCTAATATCCTGGCCCAACTAAATTTACAATTTTTACGTTAGAAGAATAATAGAGGGTTTTGAATCGTAAAATACATACATATTTCATTGAAAAGATTGGTTTGGAATTCGGCTTTCCGTAAATAGTTTTAATTTAAGAACTGTTCGTAGGCGTTAGACGTTGCAATATTGTCGATTCGATTGGTCAAAGTAACAGTAGTATTGCGTGGTCAGATAGTAGATGTATTATTCTAGGTTTGGCAGACCGCTATCCGGTCTGCAATGTAATTTGTATGGCTAATTTCTTAGCCCATACCCTAGTATGAAGTGTAATATACTGCACTCGACTTACACCCAATGCGTTAAGTCTCCACAAAGCAATACAATTGCAGTACAGTCAACTTTACTGTAAGTAAAGTTAACCTACTACATTGCATGTAATATTATTCCAACACTAGCGGCTTTTTAGTTTTTGCGCGTATGCTAGTGTGGCTAACCAATCTTTTCCGGTTACCACTAAATGTTCTTCTCGTCAACTGGTTAGATCCCTAATAATTCCAGTTGACTTTTATACAGAATTACACCCAATAGTATGTAAATTGACCTCATTTGACATTAATTTCTCCGTCGATTTAAGGTTCGAGTTTATTAACTCCCACAAAAAGTTCTTTCACCACAGGCTTACACAGGCCTTCATTTCAACTATGCCAGTCAAATAGGTTACTATCGTAGCCTTCACTTCTCTGGTAGCCTTTCAGTTTACTATTACGTAATTGAGGCTTTCCGGGTAGCCAGTTAATATAACCCTCGATACGTATGGTCAGCTTATTACTATCCACAAATCTTTCTAAGGTTTTATTTGACGTGGTCTTCATCATAGCTTCTATAAGATTATCTTTGCCATCCATCCATCGAAACTCTTTAATCTTACTCCCTTCGTTGGCTTTACGAAGTGTTATCACGTCGATTATCAAGCGTTTTTCGTTGGTAGTTCCGAGATTTAATAGGTATTCGAAGAGACTTTTCGAGTTGGTACAAATTATTACCGGGATAGAAGGAATTTTCAGCTGCCTTGTAATAAGGTTAAGGGTTTCCCACAACGCCATACCTACGTTAAAGCCCGCCATTATACCGTAGACCTTCGAAGCTAGCACGCTTCGTATAATCCTCTTACACTTGACGGAGGTTTAGTAAATCAGGTCATCGATAATACTAAATTAATCTTCCCGTTTATTTTCGCTAACGAAGGTTATTAAAAAGCCGATTTGTAAAGATAAATATGTGTTATTTACAAAAGACCCGTCCATAAAAATTATTAACTTAGCTTTCAAAAGTTCGATTGGTACTATATTAATTCCTTGGTTCAGGTTCCGCATCTGTTATTCAAACTTTTTTTCTTGGTCGATTAAAGTCTTTATTCATTAGTGTTTGTATTTATTCCGTAATGAACCAATCGTATAAGCCTTTCGGTTAATATCAAGTGGCAATATAGCTACTCCGTATACGTTATTCCAAATACTATTAAGCTCAGGCTTACTTAATCTTATCGATTATAGCAAAAACAATGCCCTAGCTCTTTTAACGAAAATTTGAACCGATATTAATACCAAATACGCGGATTAATAATCTATTAAAATTAAGTTAGTTATTTTTCGTTAACTTCGTTACCAACTTATAATTTTATAACTTAAAGTCCTTAATCACTTATTATTCCAGTGTTATAAAGCCAATCATTCCGACAAAGAAGAGATCATCAATTTACATGCCTATTATATCGAAGTTCTTTTCCTACATTACTAATAGGCGCGGATCGTATATCAAAAACTTTATCATTTAACGAGATTTAAAGTACAATTGGTTGTTAAGGAACTAGTAAATACTTATTTGAACTAATTTATATAGTGGCCTAATATAACGTATTACCAGTTTTAAAAGATAAATAATACGTAGCTTTCACAGAAGTTTTAATAGTATAATTCTTTATAAGTTTGTTACTAATTATATATAAGATTACGTAATATTACGGCTATTAAATGTAAATTTGCCTTTAAATATGGCTAACAAACTTATTGGTAGAGTAATTACTAAGCGTTAATTAATTTTCTAAATTGTTGGCGACTACGAAAAGATCCAGTCCTTACCTTTATCGTCGTATCCTTAAACGATTAATCGTAACTTTTCGTAAAGCTGCCCCATAATTTTGCCTTTAACCTCGTAAATTATCTTTGACTAATAGATCGTAACGCTTGGGTTTTAAAGTTTAAAATTAGTTTTCAATATAAATTATACCACACTTTGAGTTAGTAAGCTGTTAATTTCGACCCTATCGTTTTCCTCAAAAGGTTTACCGAAAGTTTTAATAATCCTTTATACTCTAAACTTTATTACCAAGTTTTTGTTATCCTTTTCTTTCCTACTTATCTAAGTAGTATTATTAATACGGCCCAGTATATATTCCTCCTCTTCAACGTTTTCCTTTTTTTCGGGAGTCGTTTTCACCGACAGCGTTTTATTGGTTTATTAATAACGGGTGGAAAAGGGTCGTATTAACTTTTTCGTTTTACTTAGGAGGCTTAAGGGTCTTTATCTTTAGTACCTCTAATATAGAGCATAACTTGGGTGGTTTGAAAGGATATAAAGCCGTTGATATTTTTAACAATTACTTTAAAGTTTATAATACTTAATATTTTATATAGTCATTTTCATTTACCTAGCTCCTGCTATACGAGGACTTCATTTTATACCGGTAAAGTAAAAACGTCGATCGTTAAAGGACCGTTTTTGGTGTTAAGGGTGTTATTAATCTGGCGGTGTGCCGATTCCCTTTGTACTTCCTTTAAAGCTTTATTATAGACCGTAACACGTTTTTAAGTACTTGCCGAAGACAGAGATTTACTCGTCAGGCGTAGGTACGATTCAAAGACTAGGAGTGTTGGCACTAAGCCGTTAAGGCCTACGATGTCATTAAGGTCTTTCATTGCCATTTATAATCGTACCTCCGGATTCATAAAGCTTTTAATCTCTAACTTAAGGATATTATACGTTTGGAGGATTAAGGCGTATTCTCTTTTAACTTTTCCAATACTTTAGTAAGCTTTTACAAGTACCTATTTGTATTAGATACCTATTATCTTAACATCTTCCTAAAACTCCGCCGCTGTAAAGTTGGTACCGGCGTCGTAAAGGACGACGACGTAAGGTAAACCTCGGTACGTGTTAACCTATAGCATCCTTAATATTTTCTACGTATATTTTGCTGAAAGGGATTTTAAAAACTTTGGCCCGTAAAAAGAGGTTGCGAAGTTAACGACGTAAAAAAGAGGCTTATTACCAAAGTAAAACACATTAATAAAAATTTCATAGTTGAATTCCTCATCATTTTTTTAATGTCAACTAAAATCACTGGGAGGATTAAGTATTCGTTTAACAATAGTGATACAGTCTTTTCATAGCTTCGAGGGCAACATATTCCATATCAATATATCCTACAGACTTTAGGATTTTGTACAGATTTTTAATAACTAAATAGTTTAAACGCGGGTATAATTAATATTTCTCCGGCTTCGTTAGGTTTATCAATACTACTTCCGGACCTTAAAGATAAAACCATAAGTACCCCTATTTAAAAGAGAGTAAAAACCTTTAGCCGGTTTTAATCAGCTTGTTTACGTTGACGTTAAAATTAACTACGAAAGTCTTTATATCCTCTAAACAAAGTAAAAAAAGGGAAGGGGACTTGAAGATATAAAACGTAATCGTTTTTATAAAAATTTAAATTACCGTTACCCCTAGTAATAATAGTCATTCTCCTGGGCTAAAGAAAACTCTAGCCTTACCAGTATCGTCACGATTAATCTCAATAAATGTAGTGCTTTCCCTCCGTGATGCCACATACTACGAATAGCCTTCTGTTAAGTACCTTGCCGCCTTAATATCTGGCATAATACCTTAAAACGTATAATCCGTATAACGATCGTAGAGGTCAAAGTTATGTGAAGGATTAAAGGTATAATTAGGGTAAAGGTAAGGGTTTTTACTACCCAAACGATACAGAAGGGCATAGTCGGCTAGTTACCAGACCGCTGTACGAAAAGTAACATTCTCGGGTTATTTAATCTGCTTAGGAGCATTAGCGACGTCATTTGACTTATCTTCTTTAGCGTCCGTAACTTAATCTAAGTAATCTTATTTAGAAGCAATAGGGTATTAAAGGTGGTACATTACTTTCCTATTATTACGCTCGGCAGAGGAGTATCGAATTAACCAACAGTTAGACTTACTACAAATCCAACATTTTTTGCCATTATCACGACAATAGTACTTGAGATTAATAGATTCGCCTAAATTTTATTGGCGTTAGCGTAAGTGTTGTATTTAGTTTGAGCCGAGATCGATAGACCTAACCTTAGGAGTTATGGGCGCCCGTATTTACGGTCGACGTAATTAACTACCGTAAGGTGTTCCTCATTTACGTTAAGGGAGTTGCTGGCTTAGGAATACATATCGAGCGAGTTTGGTATACGTGTTATTACGGTGGCAAGCGAGGAACGTAACTAGTTAAAAAAGCCCTTACAAGTAGTATTTAAATGTTATAAAGTGTATTCGAACTTACTAACGCATGTAACAGATGCCCGTACCTGCTCGCGAAGTGTAGCTTCGTTAACGTAGGTCTTTCCTATTACCTTTTGACACATCATTAACTTGTCAAGCATTTAATTAAAAACATCTATTGGTAATTCCTCCTCTTTCTTCTTTACTATTATTGTAATTTACCGCATGGTAGCCTAATTGGTATGATATTATGCGAAGTAGACGTCTTGTTCGAAGTGGCTTTTATACTATTGTAAATCTTGCGAAACGTGGTAGCATTTGTTGGAAAAGTCAAGTAGTAGTCTTTGGCGTAACCTGTAAGGATTTCGGGAAATAATAAATAAAAACCAAAAGGTGAGACCTTTATCTACTTGCAAATATTTAGAAAAGGCATTATCTTGGTATTAAAAAGGTTGTAAGGCTTCCCTTCATACTTTTTTGTATTATCTCAAATCTTAGCGAAGTTCGTTATCAGCTCATATTTGATGTTAACTATTTTACTAGGTCTTGGCGGAAGGTTACAATAAGTATCCCAGGCTTGGTTAGTATTTTTTAGCGGTTCAAATCTTGGAGGTTCCGAGCTACGGTGTTAAAGGTAATTGCCAGTCACCTGGCCCGAAGGGTAAAGTCCTATAGTAGGGCCTATAATAGGTTCGCGCGCGTAAGTATATCTAAAGTTAAAAGGTTTTTAAGGTTCTTAAAGGGTTTGGCAACCGAATTGCTAATGGGTAATAGGTACTAAATTTTTTTGAAAAGTCTAGCGATTTTGCATAATTAACTAATGTAAAGCGCCAACGTCAATATTTCCAACCGCGTTGGCGACCACTCCTTCGCGCGCTCTGCCACCGCTAAAAGCGTATTCCCCGCTGTTACGTGGTAGTACTAAACCGCCGAGTAGGTTAACAGGTTTTTTATCGTTAGCGCATAGAAAGGCTTAACTTAACTAAGGCTAAAGGAGAGATTCATTAAATCGTGTGTAAGGGCGTCAAGGTTTCTCAACTCCCTTTCCTTTAGGCCGTAGGTTTTGGGGACATTCTTTAAACTGAGTTGAGTTAAATAAGGTTTCTTCCAACCTTGTAAAACTTTTCTTTAGCACGTAAATCCCTCGGCGTTTAAGTTATTCTTTTAAGTTGAACTTAACAGTGTTTTGAATCTTCTTCCACATATTAATAATCTAGTCGTCGAAAAGTTTACGATACTTATGAAAGGCATAGCTATCTCGGTTATGTTCTTCGTCGCCGTCTTGGTTAACGACGTAGTGGCCGACGAAGTTAGTAAGGTGTCCTTCGATTAAATCTTCGTTAATATCTTTTTCCCAGACTTTACTATTATAGTGTTTGGGGAAGATATGTCCGAGTGCTTTAAGTACTTCCTTCCTTTCGGGGTTGGTAATAGCTTTAAATTGGACGCAGGCCGAAGATATCTTAAGGATTTAACTTGTGTAGGACGTATAGGCATGTAGGGCGATAAACTTGGTAATCTTTAGGCGTAGAGACTTGTTGTTTTGGCGTGAAGTTGCGTGGGATCTTGGCGAATTGGTGACTTGGTATAAGGTCACGCGACATGGTTCTTTTTGGCGCGGTTCGGTGTTTTCGCTTAGAGCAGCGAATTTGGCGATAGGCATGACGTGGGGAGTAAAAAGAAGTAAAGTAAAAGAAAAGATTTAATGTAAAAGGTGAGGTCGAAAGTCGTTGGTAGCGGTAGGGGGCGAAGGTTGTTATTTGGTCGTGGGTCTTAGTTATTTTTACAGTAGGAACGCCTACAATAGTATTGACTTAGCCGTTTGCCAACTTGTTTTTCAAGACTTTTAACGGTTAATTTCAAAGCTCTTTAAAAAGGATTTATAAAAATTTATTGGTGTTTTTCAAGTAATGATACCGTCTCATACTTCCAGGTTGCCGTTAGAAACTGACGCAACCCAAAAGTCTTCTTTGTTTTCCTGCCGTTAGGGACTAACGAAGTACAAATAAAAGCCCTTTACAAAAAATTTTCTTTTATCCTAGCCGCTGTTTAACGTAAAACGCAACCGGAAAGTAATTTCTTCTTCTACTTAGATTATTTATGCTTCATCTTGCAGGCAAGCACTGATCAGCATTGGTAGGCCTTAGTCAGATGGTAGATGTATTGTTCTAGGTTTGGCAGACCGCTAGCCGGTCTACACTGTAATTTGTATTGTCAATTGCTTGGCCTGTGCCCTAGTGTGAAGTGCAGCATACTGCACTCGACTTACACCCAATGCGGTAAGTCCGTACGAAGAAATACACTTGTAGTACAGTCAACTTTACTATAAGTAAAGTTAACCTACTGCACTGCATATAATATTATTCCAACAATAATTTTGTTTCGTAAGTACAGGTTTTAAATTAGAAACGTAAATTGCGGGACCTAATTATATTATAAGTATAGCGGATTGGAGCCTATATTGAAAAACACAGTGGTGCGTTGCGTTTTTCATGGGGCACGTGGATAAACCTACATAAATTATGTTCACATTTGTAATCCGGTAAGGTTTATTGTACAAAATAAGTGTTGGAATAGTAGTATTTGCATTGCAGTAAGTCAACTTTACTTATAGTAAAGTTGACTATACTGACTGCAAAATGAGTATATTGTTTGTGTAGGCTTACTGTATTGGGTGTAAGTCGAGTACAGTATTCCACACTTTACATTAGGGCTTGGGCTAAGCAATTGGTTATTAAAATTACAGTGCAAACCAACTAGCGGTCTGCGAAACCTAGAATAATATATCCACCACTTGACCACGCAATACTAATGTTACTTCGATCAATCGAATCGACAACATTATAACGTCTAAATTCTTACCAATACTAATCTGTGATTATTAAGTTAAGCATAGATTGGCCAAGTAAAAGAAAAGGCTACTATCTAGTTATTACGTTTTTCGTTATCGTTAGGGTAAAGGAAAGATTCTTGCGAAGAGCCTCTACTACTGTGTCAATCTTTACGGTAATACGTTAAAAAAACCTTTGGATTACGCCAGTCTTTACTGCAGATCAAAGATAATGACAGCATCACTATTAAAAACACTAAGGAATCTTCACGGTTTTTTTTTTAAAAAAGAACATTTGAATTGACTATTGGAAGTATTAAAGTTAGGAAAGTTGGCAAACGACTAAGGTAATACTACTACGAGTGTTAGTACTGCAAAAAAAAAAAAAAACCGACTAAGTCATACGACTAAAAACAACAAACAACTTTCGTACTTTAATAATAATAAACGACCTCTGACCTTATCCTTAATACCAATTTTTCCCTCTGCTTTACTTTTCTCACTTCCCCTACCACAATTTAATTGTTAAGTTCGATACTTCAAGCGAAAATATTAAGATTCGTTAAGTTGCGCTAAAAAGAGTTAAGTTACACGACCCAACACCAAGCTATTAAGTTTTCTCGCGACTTTACGCAAAAACACCAAGCTTTTAAGCTTGAAGATCACCAAGTCCCTCGTCCTACACGTCCTATATAAGCTAATACATTAAAATAGCTAACGTCAGCGCTCACTTTAAAGCTATTACCGACCCTATTACTAAAGAAACAATTAAGGCCCTCGAACACCTTTTTACTAAGAATTACAACCACGATCTTTGGTGATAAGACGTTAATAAAGACTTAACCGAAGAATATTTGATTAATTTTGTCAGCTATTCTATCGTTAAGTATAATAATTATGACGATTATGACTCTTATTTTCGCAACATTGGTAATCTTTTCAAAATTGGATTATCAACATATAGACCGTAACCCAAAAAGGAGTTAAGTTAAGGCTCAAGTTGGAAATTAAGAAATAAGGGATTTATATACCATTATAAGGTACTACAAGTTCGGTTTAAGAATTCTTCGACCTAGCCCAGCTTAAAGAATGCCTTTAAGACCTACGCCTTAAGCGAAAGGATATTAAAGAACCTTAATGCCTCTATACGCGATTCAGGTGACCTCACCCTCACCCTTAATTAAGTTAAGCTTCTTTACTCGTTGGAGATAAAGAACCTGTTTACCGGCTTGGAAGCTTAGTAATGATAGGACACAAAAAGCAGTAGCCGCCTATGCGGCTAGAGGGATTGACATTAGCGCTTCACACCAGTTAATTAAGAAAAATCGTTAAGCCTCTCAAAAACTTCAGGTCTCTCTTACCTCTTAACACTTTAATTAAAATCCTTAAATCTCATAAAGGCCTTCCTACGATAGGTTTGCATATATGCGAAAGCCCATTATAAGTTCTATTTTAGGAATTTGCCCCTCGATCTAGGTGACTGCAAATTACCCTTAACAACATGTTATGGAAGCTTTAAGGCTTAAACTGCTAGGAAATACCAATGAAAACTGGGATAATTATCGCGATCTACCTCTAAGACTTATCAAAATAGTTAATATTGATTATAAGATTTTTACGAATTTCGCCAAGATTTGGAACGATGTAAAGAAGTATGACATGAAGTCTTACAACCTTTTCGACACCAAGATAATGTCCTTTTTAAATATTTGTAAGTAGATGAAGGTTCTCTCTTTTAGTTTTTACTTATTATTTCCCGAAATCTTTACAGGGCAAGCCAAGGACTATTACCTAACCTTTTTGATCCATATAACTACATTTTGAAACATTCATAACGGCATAAAGAGATACTTCGAATATGAAGTCCATTTTACATAATATTATATAAATCGGGCCACTATGAGGTATGCGAAGATGATGATTAAAAAGAAAAAGAAGGAACTATCGATAAATATGTTTAATCGGATGATTGATAAGTTAATGTTATGTTAGAAAGTAAAGGTGAAAGCCTACGTTGGCGAAGCTATATTTCGCGAGTAGGTACGGGTAATAGTTATGAGCGTTAGCGAGTTCGGATATATCTTATAACACCTAAATGTCATCTGTGAGGGAGTTTTTAACCAGTTACGTTTCTCGTTTGCTATTGTAATAGTGCGTACACCAAACTCGCTTAGT
Organism: Anisogramma anomala; assembly: GCA_038502455.1. Classification (NCBI taxonomy): domain Eukaryota; kingdom Fungi; phylum Ascomycota; class Sordariomycetes; order Diaporthales; family Gnomoniaceae; genus Anisogramma; species Anisogramma anomala. The sequence goes on along the minus strand of JASMMZ010000002.1, from coordinate 36,062,850 downwards.
ATATACCACTAAACCGGCAACTTCTTTAACGTGAATAAAAAAGACCTTGCGGTAATTCATTACGTCGACCGCAAATATAGTTACGGGCGCTATTAACGCTTAAGGTCTCACCTATCGACTACAGATTGGAGGCATTACCTATATTGATGCTAACAAGGCAAAAATTTCAACAGACTTATTAACCGTAAATATTATTGTTGTAATGATGGTAAAAAATATTAAATTTGTGGTAAGTCCAGTTGCTAGTTAATTCTCCACCCTTTAGTCGAGTAAAATAACAAAAAGATGATATTTTACATTTAGTACCTTACCATTTTTAAATATGGTTACTTACATTAAGTCGCAGAACTAGAAGGCGATAAGCTAATCAATGGCGATAATTTCTTTAAGAAGATTAAATGACATGAAAATACTACTTTTAACGCGTTTCAATAACTAATCAACCACGCTTTTTTATACCGTTTGAGTGGTAAAAACACTGACCTTTGCCCTAATTCAGCTCCTAACCTCTTACAAACATTTAATCTTCGCGATAGTTACATGGACTATACGTTTTAGGGTATTATACTTAATACAAGGGTAGTAAGATACTTATTAAAAGGTTATTTTCAGTATGTATTACTATGGAGAGAAAGTAACATAGCTACTAAAATCAATTGTTGCGATACTAATAAAACCAAATTAAGCTTCGGACTAGGCGAATAACTATCGTTATTGGAGATAACGGTAGTTTTAACTGTGATGTGAGTAATTACGTTTCTCATCCTTAAGTCCCTTACTCCTTTACTTCTTTATTTGGAGGATATAAAGACCATCAGCGTTAAAGTTGACGTTAACGTAAATGAGCTGGTTAAAAAAGGCCAAAATTTTCCCCTTGCCTTCAAGTGGAGGCACTTATGTTTTTATTTTCAAGGTCCTAAAATAGTGGTGTTAAACCTTATAGAGCCATAGATACCCTAATTATACCGGAACTTTAACTATCTAGCCGTCGATAGGCTATAAGAAGTTTTAAGATCCGTACAGTATGAAAATATAAAATACTTTGTGTTGGAAGTTATTGAAGCTTTGCCACTACTGTCAAAGATATTTCTAAATCTTTCGAAGATTTAAATTTATATTGAAAGACGATAAGGAGTTCAATTACAAGGTTTTTATTATTGTATTTCATTTGGATCATAATCCTATCCTTTACGTCTTTTTCTCCATACTCTCTTTTTACGGAGCTAAGTTTTTGAAGTCTCTTTCTTTAAAGGATGCGTAAGAAAGAATAAAAATGTTGTGGATTAACACGTACCTGTGTTTACCTAAAGTCTTCGTTTACGATGCTGACATTAACTTTACGGCGACGAAATTTTAAGAAAATGCCAAGATAATGGGTATCTAATGTAAACAGGTGCATGTAAAGTTTATGAAATTATTAGAAAGGTTGAATGAGCATACACTCTACTTCAACAAACATACAATATCCTTATCCTGAAAATTAAAAGCTTTACTGATTTGAAGGTACATCTTTAAATAGAAGTAAAGGGCATAAATGATATTGTAGGCCCTAATGATCAAATATCAACGTTGCTGGTCTTTAGAGCATATCTACGCCTGACGAGTGAATCTCCATTATCAGTAAGTACTTAAAAGCATGTTGCGGCCTACGGTAAAGTTTTGAGGGAACTGCGAAGGTAATTGGCACATTGTCAGGTTAATAATACCCTTAATAATTAAAACAGCCCTATAATAATCGACGTACTTACTTTTTCGTTACAAAGTGAAATCTTCGTATAGCGAAAGCTAGGTCAATAGGAGAGCCCATACAAGATCTTGAGTATTGTAAACTTTAAAGTAATTGTTAAAACTGTCAACGGCCTTATAACGTTTCGTATAACTTAGATTAAGCCTTATATTAAAGTTACTGACAAAGAAGATATTTAAGCTAAGTAATCAAGTTAATACGAACCGTCCCTACCATTATCAACATGCCGATAAAACGCTGAAGATGCGGACGACGCCTGAAGAAAAGAACCATGAGAGAGAAGGGGTATATACCGGACCGTATCTATAATATGGTTTGAGTAAGCAAAAAAACGAAGGATAAAAAAGACTTCGTATTAAAGCTTGGAATATAAGGTATTATCAAGACCACTAGCAAACTATTTTAAAAAGGTGACAGGGTTAAGATTCACGGCCTACTAATTCGAAAGGTTATACAATTCATACCGAAGGTTAATTTCAACCTTGAAAACCCGAATATTACGATCCTCCAATCGAAGATTATTTATGAGGTTAAGCTAAAACCATGAGGCGTCCGTACGAAAAGTTACATTGAATTAATTACGGATATGACGATAATGGTAAAGACTAGATCCTTACATAATCGCTAAAAATTTAAATGGTCAGCTAACGTTTTATAGTCGCTTTAGCAGCAAGTATTTTAACCAAGATTAAAGGTAAGTTTACGATTGATAGTTGTGATATACCGTAAACTTATAAGTAGTTAATAACAAATTTATAACGGATCGTATTACTGAAGTTGATAAAGGAATTACGAATGATCTACCCTTTAGGGTCGTCAATGCAATGTATTAATTTATTATAGGGACCAGCTATAGCAGGCGTTTATTGATTTTTAACTTAGCAATCGTACTTCAAATTATGGTGAGGTATAAATTTCTCTATATACGACGCGTATTAACCAATAATATAAAAGAAAAACTTTCATTTAGTAGGTATACAAACTAAAGTTACCCTTTTTGTTAAAACTGCTAGCTTTATAACATCGAAACAATAAGAGATTAAAGGCTATGAGTCCTGGAATTACAAGCTCATTACGACGTTGGTAAAGGGTAAATAACTTGACTTTAATGTATCTTTAATCTGTATACTTGATGTTAATACCGGTTTTAGCCTTCGTGCAAAGGGTTACGGCAGTAATTTAGTTAAAATTAACAAAATTAACGTAGCCAAGGCCTAACAGTACTTTAAATAGCATATCCGTGATAGATATATTTCCATACCATACTAACTCGAGATATCATACACCCTATTTATCGCGATACAAATATAAAAGCTAACAGATAAAGAATTTAATAGGTGAATAAGAAGTTCGAGTGGTAAATGCGAAACTTGGACCAAGGGATTAATATAATCCTAATAGACTTGTTGTAGGCTAAGTTAATGATTTTTAAGAATGAGTCTTTCGTAAATAACACCGACCTATCTTTAAAAATCGGCTTTTTGATAACCTTTGTTAACGAAAATATGAGAGAAAACTAGTTTGACATTATTATTAGCCTAATTCACTACACCTTTGACAAATATAAAAGGATTACATAAAAAGTACTAGCTTCGGAAATCAATAGTCAAATAACAGGCTTTCATATAGGCATAATATTATAGGAAACTCTTAACCTTATTACGAGGTAGCTAAAGCTTACTCCTATTCCTATAGTAATTTAGATCGATTCAAAAAGCCTATTCGAATACCTTTTGAAGTTCGGAACCACTAACAAAAAACGCCTAATAATCGATGTAATGGTACTTCGTACAACTTACGAAGGGAAGAAGATTAAAGAGTTCCGATAGATTAATGGCAAAGAAAATCCTGCTAATGTTATAACGAAGGTATCGCTTAATAAGGCTCTTATAAGGTTTGTAAATAGCAATAGGCTAACTATACGTATTGAGGGCTACGTTAATAGGCCGCCCGAAAAACCCAGATTATGTGATAACAGTTAAAGATATGCTGGCAAATTGAAAGATTGTCAGGGAATTAACAATATTATTTTTTTTGATTGGCACGACTAAATTGAAGGACTGCACGGGTTTATAGCGAAAGAATTTTTTGTGACAATCGATAAAGGCGGATTTCAGAGCCATGGGGCAATTACTATAAATTGGGGTTAATTTGCATGCAATTAGGTGTAATTATATGCGTTAGTTGATTGAAATTGATAGGTGTTTGTCGAGTTAGTAAGATCGTAGTTTAACGTTTACCGAGAAAGATTGGTTAACTATATTAACGTGTATATAAAACTAAAAAGTCGCCAGTATTGAAATAGTAGTCTTTGCATTGCAATAGGTCAATTTTGTAAAGAGACTAAGACCGGAGCTGTCGTTCAAGGTGGTCGGATTCTGTCTATAAACCTCGATGAAGAAGAAAAAGAAGAAAGGTCCCTGCTAGGGAGCAGCTATAGAGCTAAGATGGTGCAGCCCTTTTCCCTAGTCATGTGATGTATGGTAACGTATCTTCAAGAGGCTTCCTCCCTAATTTAGAGCATCGTAGGAGCGTGTAGAACTACCAAGGTTAGATTCTTGGTAATACTAGCTAGGTATTAGCCGGTAAAATTACCCCTAAAGACACCCCTATCAATACTTCCCCGGTCGTTTTTTTTTGTATACAGTATTGTTCTAGCCGTAAGTATAAGGAAGGTACAGGCGTTTATCAAAATATTACGGTTTCATGTAAAAGATATTAAGCTAACGTTACGTGGAAATTACTTTAGCGCTTTTTCCCCTCCTTTATAAATAATCCCTCAAGTCCTAATTAAAAAAGTAAAACCTTTTCCTTTTTTTAACCTTCAACCTTTTCGTATAACGTTAGTATTTACAACTACTAGTATAATATTTATTTGTTTTGTAATTTTAATACTCCAGATAACCCACCTTATAACGTTGCGATAAATCTCTAACTCGTCACCGAGGTAAATAAATCTATTAAAGACGTAGGTTATATGTTTTAAAGCTGTTTAGTCTTTACTAACGAGTACAAAATTCCTTACATTAAGGGTTGTCAATATGTACCTCAGCAGGATTTTCGAACAGATATATTTCGAATACGTTTATAAAATGGCGTATAATTTCAGAATATTCTACCAAAAGATTAAAGGTGGGTAGTTTCGATAGCTATGAAGGAGTTGTTAACAAGTGGCTATATATTGGAGCCTAGTACCGCCTTTATTTCTTTAGAGCTACAAGTCGTAGTTTTTATTATACGTGTACGTCGTTAAACCTAAACCCTAATATAAACTAGGTTGTTAAAAGTTGTCGGAAGCGTATTTATCGTTTAATTTTTATAATTTAGGTAAGTTTACGCCCCATAGGCCGGTTTTGGGGTGTTAACGAGCGGGTAAAAAGCGTGTAAACTCAAGTGATCGCCGTTGAAAGGGTTAGAAAAATAATCTAAAAACTTATTAAAGTTTCGGAGCGTATTAATATTAAGTTGAGTTACATATATACTAAATTCAATTAACTCGTTAAAATAGATCAGAAAATGTTAAGGAAACATTCAAATCAGGATTTTCAAGATATATTTAAGCAAGCCTAATTATAATCGTTTGTTCTTCGCTTTTATTCACTTAAATGCGTTTACATGGTATTAGTTTAATAGAGGTTCAAACATTGTCTTGTTTGGTAAAATAAAATGTAAAATTTGCATCTGTTTACGGACTGGGCGTAAGGAATTATCGTTAGATTAGCTAATTTATAACGCGATTCGAAGGTATCGCGTATTATGATATTAGAAAAGTTTAAAAGCGGCTTTTACATTAGGTATATATAACCTACGTATTTAATTAAAGCCGATCGTTTCGGATAATTATAAAGTCGCGTACGTCCAACTTAAATTTTATAACAGGCCCGTAATATACTTTTAACTTGGTATTTCTGTTTTACCTCATCGTCGGTATCTTCTATAATTTTAACTTATGGTTAAAATATTAAGTTTATAAACTTGAAAGCGGATTCAAAACGGCTTAAACAAGTTGGTTTACAAAGAATCGAAGATAAGTTCCACCCGTCATATTAAATTTAACAACGTAGAAGTCGATTAAATACGTTATTTAATACTTATCGTAAATCTAACTTAATGGTTTTGAAAAATCGTTTAGTTTATAGTTTTTTTAAAGAAATTATACTTAGTCATTAACTTTAAAACATTTTGATTCGAAACGCCGCTTATTAACAGCTTCCTTTATACATTATTGAGTAGTCAGTATTACGGCTGATACGAATTTCGTAATTTCGTAAATACGTCAAATAAAGCTTTCAGCCTTTATGTATAATATCGTTGTTGAAACGAGAAAATGTTATACCAGTTATATAAAATTAATACAATAATTATAGGTTATAAAAAACGGGATGATAACAATAGTCGTTGTATCTTTATTATTTAATACTCATTAATAACCGGGTAATAAACGACAAAAAAACGTAAGTACGTCAAACCCTTTTAATTTATGAGTTCGGTTACGCCGTTAATTTCGGGGTGAAAAGCGGTATTTAAATGTTGTTCCACCTTAATTAGGTTGTAAAGTCGTTTTCAAAACCAATTAGTTTAATTTAAACTACTTTCGTTAATAAACGTATACGAAAAACTATAAAATCGATAATAGCAGTTAAAAAATCACTTCGTATAAGCCTCGGCGTTTATAGTAATTATAACCTCAAAGGTAACGGCTTTATTTAAACGATTGGTAATGATTATAAGGTAACGTGGGTTAACTACATATTTCTAAGGTAAATTAATTATAAAGTTAACGGAAAATTTGTTTTAAAGTCGTTCAGGAATTCAAACAGGTTTGAAAAGCCTTTTTCGACGGTGTTTTCAGTAAGTTGTACAGCTATAAACGTCGTAGTTACGATATAAACAGCGAACCATACGGTTTAAACCTGATTAAAAATACATTTTGAAGAAAATAGTGACCATAGCGTTACAGCTTAGGTAACCGGTGAAGATCGAATTGTAGGTAATTTAAATTTATATGATATTAAACGACTTGTAGACAGATACCTAAATACTATCGTAAAACCTAAAAACTTTATCTTTGTTTATTCAAAATTTCTAAATTAAAAACTTTAACGTACGGTCGTTGTCGATATAAATATCCGTTGGAAAATGTCAGTCGCCTATACATATCGTACGTATTTGCCGGAGCTGGTTAGTGTCGCATATAATAGTGACATCTTAACAACTTTAACTGTCGATGTTGGTAAAACGTTTATGGTCTTTTAAAATTAATTCGCCAGCGACGATTAACCGAAATATGTATATACCTGAAAGCGAGTCGAAAGTAAACTATTTGGGACGTAATAATTAAAACATTAGGATTACGAAACGTATGTCCAAAATGCTGTTAAAAATATCCTTATCTCGTCGTAATAATATATCGGGTTACACGTAATTTATTTATTCATTATATATTAATTGAAAGTGGAATTAAGAAAGACGTTTGAATTATCAGATTAATCGTTTAGATAATTGTCGTATCGTTATGAAGTATTCCAAGTTTTTGAGGTCCATTAAAATGGTAAACGAGCGCGTCATACCTCGAAGCTTCGCGCTTTATACTTATAAATAGCTTATAATCCGAATAATTTCTTATTATAAATTTCGTAGTTATATTTCACGGAAGATAAGCGATAGAAGTAATACATTATTTTGCTCAAGTTCCCGTGGTCGTCTTGTTAAAAAAGATAGACTTCTAAAGCCTAATTGGAATAGTCGGCTTCGAAAAAAGTATCACGGTTAGGATCTCATTAGGCGAATATGGTTTCAGAGAAAAATCTAAATTTAAGTCGTCTGAAAAGAATATTTTATAGGCCTTTAACAAAATAAAGTACCCTTACTGGTTAACTAAATAATATTTTAATAATCTTCGAATAGTCGCAAATAAAATAACAATAAAAGATAGCAAATTTAAAAATGCCCCGTATTCCTAGAACCGTCGTAAAAGCCTCTCACTCCCAGATAAAGCGTTTTCTTTAGGTTAATACGAATATTAATATTAACTTCAATAACGAGTTTTGGTTACTTGGTTCTTTAAATACTAAATTAGTATTTAAAAATATTTAAGTTAAGTCTAGCAAAGTTTAAGACGTTAAAAATTCATTTAACCTTAGTTATATAATCGTTAAAAGTGTGGTAAGAGTAAACGAAAACGTCGTCAAAGGAAACAAAATAAAAAATATCGAAGATAGGGCGTAACTAATTATTAATATATCTTTAAAAAGTAATAGGGGGGTTAAAAAAGTCAAAAGAAATTATAAGTTATTTAAAAAGTCCGAAACGTATATAAATTACAGTTTTTTATTTATTACCTTTTTTTAATATAAATCTTCAAAAAAGCAATTTTGATATTTAACATAATAAACCACTTAGTTTGTAAAATATTTTCGAACCTTTTTCTATGAAAAGGAACAGGTAAAGATTTGTCTTTGTAATAATATTAAACCGGTGGTAATCGATATAAAATCGTAAACCTTTTCCAGATTTTCAATGAAATGTACTAAGGTGCCCGTTGAGAAGCTACTTATTTGAATATAACCTTGTAGAAATAATTTGATTAACGTTTTACGTAATATAAAAAGCTTTTTACGCGATATGACGTATAAAAAACCTAACGGTACTTTTAAAAGTTATTTTTGGTCATCGGTACGAAAGACGATTTCGTAATTCGTTCTAAAGAGGTAAAGGGGTAGTTTATCGCCAAAGGCTTTGTCGAATAATGTCGCGAATTTTCTAAGATTAATAGAAAGTTTATCGTAAACGGAATAAGTGGTATTGGGGAGAGTATTTTATTAATATTTTCGAGAGAAAAAAAACCACTGCGAATTACGTAATAACTGATCGGTTTTTACGGGCTGATCGTAAAATAGCGTAAAATATAGCAGCTTTAACCACTTTCGGTACTTTTTAAACAGACGTAAACCTTTACTTTTGAACGTGAAAATTACCGGATCGTTTTAAAAGTAATGTATATTTCATAACGTCTTAAATAATTCATTAATATTTCATTGAGGTTTAACTTAAAATAATGTCGTATTATAATAAAAGAAAAATATAAGTTTATATCCCGTAACGTTATTTATTAAAGTTAACGTTTAAAAAATTAATAAAAGAAATAAGTCGTGAAGGAAAACTAGACGTATAAATTGTAATTTCGTCGAGTTATCGTGAAAAAATAGAAAAACGAGGTAACTTGAAGCAATTGGTAAGTAATTTACTTGTAACGTTATAATATTTATAACCCATATTTACTAAAACTTGAATAAAATAAATAAAATGATAAAGTAAATTTATTATCAACGGGGAATTATTTAAAAGTTGGGGTAAAATCGTTAAGTCGAATGAAAGTTTTACCAACTGCTATACACGATTCTATATAAAAATTACGTTTTTCCTTTTTCGAAGTCGATAAGATTTTTAACCGAAATAAAATATATTTTTATAATAGCTTGAACATTAGAGTTATTCGAGCGTCACGCTGGGTTTTATAGGTATATACAAATTAGGTATCCGTTTACGTTGTAAAGTAAGTATAACCCGAGGTTTTTATGATGGGAAGGTTTCGCAGGATTAAGCTAGGCAACGCGTCGCTTAAAAACGTCTCGGAAGACGTTTACGCCGATTATAATAATATCGCCCTAATTACTTCGAACGGGTGTATTACTGCCGTTGTTCTCGTTATAAAAGGCGCCTCCATTAGTAACGATACTAGTATGGCCGTAATAATTACAGAAATTATAAAGACACCCGTCCATAAGTTAAACGTAGGCAATTTATTCATTATAATTCGCCGGTATATTGAGGGGAAGTAACGTATTGGTAAAGGTATTATTAATAGTTTTTTTGAAAATGGCGAATTTAGCGGCGGATTTTGGGGTTATATCGTAAATTTTCGTAAATTAAGCTTTCTTAACGTTGAAGAAAACGTAAAATCGTTTATAAACTTCCTATTTCATACTCATAAGCCGAATAATAGTTATTTTAGCCGCGTTAAGGTCGTAACAGTAGACGCGAAACATAGCTATAAAGGCGTTGGAATCATTAATACTACCGTCGTTTCCACAGGCGTAATAACTTTTTATACCGGTTTTTTAAGGCCTGTTAATTATTGAAAAAAATAACGTAAAATTAATTCCTTTTTATACCGATGAATTTTTGGTCTCGACGTAATTTGCGTAGTATCGTTGAACTTTATACCGCAAATTATAATTTAATACCGAAATATTTAACCGACGAATTAAAAAGTTTACGTTTAAACTATTCACTTCTGTTAAAAAGGGCGTTATTATCGTAGTCGGAGTTAAAAGAATTATCGTTAATTAAGGAGCTAACGCGATCGCTAATGAGAAATGATATATTAACGGCGTCGTTTGTAACGTATATAAAGGGAACCTTTTAAAAGAGAAGTTAACTCGAGAACGTAAGCGTACCGACAACTTCGAGCTGTTGGATTATATTCGTTAAAACGTTCATCGCGTTAGTATTGCGTTATTTTTGGTGTAAAACGTGCTCCCAAACAGTTTAGTACCGTTCGATAATTTTTATATGTAAGGCGTCGGTAAAGCGTTCGTATTAATTCGTAAGGTAATAGTACTAGAACGTTAAAACGCTTTAAAACTGCTCCCTAACGAACGCGTTAAGGAATTGTTCCAGGGCCTAAGGGTTCAGATTCGGTAGGTTGAAGGATAAAGACATAGCCTTAAACTATAGCCGTTAAAAACGATTAAGACACCGTGAGAGAAAAAATCGAGGTTTATATATAAAGGGATCAAGGCTGGAGTTGTCGCTTAAGGTAGCCGGATTCTGTATATAAACCTCGATAAAAAATAAGGAAAAGAAAATTCCTTGCTAGGGAGCGGCTATGGAGCTAAAATGGTGAAACCCTCTCCCCCAGTTATGTAACATGTGGTGGCGTATCTTTAAGCGGCTTCCTCCTTGCTTTAGAGCATTGTTGGAGCGTGTAGAAATACTAGGGTTGAATCTCAAGTAATACTAGCCAGGCACTAGCTTGTAACAAATTTAACTTACAGTAAAGTTGACTATACTAACTGCAAGATAAGTTTATTGATTATGTGGGCTTATTGTATAGGGTGTAAGTCGAGTACAGTATGCCACACTTATACTAAGGCACAGGCTAAGCAATTAACCATACAAATTACTGTGCAGACCAGCTAGCGGTCTGCCAAACCTAGAACAATACACCCGCCACTTGACTACAAACGACTACTGTTACTTCAACTAATAGAATCGATAACGTTGCAACGTCTAAAGCCCTACCAATAGTAAGGATGTATATAGTTAATATAAGACCCCATCGGCGTTTAACAACAATAAATAACATACTACTCAAAAATTGGCCACAAGTGTATTAGATAAGTTTCTTACTTTATGTATTGGAGTATTTCATGAAGTGATTGAAAAGGATGGTCCATATTTACAATGGTTCATTCCAAGTATTATAGGTCAAAACCTGAAGATAGGGACTTTTGGATAGAATGATTGTTGTAAGGTAGTAATATTTAGGTTATGAGCCTTCTCGCCAATATTTGCACAAAGTATAGTAATAGAGGGAGTTGTACTTTAATCCCTATATAGTGGGCACCGACCAGTGATAGTAAATATAAACAACCCGACGCATTATCTTTACTTTTGCCAATAAAAGATCTTATGTGGAAATAGTAAGGTAGATATACTAGACCTTATAAAATATTAAGTATTTAAAAGTTAAATGTAGTAATCAAAAGCATTAAATACCCGATAAATTTTCGTATTATTATTGTTGAACCAGATGAAAGATCATTGAAATACGAGAAAGATTTTGAAGCCAAGTGAATAAAATAATATAACCCCTATGAATCGATTTTTAATCAATTTAAGATATCAAATGATATGGTTAACTATTTAAAACAAGCAATTATAATGAATGAAAAGATAGCAATGAAAGCGATACATAAAAAAATTTATTACAGTTTATGTATTGTAAATAAACAATTTTAACAGTGAGTTAATTATTAAATTACATGTTCAAGGTATTATGAATATAACAGTTAATCTTTTTGGTGAAAAAGATTTGGTCAAAATCAATGGTTTCGTTACCTACGATGTGTTTTAACCTGCGTTACTACTAAAACTTCAATGATAAAATTGAACGATTGGTAATTAAAAGTAATTATGAGGTTGAGGACAAAACTGTTGACCGGTCGTATGAAAGGCTAAGGCTAATTGTTGAAGCATACAGTAATAAAAGAAAAGATTAAATCCTTAATTAATCTCTTATAATCTAAAAGATCAATTTGAGCTTGTTCGTCGTAATTATTTCCAGTATCTCTGTTGAAGTAAGCGGTAAGTTTATCGTTAATAGCAGAAATATTACTTAAATTTATACGAAATCCGTTACCAATTTTTTACTGAATATATTATCAAAGGAATCAAAGGAGTTAGAGGACAAATTTCTCAACATAATAACTATACATTATATAAAACCTTTTTATATATTAGTTGAAAGAGACGTTTATTAGCTTTTTATTTACCAAATATTTTTCAAAAATGGTTCGTATATAAGAATATTAATATTTAATGCATATTTGTTCCCTAAGCAAAATGAAAACTTTGACATCGTGAGTATGTAAACTGATAATATACGTTACTAAGAACCATTGAATTTGTAGTGATAAAACAATATGTTATTAAATATTTAGGCTTTTGAAAGTGTGGGCTAATTAAGGCGTTCGCTAAGAGTATATAACTGGATATCAACGAATCGTTAAACCGGATATATTTTATTGACGAAAGTTTTAATATATACTTTCATTTACGTTAAAAAGATTAAGTGACAGACCTAATTAAAATCAAAAAAGTAGACGTGATATAGTTAAAACTTTGATTTAAGTGGTGAGTTTGAATAGCTTATACTATTACGCTATTTGAATTTGAGTTATGCTACGAGATATCAGTTATGGTACAACATCAAAATTCACCAAATCAAAACTCATAAAGGTTTTGAAAATGTATATATTATCAAAATAAAATTCCTATAAAAGTATTAATATAATCGGAGTAAATTTGATGATAGCGAATTGCATAATTACTACGGGATCTTCTTTTGTAAATAACATCTACAATTACATTTCAAATGAACTTATCATAATATTCGTTAATAAAATAAGCCTGATAGGTCATTTACGATTACTGGTAACCTTGTATATTAGACATTCGTTCAGGTTGAACGTATAATACAAAACGGGTTGGTTTTTAGTATTTACTGTTGGAGCAGTAGTAATTGCAGTGCATTAAATCAACTGAACTATCAAGTAAGTTGACTGCACTGATTGCAAATTGTGTGTATTTTTTTATGGGTTGACGGTAATGATTCCAAAGTGAAGTATAGTATGTACCTACTTTAGGCTAGGTAACGGGCCAAGCAATTGGCCATACAAATTAATGTCTAAACCAGCTAGCAGTCTGACAAACCTAAAACAATACATCTACCACTTGACTACGTAATACCACTGTTACTTTAATCGATTCGAATAAATAATATTGCAACGTTTAAAGGCTTATTAGGAAAGGCTTATTTACACTAATCAGTGTTTATCAGGTTAACTATAGATTTATTAAGTAGGGAAAAAAAAGATACTTTCCCGTTATGCCTTGGGTACGGTCAATGTAAAGAAAAGATATTCGAAAAGCCTCTAATATTGCGTCAGTCAACAACAGCAGTAAGTAAAGAAATCTTTTGGATTACATTAGTACGCAACGGTAGTTTAAAGTTAGCAACGGTGTCCTTACTTCTAATTACGAAGAAATCTTTGTTAAAATATTTTGAAATCATTGAGATTAAACGCCAGGAAGTCTTAAGAATCTTGAGGTTAGTAAATAGCTTAGTTAATACTATTGTGGGTTCTATTATTGCGAATTTCATGTCGCAAAAAAGATTACGTCCTGGGGCTTTGAACCACTATTAATAATGATAAACTGCCTTCAACCTTGGTTTCTATACCAAACATTTCCTTTTACACTAACTTTTATTTTTATACCACTCTTCTTGTCATACATTATATAATTGTTAATTGGATACGTTAACAGACACATTAAAACCGCTCCTTCGAGCGAAAACATCAAAAATTATCAAGTCGCGTTAAAAAAATACATTGTGTAACTTTATGCTAAATCGCTAAGTACTTTGGCATAGAACACCAAGTTTTTTTTATCTAAACCACTTAATCCCACCTAAATTAATGTCGACTTGTTAGCCAAAACGTTGATATGAACGATTAAAAACAAATGAGTGAAATCTAGACCTTTAAACTTTTCTTTTTAAAGTATTATAACGAAGAGCTTGAGGGTAGATATATTAATGAAAACTTAACCGAAAAGAAATTAACTAACATAATTAGCCATTGTATTCTCAATAAAAATCGCGATAAATACTTTAACCATAATTCACGCATTTTTCAAAACTTTCGTAAGTTTTTTCACGACTAGATTATAGAAATATGGAAACATGTTACAACCCAAGCATGATGGCAGGTTAGGAAGCAAACCAGCATGCATCTGAGCTACTTAGAGCCTGAAGTCCAACACATCAGGTGGGGAACACCTCTCCTTTGTTAGCAGGGAAATGATTAAGCCAATCACGTGATTAGGATCAGTGGGATCAGTACTGATCCAAGTGATACAGGATCAGCAGGCTTAGCACTGATTCAAGGGATCTAGTACTGCAGACAGTATGAAGGCACAGATATATAAGGATACGATTATCACCACATAGATAGTATTTCCTTCATAGATCTTCAGCTGTCAATCCAAGTATTTAGTCTACACATCTGAATAGCCTCACGGTTTTTGATCATTATTTGCACGGTTGCGATATTGTTCACTCAGCACCTCTGCTACCTTCTTGATAACATAAACCCTCTGATACCTTCTATATACTCACGGGTATTTAGTGTGATCATTACATTTTAGTTGAGCTATTAAGGTAGCCCAAACTCCATGTACGCGTTAGTATCCATATTCGTCGGCCCATTTTACGCTATCAGTAACTTTTTTCAACTACCTCTTTTTCTTAAAGTTGAAAACACCGTTCCACAAAGTGGTAATAACGGTATTAAAGTTAATTATATAGTCCTCTGTTAGGTACGTTTTAGGTTTCATTTGTAAGCCCACCTTTAAAGGTTTCCTCTCTTCAAATACAAAAACCGACGCGTTATATAACGTCAATATATCGTTCGTCTATATACCTATCAATATGAATCCCTCCGAACGGATTATTAATACAAATTGACATAGGTCAAAGGTTAAACTAAATATCCCGAACCGCTTTTTATAGTATTTCTAATAGGTGTTATACCTATGAATACCAGCTTTAGCTAAGCCATATAGTGGTTTTTTAATACGAAAAATCGTTTTAGAAAGGTGATATTTCTTAAGATATTTAGGTATATCGGCGTAAATACGTCGTTTAAACCTCTTTTTAAACTGGATGTATGCCTATATTATGTTATGAATCTCGACATATAGGCTGTACGGTATGTTAAAGGAGGCTGCGAACGCGAAAATCAAACGGTAACTTACACGTTATAAGATAGGCGACTGGGTTATAATATCCTTTTTACTATCGTAATTATAACCTTTTACAATCAAACGTTTTTTTTCTCGTAAGGTTTTCCGGTTTTATTCTTAAATTCGTAAACGAGACGAGTAAGAAAAATTCTGTAGGTATCGTGAATTGTTAGATAGAATCTTTTAAAGCGAAATACGCCCTAGTCGATTAGGCCAGAAATTTCTATTTGTATAGATTATTAGAACAGGGCATTTGAGGCAGTGATAATACGATCGTAGCGGAGCTTTAGGCCAACTTCGCGGTTTTCTATCTCCTTTTCAATGATAAAAGAGCCTACAGCAAAGTTGTCAGGGAGTTTTTAGTTTTTAAGCTAAAGGGATGGCTCTAACGCCGAAGTATTAGTAAGGTTGGTATAAGAGGGCCGCTTTCATCTAGTAGAAGCGGGCCGGATACGTAATTCAGGGGGTAGGTTGAAACAAAAGAGGTTTGGATTCATCGTTTTAAGGGGTGTCTCGTTAACAGTTTCGTTCGAATTGTAATCCCGGGACGCTTCTTTTTATTTCTCTCCTATACTTTTATACTATTATTAAGCAAAACGAACTTGTAACGTTTAACAAATTGACTAATACATTATAGCCTTCAAACCCGGTAATCTTATGAAGGCTAATTCATTTATTTTTAATTTTTCAAATTAGTACCTTGAATTGTAATTGTAACCCTAAAATATCAGTTTTATGTAGGCCATTTCTTATAACCAACGCTTTATATACGTTGTTCTTATCCCGAAACGAACGTAATGTTACCATGGTTTTCGCAACAACATTCGACCTTTACACTATGGTTAGTAATGGTATAAAGTCTATATAAATCCTCGGGTAGGTACTAAAAATAAAAAACGTAAGGATAAAACTATTAAGGCCAATAATGTCGTTAATGGCATTAACCATTGTCTTAAAAAAAGATTCCTGATAATTAATACCCTTTAGTTTTTTAAATAACATTTTATACGCTTTCAAGCGGTCTATAATACCGCTCGTATTTTCAATACCCTATAGGGATTTTACTCAAATCTACTTACACTCGTTACTGGCTATCCGAGCCTTAGTACGTTATTTCGTAATGTTAAAAGCCATACTAGCGTCGAATTTAATCCAATTTAAAAGCCTGAGGAAAACTTTTAACCAATAGTTAACAAGAGCATCTAAACAATCTGTAATGGAAGCCCTCCGTGTAAACCTAGCGGCTTGAAATAATATTACCACATCGATGGCTTAAAGGATTGGTTAGCTATCCAAATACATAATATTGATAATCATATCGTAATTAAATTCCATATAGTCTTGAAGGCGAAGCTTAAACCGTCGTAAGGCCCGTAAATATAACTGATCCTGATAGAAAAACTTTTTCATAGCTTTAAATACGTTCTTTCCTACATTCTTATAGCCTAAAGCCATGAAGTAATCATAAAAAGCGTTTGGTAACCGGGTATCCAAATCGTCAGTATAATATTCGCAATTCCGGATACGTGAAATAAACAGCTTCGATTATACGTGTTTCGGGGAAAAACTACAAATAGTCGAACTTAAACTAGAACAGTACGGATACAATATTTAAAGCACGAACAAATTGGTTAATTGTATTCTGGATCCCAATTCCGAGCTTATTCATATTAGCTAATAAAAGTAGGAATAATATTTTAAATTTTATTACTTAAAACTTAACCGGTTCAAATCGTGTATTTACAACGACCGTTGTAAGTAATAACGCACCTTACTAAACAGGACTTTTCGATACTCTTCTATTTAATCCAGCTAAAAATTCAGAAACTTCGCTGTAAACGTGTTGAACTATCATTTTCTGGTCGTTAAGGTTTCGGATACACTAATATTAGGCATAAAGCTCTAAAATCAGTTGCCGTATCTGTCTAAAAACGTAAATTTTAATGTTTTGTGGGCGTTAAACACTCTGTTTACGTAGTCTAGACCTATAATATATATAAAGGAGGCGTTCTATAGTCTTGTGAAAATGCGTTAAGCAGTTTTATCTCTTTTGGCTATTAAGTAAACATTATTACCATTAAAGTCATTTTCTCTAAAAATATATTCCTAAAGATAAACTTCAAACTGATTATCTATCCCTTCGCATTCGGCTACATATACTATACAGTTAGCGTGTATACGGTCCACAAATACATAATCGGCCTAAAACTATCGTTCAATCTGAATTTATTCGTAAGCTAGGTAATCAATAAACTAATAGCCTATTTCACCGTATATGATACAACGTTTTTACAAACCCGGGGGGCTTCGTATACTTTCCCATAGGTATTACTATAGCTATAATACGTTTCGTTCTTGGTCGTATGATCGTTTCCGATTATAGATGCCTTACATTATGTTCTCAGGGCTCTCTCATTAATATGTTCCTTCCTGATAGCTATATTTAGGGCGTTCACTATGCTTTAAGTACACTTTAAACCTCCGATCGAAACGTAGTAAATTATTTCAATGAGGTCTGGTTTAGTAATTTAGCCCTGACCTTTCTACTTATCGGTTACAAATACTAATCCGAAGCTCGCTTATCGGCGTATAGAAGTTTTAAACGATATTTTAAATCTTGTATAAAAAGCCCTTAAGTCTTTTTCTGATTTGAACGATATAAGGCCGAAATCTAGGTTTTTACAGTATACTTTAGTCACTACTTAAATAAACAATTTATTAATTTTTTATTCCAGTCAAAAGGCTGCCTAACACTTTCGAAATTTAGCCAACAAGGCGATAAAGACCTTCTATGTTTTTTTTATCAGCGTTTTTACGCTGATTTTTCACTAACTCTTACGTTACGCCAACCTAATCTCTATTATAAAGTTTATAATTAATTTCTATATCTAAGTATAATTTTAAACGGCTATAATATTTTACAAACGTATCTATTTACGGAAAGTAATACATATATCACTTTTCAACTTAATTCAACAGTATACAAGGTGAAATGACGTGAAATTAAAATGATTTGATATCTCGTCTTTTATATATATTAAGTATAGTACGTATTTCATTATCGAATACATTATATGGGTTACTACTGTAGTTTTCGTCTCTATATTAAAGTTTAGCGAAGTTAGTAAACTTTATAAAATCTCTCCTATTAGTAGGAAAGCGATGCGGTAGGAGATTACGGTAAGAGTCTTAAATAATAGGCATCAGTTGATAGGGTATGTATTAGCGTTTCGTACCGCTCATTAATTCTTAAAGCGGGGCGTTTTCGTTATTCAGGCTGTTTTTTTCGTAATTTAGCTGGCTATTAACGGTATTCAGGGCATAGGCTTATACTTGCCTTGAGCTAAAACTACGTTTCGGAAAGGGTTCTTATTTAACCCTTATTAGAGATAATCGTTACGACGCTTCCTCCTATTCCGTCGATTCCTTCAGCTCCGTTTCCGCTTCGCGGCCGGCGTTTAGCTTTGCTAAATGCCTTATCTCTATTTGCGAAGGCTTTTTTCATTCCCGGTCCATTATTTTAAGTAGGTGTTCCTAGCATTTCTTTAGTCAGTATTTCTCTATAAACTTTACTTTTATTACTTTATCGTTTATTTACTTTAGCATTTATGTAAGCTAAACTGTTTCTAACAGTGTTTTTGGAATGAGGCTATTATTTACACCGGTAATATTAATACCTTCACTTCGTAATTACTTTCTCAGTATTTTTAAAACTGTACTATCGATTACACACTACATATCTGGAGTCCAATTCGCAAAGTACTCTTTAAAATCGGCGAATGAATCGCGTCCTTTGGTTTCGCCTTTTTAATAGCTAAAGATTACATCAATAACAAATGTATTTTCTTTATAAGGATCCAAATCCTCCCTCAATACCTCGATTCTTTTATCATGTAAGCTAAGGTCTTAATGCTTTAAAATATTACTACGAAACGACGTATGTATTAAAAGATATTCTATATATTTATTAGCCTTCGCAACATCCGTTCCTGGTAATGCTATCATATACTTAAGGTAGGTAATCCGTACAAAGCGGTGCAAATAAATTCTTTCGCACCGTGGTTAGTTTTGAGTATGTTTGGATTTCAAAGTTTAAGATCATTTATTTTACAAACGACAAATACAAAAAGAAAGTCAAACGGTTAAAGTAAAATTACTAACGCTTGCAAAAAAAAAATTTTTTAAATAAAATACTGGATTTGTATAACCATAAGCTAGTCAAGTGTTTTGAATTAATTTTATTAATACTTACTAAAGCTATATCAATCCAATAGCTAGACAATACCTAAATGTTGTAACTATTAAACTTAGAATACCGGGAGAATCGTGGGAAGAAGTATAGGGCAAACGTGGGAAAGGAATTGTAAGTGTAGGGAGGTGTATTATATAATTCGGTATTTAGGTTTTAGTTTATATTTGGTAAGCAGTATGGATTATCGTATCGTAACCGCTTTTATTAGGGCAAGCGGTATGGTTATTTAGCTTATAACCGCTTTAAGTTTAAGTAAACGGTTCGGATTCTGTATTTGTATCCGTTCCTGTAAAATTTGAGCGGTTTGAATATCGAGTTTAGGTTGGATGAGTCCTAACGAAAGTTTTGAAACTTGGTTATTTTAGCTTGCGTGGCCTAATACGTAATAAAGAGGTTTTTAAAAAGTACACAGGTACGTTTAAAACTCCAATATAAGTTAACGGTTAACGTAACTGAGCTTTTTAACAGATAGGGTACCAATTGGTTAATAATATCGTACTAAAAAGTAGTCATTTTTAAAGTTATTTCGGATTTACAATCTTATTACGCTTTGGGTTTCACAGAGCTCCCGCGTAATTCCAAACTTTCGTATAGTTTTAGTAAAGAGTAGTAGTAAAACACAAATAGTTGGAACCACTATAATATCGCGCTATGGGTATTAAACTTAGGTTTTTCTTTTTTTTTCCCCTCTGTTATTTGCAATCAACCTAGTCGGCTGCTCGTAAATGTTAGTAAGGTTTTTACTTATTTTACGTAAAGTAAAAAGAGTAAAAAAGTAATTATATGATTGGTATGGTTATCGTAAAAGATAAATAGGTTAAAAAGTATTCTAAAAAGTGTACGCCACGAATGAGAGGTTATAAAACACACACCCAGGTAATAGCTCTTTTTCCGTGCGCTCTAGAATACTCATTTCAGACCACTCCACGCATAATTCACTTTTCGTTTTGCAAAAGTGCAGCCTGCAGCGTGACACGTTATCGTGCACTTTGCAGGAGTGTACCCTGCAATATAGTGCACTGCCACTTGGCCTATATATATTAGCTATGAGGGTATATAGTAATATCTAGATATTTACCATTAAAAATAATTACGCGAAGCAGGTCTTTCAAAGTATTATACCAGATACAGGAGAAATACGATATTTAATAAGAGGTTATTCGTAATACGTTGCGTTATAAAGGAATATAAATACGGCTACAAAACTTAATTATACGGATATTGGAAAAGTTAAGGCTAATTTTAACCTTATGAAAATCTTTTTATTAAAATGAACGAATATTACTATTATCGGTAGCTCGGTTGATTTTTATATCTGAAAATCCTCTATTTCCTTACTTTTTGGCTTGAAAATTATAAAAAGCTCCGGCATCAACGTTAACGTTTAAATTAACAAACTAGTTTTAATGAAAATAAGAAAAAGTTTTTCATTTAACCTTAAGTAGGGTTAACTTTAATTCTATCTTTAAAGGCCAAAAATAGTAGTATTGAATTTGATGAAATCAGAATTTCGTTAGTTATATCGTAGATCTAACTACCTGGTGATTAATAGACTTTAACAGATTTCTATAACTGTTATTTACGAAAATATAAACTTATCAGCGCTAAAGGTAATGAAATGGCTTTACCCCTATTACCAAATATACTTTTAAACCCGTTTAAATTTTAAATTAGCGTTAAAAAACTAGAACTTCAATTTTAAAATCTTCGTAAACGTGTTTTACCTAGATGATAAGCTAATACTTTACGTTATAAACTCCTTAACGGCTTTTTACGACGTTAGGTTCTACATAATTTAGGTTAATAGAAGTATTGGTTTATAACGCTGATATTAACTTTATTATAATAAAGTCTTAAGCTAATATTGAATTGATAGGGATTTAATATAAATAAGGTTTAATTAAAACCTATTAGGATATTAGTAGGGTGGAAAAAGCTTACACCCTATTACAAAAGGCCTATAATATCTTTACCTTGGAAATCTAAAGCTTTATAAGTTAAAAATGACTGCTTTAGATAAACGGTAAAAGGTTTTACCTATATCATTATCCCTAACGGTTTTATTCTAACTTTGCAAGTATTTCAGACCTACTTACGTAAAACGATTCAATTGTTCCCATCGTTGAATACCTAAACCCATGTTAGAATATACAGTAAATCCCTAACGAAACTAAAAAAGAAATCAGCATGCCGCCAGGTTAACGAAGCCTTCAATATCAGAAACGGCCTATTAATAACAAACGTATTATCTCTCTCCCTTTATAATGAGATATTGACGTAACAAAAGCTATGTGATTGGTTAATTTATATGAGAGTTTTAATACTATTAATTTAAACGTAATAATTAAAACTATCAATAGTTTCATTACTTTTCGAATTATATATGTTACGCACTATAAAAAACCTTTAAGTCTAATGAAATTCTTAATGTTGATAACCTTCAAATAAAATGAATTAACTGATGTAATTGTTCCTAGCAGATTATGAATAAGTTAATAGAATGTCGACAGCGTGAAAGATTACTTAAAAGAAGTATATATACGGAAGATAAGGATAGTAACGAGTATTACAAGCCTGAAAAATTATATATTACGGTTTAGGTGTTATAAAAGGAAGATTTTAATAGAATTTCACCGTTATGATACTTATTAAAGATATTATTAATATACCCGGTAAGCATTTTAAGAAATGCAATAGGGTAAATATTAATAGCTTTTTGATATGAGGAATTATTTAATTCATACTGTTAACGTAATTTAAAGTCTAAAACATTATATTTTTGTAGAAGAATATAATTCAAAAGTTTATAATTAAAATTACGGATCGGCCGTACAAATATTTTCGGTTAATTGTTTAAGCATACGGTAGGTGGTAAAGATGTAATCCTTATTTGAAACCTTAAAAATTGAAAAATTAATCAATGTTTAATTATTTTACTTATTACTAATTTGACTATTGGTTTAAAAATTTAATTTACAGTTAATAGACGGGATATAAAGTAAACTTATACGTAATTTGCCACCGATTTCAAGCGTATTATATTGTTAAAATTATAGAAACAAATAAGGGATAAATTTATATTCAATAAAGTAATACGTAATTCAAAGCCTTTATACGCATTAGTCAAAATAAGCGTTTATTGGGGTTTAACCCATTAGTGGCACTTTAAAAATAGGATGTATGTAAATACTTTTACGTTTAACCCGTACCTATTAATTACAAAGGGTATGAACTTTGTTATCGTGGGTATACAAATTAACAATACCTTTTTCCTTAAAGATATTAAATTTTTAGCGGAGAAATAGCTTATAATCGAAATGTTTGATTTCTTGAAGTGCAAACTAATTGAAACGTTGGTAAGGGGGAATATAATTTAACTCTCATAAATCGTTAATGCGTATTTATAGTATTAAGGTTAAAACCGGAATTTATATTAGTTTACGTTAAAAAGGCTAAGCTACGAGCGCAACGACTATCGATAAGGCCGACGATGCAAAATTATAAAGATACTTAAAGTATGGAACCTATACAGCCTATATTACCACATTAAGTTAACTGGGGGCATCGTATGACTTATCCATTACGATATAGGCATAAGATTTTGAGGATGAAGAACTTTTATATATTAAATAAATAAATTTAGTGATAAATAGACTATTTGGAACGAAGTATTCATATAAATTCGGTGAGTTTAATAAGGTCGAAGTTAATAATATTTATAGATAGGTAATTTATTAATAGTATTCTTTAAAATGGAAAGATTAAAAAAGCGATTTAAAATTACTATAATCCTTATATATTATATATCCATTTAGATTAAAAGTATAACAAGAAGCGTATTGGTTTTGAAAATATTTAGTTTAATGGAAAGATTTATTATCGGTATATTAACTAAGGATATATTAAGGATTATCATCAAATAATTGAAACTACCCCCAATACCTATAATAATATATATAAACTTCTGAAACCTTTATGAATACCTATAAAAACTGGTCACGTGTTGGAATAGTATTATATGCTGTACAGTAGATCAACTTTACTTATAGTAAAGTTGACCGTAATGTAAGAGTATTGATTTGTGAAGACTTACTGCATTGGGTGTAAGTCGAGTGCAGTATACTACACTTCACTCTAGGGCACGGGCCAAGTAGTTAGCTATACAAATCACTTTGCATACCGGCTAGCGGTCTGCCAAACCTAAAACAATACATCCACCATCTGACTACGTAATACTACTATTACTTCGATCACGATTCGAATCAATAACTTTGTAACGTCTAAGGCATACTAACAGTAACCAGTGCTTATAAGGTTAAGAAAAGACAAGCTAATTAAAAGAAGAAACTAATTTCCCTTTACGTTTAACGGCTACGACAGCTAAGGTAGAGGAAAAATTCTTGCGAAAATCCTCTATTAGTACTATACCAGTCCCCAACGGCAGGAAAATAGAGAAAACTTTTTGGGGTTCGTCAGTTCCTAACGGCAATTTCGAAGTAAGCAACGGTATCACTACTGAAAAATACCAAGAAATCTTTACGGATTCCTTTTATAGAAAAACGTTGAGATTAACTGTCAGAAGTCTTAAAATTTGGCAAGTTGGCAAAAAGCTAATTTAATACTACTACGGGTATTACTACTATAATAGAAACGACTAAGTTTTTACGTCAAATAACTTATAACCTCCGCCTTTTACTAATAACAAACGACCTTAGACCTTACTCTTTATACTAAATCTCTGCCACTTCTTTAATTTTTTACTTCCTACGTCACTTGAATCTTTAAATTCACTGTTTTAAGTGAAAACCCTAAATTACGCAAAAGAAGCTATGTTACGCAAACTCACGTCAAAAAACTAAGTTTCTACGCTCAAAGATTAAAAGTTCCCTCGCCCTATATGCCTACCAAGTCATATATAGGCCAGAACGTTACAATATCTACCGTTAACGTTTAATTTAAAGCCATTATTAACCTTATTAAAAAGAACAATTAAAGCGTTCGAAATTGGTTTTACCAAGTTTTACAACAATAACCTTTAGGCATTAGATATTAACAAAAAATCAACCGAAAAACGCATTACTAACTTCGTCAGATACTTTATCGATAATCCCAATAATAGTTACGACTCTAACCGTACTTTGAACAAAATATCGCGACTTTTTTAAAGATTGGATAATAGATATGTAAAGAACAATTTAAAAAGGGATCAAGTTATGACTTAGGTTTGAATTACAAAAACGAGGAATCTTTGTTTAAGTATAAGGCGCTATTATGTTAACCCAAGCCCTTTTAGACTTAATCCAGTTTAAAGATGCCTTTACAACCTATACCCTAAAGGAAAAGTTGTTAAAAAATCTTAATAACCCTATACGCGATTTATTAAACCTCTAACTTACCCTTAGTTAAATTAAACCTTTTTATACGCTAGCGATAAAGAACCTGTTAACGTATTGGACAGTTTAATACCCCTACATTATAGCGCAGAATAAGCCCTTAGCGGCGGCCGAACGCGTGAAACAAAGGCTGCCAACGAGGCTAGAGGGACTGACATTGGTGCTCTATACCAATTAATTAAGTAAGATTGTTAGATATCCCAGAACCTTGAAGTACCTATCGCCCCTTAGCAGTTTAGTCACCAAGCTCTTTAAAACCCTTTCCAGTTTACTTTCGCTTACGCGCGAAAGCCTACTACGGGTTTTACCACAGGACTTTAACCCTCGAACCAAGCGATTAGTAATTATCCTTAATACCGTGGCTTAAAAGCTTCAAGGTTCAAACTACCAGAAAATACCACTTAAGGTTAGGATATCTATCGAGACCTTCACCAGGATCTATTAGGTTAGTTAGTATTAATTACAAGCTGTTGATGAACTTCATTAAGATCTGGAATAACTTAGAGAAGTATAATGGGAATCCCTATAACCATTTTGACTCTAAGATAATACCCTTTTTAAACATTTGCAAATGAATAAAGACTTCACCGTTAGGTTTTTACTTATTATTATCCGGAATCCTTATGGGGTACGCCAAGGACTCCTACTTAACCTTCCTTACTAAAGCCACGACGTTTCGCAAGATTTATAATGGCATTAAAGGCTATTTCGAACACAATGTCCACCTCGCGTAATACTATACAGACTAGACCACCACGTGGTAGACTATAATAATGGCAAAAAAAGAGGAGAAAACTCTAATGGATGTTTTTAATTAGATACTTCACAAGCTAAAGTTATAGTAAAAAGCAATAAGAAAATTCTACGCTAACGAAGCCAAATTTCGTAAATAGGTATAGGCAGCAGTTACGGACGTTAACGAGTTCTAATACACCCTACAACGCCCAAATATCACTTACAAAAGCTTTGGAAGCCAATTACGTTCCTCGTTTCCCACCAGAATAAAATCTACACTAAATTCGCTTAATATATACTCCTAAACCAACAGCTTCTTTAACGTAAATAAAGAAAACTTTATGGTAGTTAATTTACGTCGACCGTAAGTACGGGTGCTTATAACGCCTAAGGTTTGTATTACCGGTCTTAAACTAAAGGTAGCAACCACGTTAGTATCAATAAGGCTAAGCTTTAGGCGGACTTGTTAACCGTTAGTATTATTGTCGCAATAATGGTTAAAGATGTTAGATTTGTAGTAAGTCTAGCTGTTAGTTAACTTGACACCTCTTTTTCGAACGTAATAATAAAAAGGCCATATATTACGTCCAATACCCTATTTATTTTGAATAGGACTATTTGTATTCAATCACAAACTTTAAAGGCGAAGAACTAATTAACGCGTCCTACGTCCTTAAGTAGATAAAGTGGTACAAAGATACTGCTTTTTGGTACGGCCCAATAATGAGACAACCACGCCTTCCTATACTGTTAAGGTAATAAAAACCTTTACTTTTACCCTAATCAAGCCTATAATACCTTATATACCTTTAACTTCTGTGATCATTACGCGGATTATACGTTTGAAGGTATTATACGAGACACAAGGGCAGCAAGGAACTTAATAGGGGGCTATTCGTAATACGTAACATTGTGGAGGGAAAGCATTACAGACACTGAAATTAATCGTTACGATGCTGGTAAAACCAAAGGAGGCTTTAGCTTAGGCGAATAACTATCGTCACTAAAGATAACGGTAGTTTAAACTGTTATAAGAGTAATTATGTTTTATATCCTTAAGTTCCTTACCACTTTCCTTTTTTTTTAAAAAGAATATGAAAACTCTTGGTATCAACGTTGACTTTAACGTAGACGAACTGGTTCAAAATGGCTAAAGGTTTTCAATCGATTTTAAGTAAATACACTTATAGTTTGATCTTTAAGGATTGGAAGAAATGGTACTAAACATAATAAAGTCTAATATACGTTCATTATATCGTCGCTTTAATTATTTAGTGATTAATAGGTTATATAAAGTCCTAAAGTTGGTAAAATATAAATATATAGAATATTTTACCTTAAAAGCCATTAAAATACCTTACCAACACTGTCAAACATATATCCAAGCCCCTTAGAAATTCAAGTTTACATTAAAAGTCGATAAGGATTTTAACCACGCAATCTTTATTAATATGTTTTACTTAAATTAAAAACCTGTCTTTTATATTATTAAATTCGCAACCTCTTTTTCCGGAGCCAAGTTTCTAAAGTTCCTTTGGGTATAAGATACGTGGAAAATGCTAAAAATACTGTAAATTGACACATAATTAGGCCTAATAAACGTTATTGTGCACGATACCAGCACCAACTTTACAGCAACGGAATTTCAAAATTATACTAAGATAATAGGTATCTAGTACAAACATATATCTATAAAGGCCTACTATAGCATTAGGAATATTGAAAGGGTATATGTCTTACTTCGCCGAACGTATAATATCATTACGTTAAAGATTTAAAGCTTTATGGATCTGGAGGGGCGCTTATAAATAGTAATAAAAAGCCTAAACGATCTTATAGGCCCTGACATCTTAATGCTAACACTGCTGGTTTTAAGAGCGTACTAACGCTTGATGAGTGAATCTCCTCCCTCAGCAAGTACTCAGAAACGTGTTACGGCCTATAATAAATCTTTCAAGTAGTTACAAAGAGAATCGACACGCTGTCAGGTTAATAAGGCCCTTAATACCAGAAACAGCCTTATAACAATTAACGTATTTGTTTTGTTGCTATAAAGTAAAGTTTTCGTAGAAAGGGAGCCGAGTAAATGAAAGGGCCCGTATAAGATAGTAAATATCGCGAACTCTGAAATAGTTGTTAAAATTACTAACGTTCCTGTATTCTTTTAAATTACTCAAGTTAAGCCTTACATTAGGGTTACCAAAGATAAATACTTTTAATCCCAACGACCAAGCTAATACCATCATCCATCATCCGGTATCTACAAGCCGAAAAAACGCCGCCGACGCGGACGACCATCAAAGACGAAAACTGTTAATAATGAGGAATATATACAAGGCCGCATTTACAATACTACATTAATAAATAGGAAACCAAAACGACAAAGACTTAACACTAAATCTCCAGACATAAAGGATTATCAAAACCTCCGGCAAACCTTTCAAAAAAGCGATAAGGTTGAGATTAACGGCCTATTAATTCGAAGGGATGTATAATTTATGTTTAAAACCGATTTTAACCTCTAAAATCTAAATGTAACGATTTGTAAGTCGAGGATTATTTACAAGATTAAAATTAAAACCACGGGGAGCTCGTACGAAAAACCACGTCTAATTGTTTAAAAATACGGTAATAAAGCCAAAAGCTAAATCCTTACATAGTCTCTAACAATTTGAAAATCGGCCAGTGTTTAGTGGTCGCTTTAGCAGAAAATTTGCTAGCCAAAATTAAACCTAAATTTACGCTTAATAACCATAATATAACGTAAGTTTATACGTAATTGGTAATGGATTTATAACGGATCGTATTATTAAAACTGCTACATGAAATTCGTACTATATATCTTCTAAATAAGGTAATACATTATATTAAGCCATTGTACAGAGTGGCTAAAACAGGCGTCTATTAATTCCTAATTTACCAGTTGTATTTTAAATTACGGCTAACGATAAAGTTTTTAATATACGATCCATATTTGTTAATAACGTAAAAGAAAGACTTCAGCGTAATAAGTATACAAATTAACGATAACCTTTTCGTTGGAACAGCTGGCTTTATAGCATTAGAATAACAAGCAGTTAAAGATTTTAAATTCTAGAATTTCAAGCCGGTAACAACGTTGACAAAAGGCGGCTAACTTAATTTCAATAGATCGTTAATCTATATATTTGGTGTTAATGCCGGCCTCAACTTTCGCCAAAAGGGTTACGGCGCTGTTTAACTACGATTAATAAAAGTAATGAGACCAAGGTTCAACGATACTTGGAATAACATACTCGAGGCAATTATATTATTACCTTATATTAACGAAAAACCTTTTATAAACTATTCATTATTACACAAATAAAAGAACTAATAGATAAGGACTTTAACCAACTAAATAAAAAGCTCGAGTCACAAAAACGAAATAAGAACCACGGAATTAATATAATTCTAATCGACCTTTTAAGGGCCAAGCTAATAATCTTTATGAACGGGACCTTTATAAATAATACCGACTTGCCTTTATAAATCGACTTTTTAATGACTCTTGTAAATAAAAACAAACGGAAAACCCAATTTAATATTATCAACAACCTGATTTACTAAACCGCTGTTAAATATAAAAGGATTATACAAAGAGTTTTAATATCGAATGTTTACGATATAAAACAAGCTTTAACTTCGGTATAATATTCTAGGAAACTTTTGATATTCTTAACAAGCAGCTGAAGATTCCTCCTATCCTAGTAGTAATTTATACCGACTCGAGAATCCTTTTAAATGCCTTTGAAAGTTCGGAACAAGTAGCGAAAAACGCTTGATAATCAACGTAAGAATACTCCGTACAACTTACAAATGGAGAGACAAAAAGGAATTCCGATAGATCGATAGCAAGGATAATCCTGCTAACTCTATGATAAAGGTATCGCTAAACAAGGCCTTGGAAAGGATTATAGATAGTAATAGGCAAACTATACGTATCGAGGGCTACATCGACAGGCTGCCCAGAAAGCCTAAATTACGTGACGGCGGATAGAGATATGCTGGTAAACTGGAAGACTGCCAGGTGATTGATGATGGTGATCTGATTAAGTAACACGGTTAAAGGGGAGGTTTATAAAAGCTTGTGGCGGAAGAACTTTTCGTGGGAGTTGATAAACTCGGACCTAAGGGTAACGGAGCAGTTGAGGTCAAATGGAGTTAATTTGCATGCAAATGGGTGCAATTTCGTATGGAAGTCAACTGAAATTAATAGGGGTCTGGCTAATTGACGAGAAGGCAATTTAGTGGTAACTGGAAATAATTGGTTAGCCACACTAGCGTACGCGCACAAACTAAAAAGCCGCCAATATTGGAATAGTATTACATGTAATACAGTAGGTCAACTTTACTTACAATAAAGTTGGCCGTAGTGCAACTGTATTGCTTTGTGGATACTTACCGCATTGAGTGAAAATCGAGTGCAGTATGCTTCACTTTACTTTAGGGCACGTGCCAAGCAGTTGGCCATATAAATTACCGTGCAGATCGGCTAGCGGTCTGCCAAACCTAGAATAATACATCCACCATTTGATCACGCAATACTACTTTTACTTTGACCACGATTCGGATCGACAACGTTGCAACATCTAAGGTCTACCAATAGAACAACTAATTGAAAAATTAATAATAAACGTAATAACCTGAAAGAAAGTATATAAACCCTAGAAAATCGATTAAATCCGGTAAATTAACGGTAAAGATAGCTCTGACAACGTTATAACTAAAACTACACCTAATGGCGTCCTAGAAAGGTTTAAGGATAGCAATAAGTTAACTGTATGAATAGAAGGCTACTTAAATCTCCCGGTACGTAACGAGGAGAAATAAGGTTACTCAAGCAAACTTAAAACTAATGAAGGTAGTAATATTAATGGTAATAGCGGTGGTAAAAATGTTAGTAGATGAACCTACTGGTAAAAGGTACATAAATGGTAGAGTGTGTAATACGTATAAGTTTGTGGCGAAAGATCTGTGCACATGAGTTAAAGAACGGAGGTCTCGGGGGGGCGGAATAAAAGGGCTACGAAGGGCCGGAATTAATGTTAATTTTAGTATATATTAACAGAAATTGACAAGAATTTGGTTTGTTATTAGCTTGTACCTTAAGGTGGGATTTGAAAAGTTACTGATAATTAGTGACAAGCTACTCTATTGTATAAACACAAAAAAAAAGCCGCCAATATTGGAATAGCAGTTAAATACAGTAAATTTAATCCAACCAAACTGTCAGTTTAGTTGATTGTACTGACTGAAAATTGGCTATAGTTCGTGGGACTACACTACAAGTATAGTTCAGTAGGTACCCAAATCAAAGTGAGGTACAAGCCAAAGCGTTTGGCTATACAAATTAGTGTGCAGACCGGCTAGCGGTCAGTCAAACTTGAAACTTGCAACACTTACAACCAATTTCAATGCAGCACCAGTTACTTCGACCACAATGATTCGAATCGACTACGTTGCAACGATAAAGGCCTACCAACAGATACTATTTCTAAAACGACCCTGTAATTGGCCAATTAAAATTTCTTATATCGTTTAAATGATATAGAACCTTATATTTACC
The DNA here is from genome assembly GCA_038502455.1 of Anisogramma anomala. Lineage (NCBI taxonomy): Eukaryota > Fungi > Ascomycota > Sordariomycetes > Diaporthales > Gnomoniaceae > Anisogramma > Anisogramma anomala. The sequence continues at coordinate 36,031,543 of JASMMZ010000002.1, read as the reverse complement.
TTAAAGATTCAGTATATAACCTTTTAGCTACCTTAAACCTTCGCGATCATTATGCTAACTATATATTTCAAGGTATTATACCAGATACAAGATAAACAAAGTACTTAACAAAAATTTATTCTTAATATTTGATACTACGATGGGAAAACATTATTGCTATGGAGATTAATCGTTAAAATGCTAGAAAAGTTCACGTTGGCTTCGGTTTAAGCAAAAAATTATAGTGACTAAAATCGACGACTATATAAATAGTTATTGACCTAATTATGTTTCACATTCCTAAGTATCCTACCCTTTTTTTCCTGTACTTGGAAGATATAAAGATTTTTTGTGTCAACTTCAACGTTAATACTAACGAATGATTTTAACAAAGACGGAGGTTCCTTCTCGTCTCCAATTAAGGACACCGTTATTTATATTCTCAAAGCCTAAAAACAACGGTGTAAAATATGACGAAGTAAAATATACGTCAATTACACCAGAGTTTAAATAATCTAGCCGTTGACAATTTACGTAAAGTTTTGAAATTTGCAGGGTATAAAGATGAAAAATAATTTATTCTAAATGCTATAAAAAAGCTTTATTACCATGGCTAAATACATAGACAAACCCCCTAAAGACGTTAGTTTATACTAAGAAACAGTCAAAAATTAATTATAAGGTTTTAATCAATATATTTTACTTGGATAATAAGTTTGTTCTCTTTTTCATAAACTCTACAACCTCTTTCCATTGTATCAAGTTCCTTAAGTCTTTGTCCGCAAAGAATACATAGAAAACTTGAAGGATATTGTCAATTAACACGTACTTAAGCCCACCAGACGTTATCTTTTACGTCGTTAATACCGATTTTAAGGCCGTGGAGTTACAAATGTATGTTGAAATTATAGGGATCCAATGTAAACAGGTATCTATTAACTCTTATTAAGGTATTTAAAAGATCTAAAAAAACACACTTATTACTTTTTAAGGCGTATAATATCTTTACGCTAGAGATTAGAAGCTTTGTAGATTAAGACGAACGCTTTTAAATAGCGATAAAAATCTTGAACGATATTGTAAGCCTTAATAGTTTGGTACTAATATTACTGGTTTTTAAAGCCTACCCTTCTCTAACATATGAATTGACGCTATTAGAAAATACCTAAAAAGGGCTATAATATACTGTAAGACCTTGAACGAATTACGAAAAGAGTTGTTAAAATATCAAGTTGATAATATATTTAATACCAGGAATGACCTCATAAAAATCGTCTTGCTATTTTTACCGCTATAGAATAAATTTCATGCGAAGCAAAAGCTAGGCAAATGAGATGATTTATTTAAGATCTAAAGTATCGCTTACCTCAAAAATAGCATTTAAAATACTAAAAGTCTTAAAACTTTCCATATAACTTGGGTTAAACATTATATTATAGCGATCAATGGTAATGATAACGATGATAATAAAAATACTAAAGCTTAGCAAATTAGCCAACAAAATCTTTCCCCCCTCGTAACCAACAAGTCAAAGAAACGTTCATGACGTGATCAACTAACAAAGACAAGGAATAATACGGATAAGAAATATATACCGAGCCGGATCTAAAATACTATTTGTGTTAATAGGAAAGAGAAGTATAATGAAGAATTAACTATTAAACTCCTTGTAAAAGAAATCATTAATCACTCTAGTAAGCTTTTTGAAGAGAGTGATAGGGTTTATATTGATGTAATCTTTATTCTAGAAGTCGTACAATTCATTCCAAAACACTATTTGAACCTCTAAGACCCAAATATTACGATTTTCAAGTAAAGAATTATTTATGAAATCAGGGGTCAAACTACAGGAACACGGTACAAAATGTCGCGCCCTTAAAAATATATTAATAAACGAAAAACCTTGATATGCTCGAAATCTAAAGCAATTACAAAATTGAATTAACATTTGATGGTCGCATTGGAAATATGTTCATTATTTAAAATAAATAAAAGGTTCACTATTAATAGCGAAAGTATTATTTAAACATATAAGATATTAACGACCAATTTACAGAGAATAATCTTATAAACATTAACATAGAAACTCCGTAAAAATACTCTTGAGAAAATTTTTTACTATATATTAAATTACTGTTAGAATTGGCTAAAGTAAGTAATCATCAATTACTAGCCGAACAATTTCAATTTTAGCCAAAGGTAAAAATTAAATACTTAACCTATGATCTGTGGTTATTGATCAAATGGAAACCAATTTTGGATCGGTGGTAATAAAGATTAACAATACTCTTTTCGTTTGAACTGCTGGCTTTTTAGCATCGGAATAACTTGTAATTGAGTATTTAAATTCATGGAATTTGGTAGTATAGAGGATTGATGTGTATGCCAAGCATGACTTATACTGAAAAATAGCTACCCGCTGTTATGGGAGAAATGTCTGGAGGACAAAGGGGTATCCGTGGCGCTAGCCAGATTAGGAACAACAATACAAATCCACACCTCTACACCTCATATATTCTCCTCGAAGACCCCACTTTCCATTGCATTCAAATTATAAGCCGGTCGCAAACTTAACGGAGTGCTAATACCTGGATTTAAATGGATTGTTAATTCGCAATGATTTTGTTAATAATATTAATATCTACTTTGTGTTTCGTTAAGAGGGTTTAAACGTTGATCTAGCCATAATTTACAAAACTAACGTAGCTAAAAATTAAAGGCATTTGGAGTAACGTGTTCGTAACTACTATATTACAACTTTATACTAGCCGTAGGTAACCTCTGATCTTACGATTACAACATAACTTCAAAATATAACGAATAAGGATTATAATCGATTGAATAAGTGGTTAAAGTGACACATACGGAACTTAAACAGTGGGATTAATATGGTCTCGATCGACTTATTAAGAGTTAGGTTAATAATTTTTACGGAAGATTCTTGTACTAATAGCATTCAACTGTTGTCATGGATTTGATTCCTTATGACGATAGTCAATAAGAATGAATTATAGGAAGATTAATTTGGGATTATAGAAAATACAATCTATTAAACCTCTATCAAATGTAAAGAATTACGTAAAACGTACTGTTTTTAGAAGTCTACGGTATAATAGCCGGCTTTAACGTTGATATAGTTATATGAAAAACCCTTAATATCGTTAATAACTGGTTGAAATCTTCACCTATTCCGCTTGTAATTTATATCGACTCGAAAAGCCTGTTTTAATACCTTTTTAAATGAGGAACAATTAGCGAAAAACGCTTAATAGTCTATGTAATGTAACTTTACGAAGCTTATACAAGCCAGGAAATCTAGGAGTCTATATATATCAACGGGAAAGATAACCCGGCGAATATTATAACGAAATACGCATTGAATGAAGCCCTGAAAAAGTTTGCGAATAGTAACAAATTAACCATAGATATTTAGGTTTACATTAAGAGGCTACCTAGCAATGTTACATTACATGCCAATAAGGAATAAGGAAAACATAGGTACTCTAGCAAATTGAAAAACTGCCAAGGAATTAAATCTAGTCCTGTAATTTACTAGAACGGTTAAATTGAAGGTTTGTATAAATTTATAGCGAAAGACTTATTTGTGGAATTTAATAAAGTCAGAATTTAGAACCATGGAGTTATTGGAGTCAATCGAGGTACGAAATTAATAGAGGTTTACCCGGTGGACGAAAAGACACTTCAGAGGCTACCGGAAATAAATGATCAACTATATTGATATACGCGCTCAAAATAAAAGGCCAACAATTTTGAACCAGTAGTAATTATAATACAGTAAATCAACTGTACTGTTAATTAATTGATTACACTGATTGCAAGTTAAGTATATTGTTTTATGGTTTGACTATATTAATTGTAAAATCTAGTATAATATGTATCCACTTCAAACCAGGGTACGTAACAAGCAATTAGGCATTTCAATTAATGTGCGGACCAGTTAATAGTCTGCCAAACCCAGAACAATACATCAAATCCTTAACCATATAATATTGCTATTACTTTGATTGATTCGAATCGACAACATTACAACGTCTAAAAGCCTATCAGTTAAGGCCTGTCAATATTTACGGTATAATAATAAGATTTTACATTAGTATAAGGAGCAACAACAAATTAAGGATTGTTATTAATTAGCTAAAATTGCCTTAGATACTTATAGTGATTTATACTAACTTTCGAAACCATTATAAATACCTCCTTAAATTTGAAAAGATTAATATAAAACCATTTAATAATATATGCAATTATATTAGAATGAGTACTCGAATCTCGTAAAGAATTATAAGTTTAGGTAAATCCACAATAAAAAGAAACCCACCAATTATTGGTAAGGTCTGATTTACTAGGTATGTTGACGTAAAGGTAATAGTAAAAGATTTGTAGTATATATTGAAGATAGATATTTTGAAGAGAGAAAAGACATCTGGAAAGTTCACGCCTCAGGTGAGGTCTTATAAGCTCTCACCCAGACAGTGGTACTCTACCATCCACTCTGCCAATCTCCCTTCTGGGCAATAGCATCCTGCTATGCACTGTGTCAATGCCCCTTCTGAGCAGTAACATGCTATCATACACTCTGCAAGAATGCACCTTGCAGCGTGGTACGTTACCGTATATACTGCAAGGGTGCAACTTGTAGCGTAACCGCTTACTAACTATAGAGATATATGATAATATCCACACCGATATTATCACTAAAGCTACGCTTAACTACGATTTAAAGATATTTTAAAATATTAACTAACTAATCATTGAAATCAAAAGATATGAAAATTGATTGGTGAATAATTTAAAAAGATAGAGATACCTTGGGAAATTGAAAAACTACTAAGATATTTTATGGGAAACACGTATTTAAACCTATTGGTAAAAAGTATAGAGTTGATAAACTATTACTTTGTAAAGAAAAACTTGCATATGGGAATTGAAGAAATTGATGCCTGGAATTATAGGGTGGGTATTGGTTAGGCCTATATGTCAATGTATGAAGAAGACAATATAGTGTTCAAAAGTGATAATAGAGATAGATACAAAATGAAGAAGAAGCTCCTGGAGAGTGCACGCCTTGGATGAGAGCTTAGATACTCTTACCCAAGCCATGATTCCTACAATGCACTCTAACATCTTGCCTCCTTACGCTTGAAAATTATATTAGTATTTACTTTGAATAGTATTATTCACATTGGGAATTTTTTCTTTGTACGTATAGTACCCCCATACCTATGGTCCAGTAATGACAGTGGTTGTTTGTAGTATAGTCTCGAAAACTACTATTTATATACTGAATAAATAGAATGGTAATATTCTGTTCCAAATTACAATCGTTTATTGAGTAATTTTAGTAAGGTTTAGGTTTTATATCTTTTGAAAGGTCGGTGAATTCTATAAACAGGGGATTGTAGATATAACGTGGCTTCAAATTATTATAAATTAGTATATCGTCGTTAATTTAGGAAAAAAACTGTTCTTCTTTTCGTTAATAACGTATTACTATGGTTAGGTAAGCTTCCAATCAATCATATGACGTTTCCATATTTTATCACTAGGTTTCAATCACCCCTTACAATATGCCTTTATTTAAATATCGCAACGAACGACGTCGTATGGTGTGTCAACGCGCGTGCGCTGCCGAGGCCGCCGTTACTGTCGCTGTACTAGTTTAAGCTATTATTAACCCCTCTATTAACCCCTTTCCTATTAGTTTCTTCTCTCTAACAGCCCTTAACCCTACTTTTTATTTCGCATTTTCCCTCTTTGCTAAATTAAAATAGTAATAATAGTATAAAGAATAGGAGTATTAATAGTAAAATAAATATAGGGAGTATTGATAATAATAGCAGTAGTAGGAGATTATTAGCCTTACTTACTCGTCTAAGGTTAAAACTCCGTTTTTATCAATTGCGCCGCTAAATGTTGTAAGTGTATTATCTATAAGCTATAGTGCGGTGCATAGACCTTGCTATGAAAACCGTAATATATATTAACTATGACGTAGTAGAGGCTGATATAGTGAAGTGGGTGCGCTATTTAGGGGCTCGTTTTGCTAAGGTGCGCTGGAAAGTTTATTTAATACGTAGAACGTTAAAGCGTAAGACGAGAGTTAACACCTCAGACCCTCTATATTTACATCTTAGGTATTCTACGTCGTTTGAGCCGTTATCGGCAATTCATTTCGGAGAGTGTCATTAGAACGGAGGTATATTCATACGTTATTATCGTTACGTACAGGGTGGTAACGTGTATACGCTCATCTCTATTATAGTAGTTTTTTTCGAAAAAGCGTTTTTATACAACCACCTTATTGACGGTAAATCATTCCAGTTTATTAATGCATAATTTGAGGCTTAAACTTATTTCCAGTTAGATATTAACCGGCGGCTTACCGAAACCTTTAACGTTATTACCGCGTGGTGCGCAAGCATATATTTTCATTACGCAGGTAAATTTAATAATATTTTCGACTATTCCTGCGGGGAAGACGACACGGCCCCCCACTCTTTGCCTAAAGAAATATAGTTCAAGGCGCGGAAGGCGTCTAGATTCTTCCAAAACGTTGATAACAATGAAGATGACGACGACGACGATGGCAAAATATACTCCCCTTCCCCCTCTCATTTTGAATATTAATTAGCTATTAATTGTTTATTTGTTTGCTGGCATAGAATGGTTTATATATAGATATTGACATAATAATGTTTCATTTGAAAAATAGTAACGTAAGTGACAAATAGTAAATCCAAAAAGTCAAGTATATAACGGAAACGAAAAATGGTAAATTTGAAAAGTAAAAATTGTAAATTAAGCGATTAATGGTGAGTTCAAAGAGAATAATGTGCAATGTACGCGACAAATACTCAATTCAAGTAGTGAAATGCATGATGTAAATAGTTAATAATAAATCCAAAGCGTAAAATGTTCGGTGTAATTGAATAATAATGAGACTAAAAAGTGAAATATGAAGCAAAATTTGAAAATATGTAAAAGGGATTGTAGTAGCTTATTGGGAGTTAAATTATACAACTTTTCCAGGAACGTCAACAAATAAAGTACCAATAAACTAGAGAGATTTCAATACCTTATTCGAAGCCCCTTAAGTTATTACATTCGTTAGGTTTAACTTCCTATCGATTTTTTTCGTTTTTTCAATTTCTCAAAGTTTGTACGATTTGTGTAAGGTTGTAGCATCAATTACTAAGTGTTTTGTATTAGTGATACCAAACTTAACGAGATATTCTTAAAGGTGAAATTTTTAGTATAAACTATTAAAGGAAAAAACTTTATACTAAAGTTCGAAATAATTATGTAAACCGTTATCGTTATAATAATACTCAAGTTGAAACCTTTAACTGTTCCATGAATATTTGAATAAAATACAGTTCGTATAATATATTTGCATTTAATCAAACTTTTATTATTGATATTATTCCATATGGTAAACTCATTGCAATCATATATTTTATTGTCAATAATAAGTATCAGTACTATGTACCAAATGTAATTGTTATTATTTACGAAGAAACTATTAATAAAAACAAATAGCTTTACCGTACGTAAATAAAAGGGTTAGAGCGTAGACCATGTTTTGGGTTTTGGATCTGTTATTCCAAATGCTTATTTAACGCCCGGCATTCATTATCTAATAGTTTTGTTCAACATTATGCAACGATAAATATGTTCAACGTAATTTTAGGATGCGCCATCGATATAACCTAGGTCCCAAGTACACGTTAACACCGGTATTGTTCGGTGCGTTTTACGCTATATATATTGATAAAGGCGACGTTGTCAATCTCCCCTATTCTCTAAAACTCCAGGATTTGATTCTAAATCGTAATTATTGTATTACTGAAATTAATATAGCGATTTTCCGTTAGTGATGTTGTCGGCTTTACTTTGCAATAATCTTTGTAAAGCTGTTGGTACTCCGAGGCGGGAAAAAACTAATTATAAAATATCAATATATCTTCTATTTATATTTCGACGACTGCAAAACCCTATAACTACGTTATGGAAATCAGCAGGTAAAAGTCAAAAGTAAAGTAAAATATTCCGAGTCGTTTCTTATAATAACCTTAGTATGTGTTAAATCAGTATACATCATTATTTACGAGATCATAATGTGGTTCAATAATATATAACAGTATTTTGGACAGGTCATGACTTCGGAACTCCATAGGCAGATATGCTTAAATATGTCGTTTAAGGTGTTATTTCGATTATGTATAAACTTATAGATATTTCGGAAATCTAAAAGAAAATCATTGGGTTTGTAAAGCAAGGTAATAAGTGTTAAGATTAAGAGGTGGTTCGCTTTTTGTAAAGTAGGCGATTAAGTTATAATATCCTATTTACCTTTATAATTATACCATTTTATTACAAGTATAATATGCTTATAAAGCCTTCCAATTTTATATTCCATCTCGTGGACGAGTTTCGTAGGAAAAACTTTATAACGTCTATAAATCGACAGATTAAACATTTTAAAACAAAAAATCCCCTACTAGATTAATACAAATACTTTCTTCCAGGTCGACTAGTTAAAAGATTTACTTAAGACGATAATAACGCCTTTACAATGGATCTTTATTTTTTTTCAAGTTTCGATACCTCATTCTCAGTGATAAAGAAATACAAAAAAAAACGCCTTAATGCGTTTCTTGTTTTTCGATTTAAGTCAAAGGCTATATTAACGTTCTTTTATTAATTCGATTCACTTGTCTAATCGCTTAATTAAAGGGTAATCAAGGGTAATTGAAGGATTTATAGAGGTTGTCGAAATAGCGTTTGAGTTGTCGTAGATGTAAGGTAACTATCATTACCAAACAAGTTGTTTTAAAAGCCATTTCATTCATTTTTTCCATGTTATACTCTCTTACCATAGCCTCACAATAATGATAATACCTTGCAATAAGTTTATAAACATATAGTAACCCTTGATAACATTAATTCTCTAAAAGCTAATTCATTTTACCTATATTTTTTAAACAAAAACCTTGAATTACAACGATATCTTTAGAACGACTGTCTTCTATAAACCGTTTCTTTTCAGTAATTCCCTTAAAACATTAATCTTAGCCTTCTAAAAACTTAACGATACCATAGTTTTCGTCAAAATATTTGCTTTCTAAATCATAATTTGTGACGGTGCGGAATCTGTATAAACTTGAAGCAAGTACTAAACATAAGTAGAGTATAAATAAGTTCACTTGTACCAAAAGTATTATTCAACGCGTTCGAGGTAATTTATAAAATGAATTGCTTCAAATATGTTACTTTTCATTCGTTTCAAAACACCTTATAAACATTTTTTAACAAACTATAACACCGTTTATATTCACCTATACTTTAAAACGCTTTTAATAATATTTATGCATATTCTGTCTTCAATTCGTAACTTATTCGTTTTTAAAATCGTTCTTTCCCTATAAGTAATCCAATCTAACGGCTTAAAATTATTATTTATATAATAATTAACACAGTCATATTAACAATCCGTTATTAAATTCTTTTATATAAACTTAAAGGTTGAAAAAAACATCACAATATCTTTTACGTAAAAGATGGATTACTTATTGTGGTATTTAATGTAGTTTTGTAAACAAAATCAAATTGTCGAGAAGTTTAAGTATAATTGATACTTATAGTAGAACTTCTTTATAACCTCCAAGACCTCATGATCTAAGTTAGTGTAACAGGTGGCACAAAGCAATCGAAAAAGGCGTTTGATAACCAGATACCGGAGTTATTGGTGTATTATACGTAATTTTGATTTTATTACATAAATATTGTTGATCATTTGTAATTTGAGGAACTACTAAAAGTAACCAAACTTAAATTTGAATGGAAGAGATATAATATCAAACATATTAGCTAGTTCATTTATTGTATTACTTACTCCGATACAAAACTTATTTCTATTAGTTATCGAAGGTCAAAACGAAAATTTAAAATATATAGTACATAATTTAACCGGTCTGAATCGCTTGTTTACTATTATAGTCCCGAGTGATAACTCTTGAACCTTATCAAAGCAAATTTCACGATAGTCCTTCATTTGGTCGAGTGAAAATCTGTGAAGTTTTACTACAAAAACATTGAATTACCGTTTTTCGGCGGTCGTTATTTCCGTCATACCGATATTTAGCATAATACCTTAGAATTGAATTCTATACCTATTGAATAGTATATATTAAAATGTTATATAGGTGTTTAATCAACTACTATGTCCATTCCCATCGACATTGTATAAAATAAAACATATTTCAAGCTTACAAATATACGTTTATCTGTTTCCTAATCCCGGACTATTACGTAAATCTTGTTTTCCTTCGAATATTCCTCCTTGAAGTTATATTCACATGTAAAAGAGTTAACATCCTCCTTAGCAATTTCGTAGTCGGTTATATAAGTCGTAATATTTCCATTTGTCTCGTATTTAGGTAGGTAATTAACCTAAAATTGTCGTTTAATACGGATTTATTTGTATACTGGAACATCTTTCAATTAATAACGCATTTTATTATATATTACGAACCTTTTTAACGAACTTATAAACCCTTTGTTATACACTTTTACAAAAATAAGGTGAGTCTGATCCACATAAAAAGCTTTCCCCCTAATTATAAAGGCGCCCACATTCATATTCATTTTATACACGGTTTTCAAAGCTTTCTCTTTGGCGTACATCACCCTAATATCTATTCAGGGTTCGAATAAAAATCAATAATTCTCAGATAAACCTTCAATTTTCGATCCAAAACGCAATAAATCGTATTAATAAAGTCTTCTTTTATAATTTATAAACTTTTATCGTTAGCCTTTCCCATTACGGATATTAATCCAAAACTAGTTTATCAACGTATCGAAAATTTCAATAATATTTTAAAACTCGTATAAAAAATTCCAATTTCTTTTACAGCTTAAATAACGCTAAATAAAAATCTTGATTACTATGGTAAGCTTTTTTAACGACTTAAAGAAATAGCTTATCACCTTTATACATCGGTTCCAACGATGCCTAACATATCCTAAACCTCGTTAAGAAAGTTATTATAACCTCTCATGGTAATTTATCCACATCATTACCATAATACTTGACAGATTGCCATATAGCTTCCGTTTAATTTTTGTTATATAACTGGTAGTTTGTTTCTTTTTCGAAAACATTTGCAAACGGTTATAACACTTTACAAACTCATCTAACTACATCAGGTGATACATATATTATTCATTAAGTGATCTAATGAAAATACTAGGTAAAATAATATGGAAATACGAAGACCTCATATCCAACTATTTGTATGTATTCAATGTTATACGAACTCTATTATTGAGAACATTATGTAATTTCCCACTGTAATCTCGCATTTATTCTATAATTACAATAAGTTTATAAATTCGTTAAATCGTCTATATTAGTAGGAAATCGATAAGACTAAAAGTCGCATTACGGGTTATAATCTGCGAGTATCGGCCCATAAAACTTGTATAACTTCCTATTGCCTTTAATGCTTTCCCTAGAAATGCTGTTACTCCTTTAGAGAACATTCTTAGTATATTCGAAAGATTTATATTTCCTAGTTAAGATATTAATGTCTTCGTAAACGTTAAATCCCCTCTTTCTCGGATAATTCGACCTTTGATTCTTTTACAAAATATTTACTAAAACGGGTAAAGTTTTAATTCAATGGGAAAATAATTTTTATGACTTTTCCTCTTTATCTGTAAATTCTTACTCAAGCTTCATAAACTATTTACAAAGTAAACTCAGTCTCGCCGAACGTTTTTTGTTCTACAAATGTAAAATACTTCCGCATTATAATTTATCCTAAATATCTTCGATAAACTAGTTTTTACGTTCTTCCAACCGACATTCTTCCACAACATCCATTTTCAACACCTTTTTATCCCACTAACTTGAAATTTCATTAAGGTGGACCGTAACAACCAACTTTTCTACTATAAAACCGTTCTTACCACCGGGTGTATTAATGCTTATATTATACTGTTATACTTGCAACGGTTTCGAAATTAAGTTGTACATCGTGCCCAATATTTCTCATATCTTATATGAAAACTCTTTACAGAAATTATTAAATACATCGAACCCTTGAGTCTTGTTCTCCCAATAGCGAAAGATACCATTTGTAATATACGTATTTGTAATCCACAAATTAAGGTTCTCCACCAGTACTTCAATTGAATTACCCTACAAATTAAAGTCAATAAACTTTAAAGTTCTTGTTCAAAACTTAATATACTTAAACAAAAAATCATATTCTTGTTAATTTTAACTAGGCTCATAATAGATAATACTATCATTACGAGAATGAGGTCGATAAATATAAAATATCATTCCCAACATGATGTATTAATAGAATTTGTATATTTGAAATAAATTAATTTAATAGACCTCGAAATGGAATAACAGAAATATAAATGTATAACATGTAATTAGAAACAAATAAAATGTGACAAAACGTTATAAACTAGGTGCTTAACGCTTATAGACGCTATACTATCCAAATAGCTAGTAAATTTAAAAGTCGTAAGTATCAACTTAAACAAACAGTGTATGATAGGGTGAAATAATTATGTTTTAAAGTGGGTTGAGTTGAATATTGTATTGAAATGTTGGTTATTACTTTAAATGCTTTAAATATTGGTGTAAGCGTTTCAAAAGCTATTACGATCGCTCCTAAAATGTACGTAAGTGATTCTAATACCCGTAGAGTGTTGTGATTATTCAGATAGGTCCCTACAAAAAGGTCCAAAGTTTCATGGCTTTTGTAGCCAATACATAATATGATGCTCTCTCAAAAAATCCCGCATATAGTCCAAAATACCAACCGAATTAATAATAGCGTATTGAGGCTTTCAGTAATTAAAATAACCAATCGATTCAATAATATCGTACTAAAGTTGTTCTTTTCAAAGCCATTAATGGTTTTATAATCTCCCCTCGCTCCCGTGTAGTTCTTATTAATCGTTATATTAAAAAATGAAACAGTTAAAACTGCTATAGTATTCCGCTATAAGTATTCAACCAAAGTTTGACTCTTCTTTCCTAGGCTATCTGTAGTTTATCGAATCAAAAAGTAATGAATATGGGTTAGGTCAGTATGTCAACGTATGAAGAAAGAAATATGATATTTAAAAGCGATAATAAAAATAGATACAACAGGGAGAAGAAGCACTTGGAGAGTTCATGCCTCAAATGGAATCTTAAATACTCTCACCTGAGACGTAACCCCTACTATGCACTACTCTAGCGTGCTCCCTCACGCTTGCTAACTATATTATTATCTACTTTGAATAGTAGTATCTATAGTGGAGGACTGTAATTAGAATGTAATTTGGGTGTAAAACAGGTTAGGATTGACGAAAATAATGCCGATAGAAATCATAGAGTGTTTAACAGTTATCTTTAATTGGTAATAGATCATATTGACGCGCACGTACACAATAAAAAGACGTTAGTATTGGAATACTAGTTAATTATAGTTCAGTCGAGTCAAATATAGTAACTGTAAGTTGTTTGTATTAATTGTAAGTCAAGTACCCAATTCAATGAGAGGCATAAGCTAACCAGTTGTCAATACAAATTAATTTCCAAACCAGCTAGTGATCTACTAAACTTAGAAGCAACATATTACTAGTACAATGAACAAATTACTCCAACTATGATTCGAATTAACGAAGTTGCAACGATCAAGGTCTACCAAAAATTGAACTTATACTTGGTTAGGTTGAAATAGTTATACGAGTAATTAAAATCGCTACGAATTTATTACTCAAGAAAACTCGTATTGAATAGAGATATGTATAATAGTGTAAAATTTCGTATTTGTAATTACTTTGATTTCCCGCTAAATTATACTGTTTTCGTAAATATATCTCACTAGTTAAATAACAAAGGAGTGGTGTAAAAATTATCATATTTTTGAATTAAATACTTTATATAATCTTCTTGTTGGTAAGCCTTAGACGTTGCAACATTGTCGATTCGATTGGTCGAAGTAGCAGTAGTATTACGTGGTCAGGTGGTGGATTTATTGCTCTAGGTTTGACAGACCGCTAGCTGGTCTGCACTGTAATTTGTGTGGCCAACTGCTTGGCTCGTGCCCTAGAGTGAAGTGTAGCGTACTATATTCAACTTATACCTAATGCGGTAAGTCTTCACAAAGCAATACACTTGTAGTACAGTCAAATTTACCATAAGTAAAGTTGACCTACTGTATTATATGTAATATTATTCCAATACTGGCGGATTTTTAGTTTGTACGTGTGCATGCTAGCGTGGTGAACCAATCTTTTACGGTTACTACAAAATCGCCTCCTCATCAACTGGTTAGATCCCTGTTAATTCCAGTTAACTTTTATACTACATTACACCCGATTGCATGCAAATTGGTTCCATTTGATCTCATTTTCTCCGAGGTCCGAATTTATCAACTTCTACAAAAATTTCTTCCGCTACAGCCTTTCGCAAATTTAACTGTAGCACTTAAACAGGTCGCCATTATTACTCCCCTAGCAGTCTTCTAATCTGCCAGTACATCCTTATTCGCCGTTACATAATCTAGGCTTTTCGGGCGGTTTTTTCACGTATCACTCAATGCGTATAGTCAGTTTATTGCTATCCACAAACCTTTCTAGGGCTTTATTTGGCGTGGCCTTCATCATAGCATTTATAGGATTATCCTTACCATCGATCTATCGGAACTCCTTAATCTCTTTCTCTTCGTAGGCTTTGTGAAGTGCTATTACGTCAATTATCGGACGTTTTTCGCTAATGGTTTCGAAATTTAATAAGCACTCGAAATGACTCCGTAAATCGATATAAATCACCAACGGAATAAAAGGAATCTTTAACTGCTTAGTAATAAGTTTATGGGTTTCCCATAATTCCATATCTATTTTAAAGCCCGCCATTATACCGTAAACCTCCGAAACTAATACGCTTTATGTAATCCTCTTACACTTAACGAAGATTTAGTAAATTAGGTTACCAATAATGCTAAACTAATTTTCCCGCTTATCTTCATTGACCAAGGTAATTAGGAAGCCGATTTGTAAAGACAAGTCGATGTTATTTATAAAGGACCCGTTCGTGAAAATCATTAGCTTGGCTTTTAAAAGGTCGATTAATACTATATTGATTCTGCGGTTCAAGTTTCGCATCTACTATTCAAACCTCTTATTTAATCGATTAAAGTCTTTATCTATTAGTATTTATATTTATGTCGCAATGAATAAATCGTATACAGTTTCCGGTTAGAATAAAGTGGTAATATAACTACCCCGTACACGCTGTTTTAAGAACCATTAAGCTCTGGCTTTATTAGTCTTGTCAATTATGGAAAAAATAGCGCCCTAATACTTTTAACAGAAGCTTAAGCCGGTATCAATACTAATCCTGCAGAATAACGATCTATTAAAGTTAAGTTGGTTATTTTACGTTAACATTGTTATCGGTTTACTATTCCATAATTTAAAGTCTTTAATCGCTTACTATTTCTATACCATAAAGCCAGCAGTTCCGACGAAAAGGGTATCGTCGGTTTACATGCCTACTATACCAAAGTCTTTCTTTTATGTTACCAATGAACACGGGTCTTATATTAAAGACTTTATCGTTAGTCGAGCTTTAAAATACGACTAGTAGGTTAACAACTAGTAAACGATTGCCTTGGCCAATCCACACAGTGGTTTGATATATCGCATTACCATTCCTAATAGGTAAATGGCGCAAAGTTCCTATAATAGTTCCAATAGTATAATCTGCTGTAAATCCGTTATTAACTATATAGAAACTTACGTAATATCACGGCTATTGAATGTAAATTTACCCTTAATCCTGACTAGTAAACTTATTACTAAGACAATTACCAAACGTTAACTAATCTTTTAAATCATTAGCGACTATGTGAAGATCTAGTTTTTACCTTTATCGCAGTATCCCTAAACAATTAGCCGTAACTTGTTATACAGCCGCCATGTGGTTTTACCCTTAACCTCGTGAGTAATCCTTGACTTAAAGATCGTAACATTCTGGTTTTAAAGATTAAAATTAATGCTTGGCACAAATTATACCACACTTCGAATTAATAAGCTATTAATCTTGACCTTGTTACTTTCCTTAAAAGGTTTACCGGAAATTTTAATAATAATCCCGTATACCCTAAATTTCACTGCCAAATCTTCGTTATCCTTTTCTTTCCTGCTTACTGTAATGATCATACTAAATACCCGTGAGTATATAGAAGGTGTCAGAGGGTTTATATTATCAAGAAGGTAGCAGAGGTGTTGTGTGAACAATATCGCAACCGTGCAAGTAATGATCAAAAGCCGTGAGGCTATTCAGATGTGTAGACTGAATACTTAGATTAACAACTGAAGAACTATAAAAGAAATACTATCTATGTGGTGATGATTGTGTCCTTATATATCCGTGCCTTCATACCATCTTCAGTACTGGATAGCTTAGATAGCAACATATCCAACATATCCTATGCGTCTGTGCGTTAACCCTAACCCTGAGTTGCTGACATAAGAGATGTTCCCCACTTAATGTGTTGGACATCAGGCTCTTAATGGTGCAGCCGACCGCTGGCCTATTTCATTGCCTGTAGTTGGTTCTTGGGTCATAACACTTACTCAAGTAGTATTATAGATACGGCCCGGTGTATATTCCTCCTCTTCAAGATTCCTCTTTTTCGGAGGTCGTCCGCGCCGGTGGCGTTCCATTGGTTTATTGATAATGGGTAGGAGAGGTTCAAATTAGCTCAGTCGTTTAATTTAAAAGTCTTTATCGTTAGTAGCCCTAATGTAAGGTTTAACTTAAGTAGTTTGGAAAGACAAAGAGCTGTCAACAGTTTTAATAATCACTTTAAAGTTTACGATACTTAATATCTTATACTGCCTCTCCTATTTACCCGACTCTCGCCACACGAGGACTTTACTTTACAGTTGTAAAGCTAACACATTTATTATTATAGGCCCGTTTTTACTATTAAGGGCGTTATTAACTTAACGGCGTATCGATTCCCTTCGTAGTTCTTTTAAAGCTTTGTTATAGGCTGTAACATGTTTTTAAGTACTTTCCGAGGGCAGACATTCACTCGTTAGGCGTAGGTACGCTTTAAAAACTAAAAAGCGTTGATATTAAGCTGTTAAGGCCCACAGTATTATTAAGGTCTTTCACTACCATTTGTAGGCGTGCTTCTAAATCCGTAAAGCTTTCAATTTCCAGTATAAGGATGCCATATGTTCAGCGAAGTGGGTAGTATACCCTTTTAATCTTTTTAATACTCCAGTGGACTTTTATAAGTACCTGTTTATTATAAATACGTATTATTTTAATACGTTTCTAAAAGTTCGCCGCAATAAAGTAAATACTAATATCGTGGACGACGACGTTAGGTAAATCTATGTATGTGTCAATTTATTGCATCCTTAACTTTTTCCATATATCCTTTACCAAAAGGGACTTCAGAAACTGGGCTCCATAAAAGGAGGTTACGAAGTTAACGATGTATAAAATAGGCTTGTTATTTAAGTAAAACACATTAATAAAGATTTTATAATTAAAGTCTTTATCGTCTTTTGATATAAACTTAAATCTCAGAAGGGCTTAGACATGCGTTTAATAGTAATAGCAAAGCTTTTTAATAGCTTTTAGGAAAAAATATTCTACATTGTTATGCTCTACAGACTTCAGGACTTTATATAGTCAGTTAATAGCTGGGTGGTTAAAACGTCGGTATAGTTGTCACATCTTCGGCTTTGTTAGGTTTAACACCACTACTTCCGGTTATTAAAGATAAAACTATAGGTAACTCTATTTAAAGGAAATTAAAAACCTTTAGCCGTTTTTGACCAGTTCGTTTACGTTAACGTCCACATTAACTCCGAAGGCTTGTATATTCTTTAAGTAAAGTAAAAAATAGGTAGGAGATTCAAGGATGAGAAACGTAATGATTCCCACAACAATTTAAATTACCGTTATCTCTAATTACGATAGTTGTTTGCTTGGGCCAAAGTTAACTTTAGCCTTGCCCATATCGTGATGATTAATCTTAGTAGCCATAGTGCTTTTCCTCCGTAGTGTCACGTATTGCGAAGAGCCTCTTATTAAGTAACTTATTGCCACTGTATCTGGTATAATACCTTAAAAAGTATGGTTTACGTAACGATCACGGAGATTAAAGGCATGTAAGGGATTATGGGTATAGTTAAAGCAAAGGTAAAGGCCTTTATCACTCAGGCGGTATAAAAAGGTATAGTCGGCTAGTTCCTAGGTTTCCGTGTTAGAAATAGTATTTTCGTACCATTTGATTTGCTTTGAGGCGTTAACAGCGTTAATTAACTTATCGTTTTCAACATCTACCACCTAATTTGAGTAATCTTATTCCGAAGTAATAAGATATTGGACGTAATACGTTGTTTTCTTATTATTACGCTCAACTGGGGGGTGGCGAGTTAACCAATAGCTGGTCTCACCATAAATCCAATATCTCTTACCACTATTACGACGATAGTATTTGCGAATAACAGGTCCGCTTAAATCTTATTAACGCCAACGTAAATATTACCATCAATTTAGAGCCGAGGTTGATAAACCTGACTTTAGTCGTTATAAGCACCCGTACTTACGGTCGACATAATTAAACACTGTAAGGTTTTCCTTATCTACATTAAAGAAGTTATCGGTTTAGGAATACATGACGAGCGAATTTGGTGTACGTGTTATTACGGTGGCGAGCGAGAAGCGTAGCTAGCTAAAAAGTTTTTACACGTGGCATTTAGGCGTTATAAGGCGTATTCGAACTTACTAACATCTGTAACAGCTATTCATACCTGATTTCGAAGTGTAGCTTTACCAGAGTAGGTCTTCCCCATTTTTTTCTAACATATTATCAGCTTATTGAGAATTTAATTAAAAAATATTTATTGGTAATTCCTCCTCTTTTTTCTTTGCCATTATTATAATCCACCACATGGTAGCCTAATTTATATGGTATTACATAAGGTGAACGTCGTGCTCGAAGTGGTCCTTTATACCATCGTAAATCTCGCGAAACGTAGTGGCATTCGTTAAAAAGGTTAAATAGTAGTCTTTGACGTGATTTGTAAGGATTTCGGAAAACAATACGTAAAATCCAAAAGGTAGGACCTTTATTCACTTACAAATATTTAAAAAAGACATTATCTTAGTGTCGAAAAGGTTATAAGGCTTTTCGTTATACTTTTTTATATTATTCTAAATCTTGGTTAAATCCGTTATCAATTTGTAATTAATATTGACTATTTTGACAGGTCTTAGAGACAGGTCGCAATAGTCATCCTAGGCTTGGTTAACGTTTCCTAGCGGTTTAAATTTTAAAGTTTTCGAATCTCGGTGTTTAAGGTAATCATCAATCGCCTGAATTAAGGGATAAAGTCCTGTAATATGATCTTTAATAGGTTCGCGCGCGTAGGTATATTTAAAGGGAAAAGTTTTTAAAAGTTTTGGCGATAGACTTGCTAAGGGACGATAGGTATTTAAAGGTTTTGGAAAGCCTGGCGATCTTATTTAATTTACTAGTGTAAAGCGCCAACATTAATACCTCTGACCACATTGACAGCCGTTGCTTCGCGTGCTCTACTGCTGCTAAAGGCGTATTCCGCCTTATTACCTGTTAATACTAAACTAATTAGTAGTTTAATAGGTTTCTTCTCGCTAATACATAAAAAGGCTTAACTTAGTTAAGGATATATTAAAGGTCACCTAGAACGTATATAAAGATGTTTAGGTATCTTAACACCTTTTCCCTTAATCCGTGGGTCTTAAAGGTATTCGTCAAGTTAGACTAAGTTAAAAAGAGCTTAAGCTAACTTTATAAAGCCTTATACTTAAATAAAAATCCCTCGTTCCTTTAATTCGTATCTAAGTTTTAACTTAACTCTTTTTTAAATTACTATTTACATATCCATTATCTAGTCGTTAAAGAACTCATGGTATCTGTTAAAAAAAAAATCAAGGTCGTAGCTGGTATTTTACTTAATAATAAAGCTTTTGAGGAAATTGGTAAGGTGTTTTTGGGTAAATTCTTTGTTAACATCTAATACCCAAAAGTCGTCGTCATAAAACTTGGTAAAAACGTATCTAAGGGTCTTAATTACTTTTTTTCGAATAGGGTTGGCGATTACTTTAAAGTGAGAGTTAAAGGTAGACATCTTAACAGGTATGTGGTAAAAAACTTGGTGGTCTTAGGTATAAAGACTTAGTGTTTTAGCATAAAGTCGTGTGGAAACTTGGCGATTTAATGTAAAGTCGCGTGATGAGGCTTTCTCAGCGCGACTTGGCGATTCTCGGTGTTTTCGCTTAAGGCAACGAACTCGAAGATTAAAGTGACGTAGGGAGTGAAAAAAAGTAAAGTATAGGTAAAATTTTGGTGTAAGGGGTAAGGTCGGAGGTTGTTAGTGGTGGTAAAGGTCAAAGATTATTTATTGTGGTTATTTAATGTAAGGACTTAGTCCTTTTACTTACAGTAATAACACCTATAGTAGTACTGACTTAGCCGTTTGTCAACTTGTTGTTTAAGACTTTCAGCGGTCAATCTTAACGCTCTTTAAAAAGGATTACTAAAGATTTATTGGTGTTTTCAAGTAACGATACCGTCGCCCACTTCCAGATTGCCATTAAGGACTAATACAACCCAAGAAGTCTTCTATGTTTTCCTGCTGTTAAGGATTGACGTAGTACTAATAAAGGCCCTTCGCAAGAATCTTTCCTCTACCCTAATAGCCGTAGTCACAAAGCATAACAACCGGAAAGTAGCTTTTTCTTCTACTTAGTTTATCTGTGCTTAACCTAGCAGGAAAGTAGTGATCAGTGTTGGTAGGCCTTAGACGTTACAACGTTGTCGATTCAATTGGTCGAAGTAATAGTAGTATTACGTAGTCAGATGGTGGATGTATTGTTCTAGGTTTGGCAGACCGCTAGCCGGTCTAGACTGTAATTTGTATGGTCAATTGCTTGGCCCGTACCCTAGTTTGAAGTGCAGCATACTGCACTTGACTTATCCCTAATACGGTAAGTCCGAATAAAGCAATACACTTGCAGTACAGTCAATTTTACTATAAGTAAAGTTGACCTACTGCACTATATGTAATATTATTCCAAAACTTCTTAATAATATGAAACCTAAATTTAAATACCCAAACTTAATAACAGTATAATAAACTATATATATTTGCTAGCTACAATGTGTAAAAAAGAGCATACGAATGATATGAATAATATTTTTTGACTCGCGTAATTATTATATTTATTTTACCAATCAATTGTAAATAACAGGAATTTCAGTATCGCAATGATTCTTAAATAAGTTATGGTAAATGATATATATGGGTAGATTGTTTAGCGGCGCAATTAACTTACTAAATTCTTCTTTAACGATATAAATGAAGTTCAGTTATCAAGATTCGTTAGCAGATGTAAAAGATACTCAGTTACTATTACTTAGAATTTTTTAAAAGAATATTTAGCGTTTTCTAGTTGGAAAAGTTTTGGATTCATTAATGAGATTTTTATACGATATTTTATATTATTTGGTTAGAATATTCCTTCGAAGGAAAATTGTACGATGATTAATTACGAAACGAAGAGTGTATATGGGGATAATATGATGTAAATGGAAAGTATTGTTATGGGTTCAATTAATTATATACATACATACACACTTATAATATACTCATATATTTTCCATCTCTATATATTAATTTTTACTCGTATTCTGTAATGTAACACATTTCTTTTATAACTATAGGTTAGTTATGTATTAGTTAGTTTGAAATGGTTTTTATGGATGTTACTATATACTCATACAGCTAGTATATATAAGCCAAGTGACAGTGCACTATATTTCAAGGTGTACTCCTACATAGTGTATGATAATACGTTACGTTGCAGGCTGCACTCTTGCAAGACGCAAAATGCATCATGCATGGAGTGGTCTGAAAGGGGTATTTCAAAGCGCATGACAAAAAGACCATTTCCGAATAAGAGGTTTATAACCTCTGATTCGTAGCGTGTCTTTCGGAATAATATTTTTTTTTAATATA
Organism: Anisogramma anomala; assembly: GCA_038502455.1. Classification (NCBI taxonomy): domain Eukaryota; kingdom Fungi; phylum Ascomycota; class Sordariomycetes; order Diaporthales; family Gnomoniaceae; genus Anisogramma; species Anisogramma anomala. The sequence goes on along the minus strand of JASMMZ010000002.1, from coordinate 36,009,433 downwards.
AAAACAATTTCTCTGATCATTCTTCGTTTACATTTATGTAAATTAAAGACCTTATCGATACTTCTTAGTAACGGATTAGGTCAACTATAAATAGCTAAGGAAAAAAGATACAAACCTAAATTAAATACTTACAACGGGATGTTATAACGGTCCCAACTATTTATACTTTACCACTACGCCTTATAAAAACCATATGGAAATGTGAAATTACGCGGGAGTACCGTAAAACCCGAAGTATAACAAGACTATAAAATCTGAAGTAACTTTAAAAAGGGATCACTTTTAATACGATATTATTAACCAATTAATACACTATTGATTGAAAAACCCCGTTACATTAACCGTTAACTTATTTTAGTGTTTGAAACGCACCCGGGTACTTTTTTAAAAGCGTTCTATTACGTATTAAGCCAGGTTTACTAAAACTACTAAATCTAGAAACTTTTCGTTAGGATTTACCCGGCTTGAATATAGTGTTCGAACTGCTTACAAAACCTAAAAACGGTTAAAAATATAACATCTACGCCGTTTACTTAATTTAAAAACGGCTACAACTATAATACGAAAACCGCTCGAAACTATTTAAAACGGTTATAATACGATAATCCGGGCTGCTTACCAAACACAAACTAAAACCTATACACAGGATTACAAAATACACCCCCTTATACCCATACTTTTACTTTATTCACCTTTACATGATTCTCTTGATATATTTAAAGTTTAATACTGACAACGTTTAAGTTTTCCCAACTATTTGTCTAGAATAGCGTTAATGAACTTTAATATAACTAATTCAAGACGTTTAATTAGCCTATAATTAAACTTCGTTCACGTATTATTTTAAACTTATTTATATTCATAAACTCTAGAAACTTCAATTTGATTTTTCTGTATATTTCATTCAATTTGTATTTACTGTTGGTTAAACGAATGACCCTAAACCTTGATATTCAAACGCATATAAATCCAACTACAGTGCGAAATTACTAATTTACGTTGTTTTAAGTATTAAAGGTATATAAAAACTACCTACCTTGAACATATTATAGCTTTAATAGTGACGGATTTGGCAAAAGTAAATGAATACATAGAATACCTTTTTACATATATGTTGTTTTATAACGATATTTTCAAGTATTTAGATCTTAATCTATGAGATGATAAAATTAAGTTATTTGTAAAGGATTTGGACCCTTATACGGAAAATATGTATGCTATTAATATAATATTTAACTATTGTAACAGCGAAATTGAAAGACGCGATTTATTCGACGATTTTAAAGAGAACTTTATGGACTAGACGCAGGCTATATGACGTATAGTTGATGGTACGATTTCAAGAATACTGCAAAAATAATAACAAAGTAAAGGTATTAATACGACCGGTGGAAACAATAACCTCATTGGAAAATACCTATTAATAAAGCCTAAACTTATACAAATATTGAAGTAGACAAACGACGAAGAAAAAAAAGTAAATTTATAAAAGAACATTGGTTAAAAAAACGCCAGAAACGCCTACTTAAAGTGACGAATCGAAAATGAAAAAAAAACCTCCTTAAATGAAACAAATGCGTTTAACAAAGCTAAACTCCCATCGTAAAGCGGAGGGGAAACTGGAGAAATCAATGGAGAAAAAAAAGCGTCGCAACAATTATTTACAACGAGGTTTAAATACGAATCCTCCCCAAAACGAAATTTTAAATGAAACCCAAGATACGACAATACCTCGGATATTGTTAATAACTAAATTATCCACGAAAGGAATAGCCCGAATAACGAAAAATCCCCGCTTCAAGCAATAAAAAGCGGCGTAAAACGCTAATACGTACCCTATAAACCAATACCTACTAACTACAACCCTTACCGTAATCTCATATTATACCACTTTCCCACTAATAGGAGAGACCCTATAAATCTTACCAATTTCACTAGATTTTAGGAGAAAAACGAGAACTATAGCGGTAAATGATATGATATATTCAATAATAAAATACGTGTTATACTTGATGTATATAAAAGACTAAATATTAAACCATTTTATTTTACATTATTCTACCCGGTTTATTATTTAGGCAAGCTAAAAAGTGTTATATATATAGCTTTACGTACATAGATACATTTACAAAATTTTATAGTCGCTTGAAATTACACTTTGACATCAAAATTAATTACGAACTTTATAATAAGGACTAAATTAGTATATTCTGAGAATTAGTGAAAACTTAACATAAAAACGCTAATAAAAACCTATAGGAGGTTTTTACCACTTTATTAACTAATTTTCGAAAGTATTAGATAGCCTTGAAACCGAAATACAGGGGTAATAAATTGTTTATCCAAATAGTGATAAAAGTATACCGTAAAAATCGAGATTTTAACTTTCCACTATTTAAACCGGAAAAAGACCCAAAGACCTTTTTTTACAGGTTTGAAAATATCGTTGAAAACCTTAATACACCTATAAGCGAGCTTTGGATTAGCACTTATAGCCGATAAAACGAAAAGGGAAGGTTAAATTACTAAAGTAAACCACGTCGAAACAATTTATTACGTTTGGAATCGAAAATTTAAAGTGTACTCAAAGTAAAGTAATCGCCCTAATTACCGTTATTCAAAGGAGATTTATCAGGGAGGAAGCCATCAAAATAAAGGGTAAGGAGATTATAATCGAGGACGATCCTACAACTAGAGACTAAAAATATCATAGCTATAACAATATCTACGGGAAAATATATAGAACTCCTCAGGTTTGTAAAAGCATGGTATTGTATACAGTAAGATCGACTACTAATTTACTAACCACCCAACCTACGAATAGATTCAGATTGAACGACAGTTTTAGTCCGATTATATATTTTAAAACTATATAAAAACTATTTTTGTAACATACGTATCCGAATGCAAAAGCGTAAATAATAAGCTTAACATTTACCCCTATAAATCCACCCTTGGAGAAAAAGTCTTTAAAGGTAATAATGTTTACTTAATAACTTAAGACGACGAGACCGTTTAACGTATTTTTACAAGCCTATAATACGTCTTTTCCTTATATATTACGGGTTTGGATTGTATAAACAAAGTGTTTAACGTTTATATAATGTAACAATTCACGTTTTTAGACCAATATAGCAACTTCTTTTAAGGTATTATACCCGATACCGGTATAGACGAAATCTTCAAGGCCGAAAAACGCGAATTCGACGCGTTTGTAATGAAGTTTCTAAAGTTTTAGTTAAATCAAATCGGAAAATATCGAAAAGTCTTATTTAGTAAAAATAAAGTGTTGTTACTTAGGACGGTCGTTATAAATACGCGATTCGAACCGGTTAAATTTTACGTAATAGACTTTGAAACACTATTCCTGTTACTACTAACTAATATAAATAAGCTCGGAGTTAAGGTCCAAAATACGATTAATATTGGTAAGGTCTCTGCCTATTTCACATGAAGTAAAAAGAGTAGAAGAGTAATTATAAGATTGGTATTGTTGTAGTTAAAGATAGATATGTCAGTAAGAAGTATTATAGAGTGTGCACGCCACGGATGGGAGGTTATAAACCTTTCATCCGAGTAGTGGCCCTTTTGCTATATGTTCTTGAATACCCATTCCAGACCGCTTCATATATTGTTGTGCGCTTTGGAATATTTATTCCAAGCCGCTCCATACATAATGCACTTTGTGTCTTGCAAAAGTGTAGCCTATAACATAACACGTTATCATATACTCTACAAAAGTTTACTTTATAATATAGTATACTACCACTTAGCCTATAGATACTAGCTGTAAGGGTATATAGTAATATTTACATAGGTAATCTTTTCTTTTTTCTTTATATAATTCGTAACTATAGCCCAATAGCGATAATATAACTGTAGCGATTTCGTATACGTAATTTTATAATAATAATGTAGTTATAGCCTTAATTGTAAAGGTCTAAATTAACAATTTATGTAGTAATAATATAGGTGTAGTACCAATTATAACGGTTTAAATCAGTAATTTCTGGCCGTGGTGGTAATTACAATAAGGGCCTGGTTAGTATAAATAAACGATAACAATATAGTTGTTAATAACGTTTTTTATTATTTCCTATGAGAGTGTAATTACGTAGGAGTTATAAGGGTAATTACCTAAGAGAAATTACACTGTTACATATTTTTAGGTTGGTATAAAAAGATATTTCGTTATTGGTTTAGGTGAAGCTTTTTTCTACCCTTTAAAAGCGCGTACTACTAGTTAATACAAGTCCTCATTTTAATTTAATTTATCCTATATTCTAATTAACCAATTTAAACCTCTTTAATAGGTAGGTTACTTAACTAATACCTATAAACCAACCTTACCCTCAAATAAATACCGCGTAAATCCAGGTTTGTTAGGCGTTGTTTAGCGCGCGCACGCTGCTGTATCGTCACCGCCGCCGCCGCTGACACCACCCACAACATCACTAACACCACCAATAACAGCCCGCCCTCCTCAGGCATAATATCCTTAATCGCCGCCTCCCCTCCGGCCTCCCTATACCCCGCCGCCGCCGCCTCCCTAGCCTTTTCCTTCACTGTTGCTGCCGCCTTCAATTTGGCCTTCTCCTCCTCCTCCATCGCCGCTGTTACCCTTTTACCGGCCTCGCCAGCCTTCGCTGCCTACCGTCACCCCCTCTCCGGCCTCTCTAATTTCCGCCGCCGCCGCTACCCCCTTACCAGTCTCATCAACCTCCGCCGCCGTCGCCATCCCTTCCACTCCCCTTTTCCCCGCCTCTTTTTCCTTAAACTTCTAGGGGGGGGAATAAGGGGTTTTTAAGGATATAGACCTTAATTTTTCCTTATGGATAAAAACTCTTTTACTTTCAAAGCCTCCTCGGTGTTATAAACGTAACCTTACGAAATTTCTCCGCGGTTTATAATACCTCAATCCACCTATTTATATACTTTTAATATTTTCGTAAACAAAAATTGAAAGCTAGACTTATTTCTTCGCCTGGAACTTTGTATCGTTAGGGTAGGTCGCAAGGTCTTTTTAACGAGTAAAGAGTTGGATCGATGTACTCGGATTCGTAACTACGGACTATTAATAGATATGTTTTACGTATCTTATATCGTGTTTGCAGCCACGGGTAATTTTGTTAGCGATTACTATGAAAGCGGGGGTCGTTCGACTTGTTGTCATCGTTACAAACGGATTGTTAATAGATACGCCCCCGTTTCGTTAGTTTTAGAGCCGTAGGTTAAAGCCGTATTACGCGTTCGTCGACTTTATAATAAGTTTTAACCGATTTTCAAAAAATTCCTTTATCATGAAAATAATATTCGTTGCGTTTCGAAAAATAACCGCGGTCGTAAATAAATAAAACAAACTGATACTAATTAGTATTAGGCGTTAACTAGCGGACTAAGGAATCGGTAAATGCTATTACTATTTGGAAACGGGACTCACATATATACTACGTAGACGAGTTTAATGACATTATTGCGCATCGCTGTAAGGAGAGTAAAAACCCCTTTACGCCTTTGTCTAAGAGCATACGAACTAAAGCATAAGGTTACATCCTTGTTGGTACCGGTAACCTCGATAGTGTTGATAGCGGTAATGTAAACATAAAGGGGAAGGGTGGAAGAGAACATAGTGGGAACGCGACGGCGTCACCCTTTCCCTTTCCTTTTGGCAGTGATTAGCTACCCCTTTCGTTGAGCCGGTGTACCCAGTCACATTAATATTATTACTTTTTTTAAAAATCATTTATAAATAATAAATATAATTTAAACTATTTAGAATGAAAAAAAGGAAATATGTCTGATGTAGTACGATATTATAAATTAAATTAAAGTAGGGCGAAATAGTAAAATCCGTAATAGGTTCTAGGTACGTAGGATAAAGGGTGAAAGTATATTAAAAGCGGTATAAAGTTGTATATTTGAACTAAGGAGGGCGAAGGAAGAAAGAAACAATTAGGCTAAAGGGTATAGATCAAAATGGGACGATATTTTAGGAGTGGTGTAAAATGGTAAGTCCAAATAGAGAAAGACAAAAATGAGAAATTTGGTAGAGTCAAGGTATATAAAACAAAGAGTAATAGAATGTTAGAAGCGACGCGAAAAAGTAGGGTTGAAAAAAGGTATGAATCGGGAAGCGATATAAATAACGGATTTCAGACCGTTTTAAATTGGTAAAAGTGGTATAATAACTTATTAGTGCTATAAAACCTTTTCAATAACCTTAATAAATAGTATCCTTTTCGATATTAGTTTTCTTAATACTTTATTCGGGGTAATTTTTGTTATCGCATCCGTTGGTTTGGAGTTTTCGTTGATTCAATCAATTCCCTCAATTTTACGGCGATTATAGAATTCTCGTAAATCTATAATATCGATAATTAAACGTTTTGCGTTCGTAATACCTAATTTAACCAAATACTTATAAAGCGAAAAGGAATCAGTATATAGAACGAAAGGGATAAGGCGTAAATTAAGGTTAGAAATAATGATTTGAATCATTATTGTTATAGAAACACCCAAATCAAAACCGTTCCCTATATTATAGATTTCCGAGGCCAAAACACTTCGTATAATCCGTTTATACTTGGTAAAGTTTTAGTAAATAATGTTTTTATAAAACGTAAAACCATTTTATATTATTATTTCGTTACCGAGGATGAGAATAAAGTTTATATACGAATTACAGTCGTAATTATTGGCGAAAAAGTTAATAAGAACAAATAATATTATAATACGTATATTGAACGGTACAAACTGTAAACCGCGCTTTAAATTATATATTTTCTATAAAAGGAGTTTATTAATCGCTTTTCATATATTGTTTAACAGGGAGGTTTAACATTACGCGGCGACCGAAAAGTTAAATACTATTTCCGGTTATGTTACTAAAGCGACCTAAGCGTTACGTACATGTTAATATTTATATTCTTCGGCTCTTTTTACGTTATTTAAAATGATAAAGGCAACTTTATCCAACTGCTCTTTTTATATAAGGCTAAAAACTCCGTTCCGAAAAGTAATAGTAATTCTATCAAAATCAATTATATGGTTCTCCGTTAAATACGTTTTAAGTTTAACCTTTAAACCAATTTTCAAAAGTTTCTTTTCTTTCAATACGGAAAATGAGGCGTTACACAAAGTTAATGTGTCGTCTGTTTATATATCTATTAATGTAAATCTTTTAAAGCAGGTCGTTAATATTAACAAGTATTGGTCGAAAGTCAAACTAGTTATTTCGAGCTGTTTATTATAGTACTTTTGGTAATTGTTATAACAATAACTATCTGATTTAACGAAATAATAAAGTGGTTTTATAACATGGAAAATCGTTTTTAGTAGCTGGTATTTTTTCAACTCCTCGGGTATATCAGCGTAAATAAGTCGTTCAAGCCGTTTTTAAACTAATTGTATAACTGATTTATATTATGTTGTTTAAAATATAAGTTATATGGTAAATTAAAGGAGGTCATAAACGTAATAATTAAACGGTGGTTAGCCCAGTATAAGGGAGGCAACTAAGTTATGATATCTTTTTTACTATCGTTATTATACCTTTTAATAATCAAGCGGTTTTTGGTAAAGTTTTYTGGTTTTATCCTTAATTTCGTAAACGAGGCGAGTAAAAAATAATTTATAGGAGCCGTAAATCGCCGGGTTGAACCATTTAAAACTAAATACGCTTTAGTTGATTAAGGTAAAATTTTATATTTAGGTAGACTATTCGAACAAGGTATTTAAGGTATTAATAATACCTTCGTAACGAAGCTTTAAGCTAAACTCGCGGTTTTTAAACTATATTTAAGTAATAGAGGAGTTTATGGAAAAAGTCTCAAAGTGTTTTTTGGTTTTAGAGCTAGAGGAGCGGCCTCGGCAGCCAAATGCTAGTAGGGTTAGTATAGGCGGACCGCTTTAATCCAATAGGAGCTGGTTGGATACGTAATTTAGGGGGTGGGCTGTAATTGTAAGCGGTTTGGATTCGTCTTTTTAGGGGGTGTTTCGTTAATGGTTTTATTCGGATTAAGGTTTTAGGTCATTTCTTTTCATATTTCTCCAATACTTTCGTATTATTATTCAAAGAAACGAACTTGTATCGTTTGAAAAATTAACAAATATATTATAGTTTTCAAACCCGCTAATCTTTTAAAAGCCAATTCAGCCGTCCTCAGTTTTCCAAACTAAAACCTAAAATTAAAATAGTAGGTTTAGAAAGCTAGTTCTGCGTGGGCTATTCCTTATAGCTAACGTTTTGGATACGTCGTCTTTAGCCCTTAAGGAATATAATATTGCTATAGCCTTCGCTATAAAATTCGCATTCTATACCGTAGTTGGTAATAGTATAAAGTTTATATAAATCCTCGAGTGGGCACGAAAAAGAAAAAACTTAAGGATAAGCCTATTTAGGTTAAAGGTATTGTTAACGGCGTTAATCGTTATCTAAAGGATAGATTCCTTAAAACTAACACCTTTTAGTTTTTTCGATAATACTATGTACGCTTTTTAAGTGGTTTGTAATACCGTTTACATTTTCAATACCTTATAAGGTCTTCATTAGAATCTTTTTATCCTCGTTATCATTTATTCAAGATTTAATACGATATTCGGTAAAATCGAAGGCCATATTAACGTCGTACGTAATTCAGTTTAGGGGCCTTAAGTAAACGTTCAATTAGCTGTTAACTTAACCGTTTTAGTAATTCATTACGAAAGCGTTTCGTATAAATTTAACGGCTTATAATAATGTTATAGCGTCGATGGTATTAAAGACCAGTTAATTATTTAAATATATAATATGAATGAATACCTCGTATTTAAAGTTCACATCGTCCTAAAGGCGAAACTTAAATCGGTGCATGACTTGTAAGAATAGTTGAAACTTATAGCAAAACTTTTCAATAACCTTCAATACGTCCTTTTCTATATCCGTATAGTCTACGACGTAAAATAGGCGTGAAAGACTTTTTGTAGTTGGGTATCCGAATTAGCGATGTAAAATCCGTAATTCCGGTTACGTTAAGTAAATAACATTAATTATACGTATTTCGGAGGAAAATCACAAATAACTGAATTTAAGCCAAAAAGATACAGATACTCTATCCGAGGCGTGGATAAGTTGGTTAGTCGTATTTTAGACCTTTATTCCGAGTTTATTTATGTTAGTCAATAAACTTAGGAATATTATTTCAAAATCTATTACGTAAAACTTAACCGATTCCAATCGCGAATTTATAACAACCGTCCTAAGCGATAACTTTTTGCATTTATCAAATAAAATTTCTCGGTATTTCCCTATTCGGTTTAGCTGAAACTTCGAAAACTTCGTTACGAACGCGACGAATTATCGTTTTTCAGTCGTTGAAATTTTAATAAAACCTATATTAGGTACAATTTCCTGGAAACGACTGCCGTATCTGTTTCAAAAATATGAATCACAACGTCAGTAAGGCTTTAGGCACTCCATTTATATAGTTTATGCTTATAATATATAGGAAGAATGTATTCTGTAGACTTGTGAAAATACGCTAGGCGGTTTCTTTATCTTGGAATATTAAGTAAATATCATTACCTTTAAAATATTCCTTTCCGAAGGTGTATTCGTAGGGGTAGGCGTTAAGTCTATTATATGCACCTTTGCATTCAGCTACATATAATACAAAATTAGCTTTTATCCGGTCCTTAAATATATAATAGGCTCAAAACTATCGTTTAAGCTGAATTCACTCGTAAACAGGGTGGTTAGTAAACTAGTAGCCAATCTTAAGGTATACGATATAACGCTTTGGAAAACCCGAAAGGCTTCGTATGCCTTTCTGAAGGTATTGTTATAACTGTAGTACGTTTCGCCTATTTCTGAAAGATTGTCTTTACCCTTTATTTTTAAGTTTCCATCTTTAATATTTGTACTTTGAGCGATTGTTTTTCTTTGGATATACTTTAAATTTTCGATTTAAAACGTAATAAATAGTTTCGGCGAGATTTACTTTAGTAATTTGATCCTTTCCTTTCATTTTATCGACTACGAATATTAATTAGAAACTAGTCTACCGTCGTATAAAGGTTCTAAACTATATCTTAAAACTTATATAAAAAGTCTTGAAGTCATTTTCAAGCTTCAAAAATATAAGGTCGGAATCCAGGTTTTCGCGATATTCTTTTATTACTACTCAGATAAATAATTTATCTCTTTTATATTCTGGTTTGAAGGCTACCTCACACTTTCAGAATTGTATTAATAAAACGGTAAAACCTTTCTATAGGTGTATCAACGTTTTCTATTAGTGTTTTACGTATTTTTAAGTCCTACCAGTCCAATCACTATCGTAAAATTCGTAATTGATCTTTGTAGAGACGTAGGATTTCAAGCGGTTATAACATTTCGTAAATATATCTACCTAAATAAAGTAGTATATATACTATTCTTTAACTTACCCGAATAATATACCGGGTAAAATAACATGAAACTAGGATTGTTCGATATCCAATTTCCTATACGTATTAAATATAATACATATTTTGTTGTCAAGTACATCGTATAATTCGCCGCTATAGTTCTTATCTTTATCTTGAAGGCTGGCGAAGATGGTAAACTTTAAAAAATCGCTTTTATTAGTAGGAAAGCGGTGCGGTAAAAGGTTACAGTAAGGGTCTTGATTAACGGGCATTAGTTCATAGGGTATGTATTGGCGTTTTACACCGTTCATCGTTTCCTGGAGTGGGATGTCTTCGCTATTTCGGCCACTTCCATTATAGCTAAGCGGGTTGTTTTCGGTATCTCGACCGCTCCCGTTATAGCCCAACAAGGTGTTAGCTATATTTAAAAAGTAATTTGGTACTTAGTTTTACTTTATAGTATATACCGGTATGAGGATGTATTATATTCGTGTAGTAAATAAAGATTACGGCTGTTCTTTTTCTTTTTTAAGGTTAGTATTTTTTATTTAGGATACGGGTATAATATTTGGTCGTTACACGCCCTGTATTTGTTGTTGTATCCGTATATTTTTTACTACTTTTTTTTTGTGTTCCGTTAGGTAATACCCTTTTATAAATTTTGTTTAGTATATATCTTTATCCTCCTAGTTTGGCAAGTCGTTAAATTTTGTTATTTCGAATAAGGTTTTTGTAATGCGGCCATTCCTGCCTTTTAGGGTATTAATGCCTTTACTTTGAAATTTAATTCATAAGTTTTTGGCGATAAAAATGTTTACTATTTGTTACATACCTAATGTCCAATTGGAAAATCTAATATAAAAGTCATCCAATATATTAGGTCCTTAGTTTTTATCCTTCCAATAACGAAAAATCACGGTAAATATGTACATATTTTCCGTATATAGGTTTAGTTTTTTAATTGGTAAATTAATAGTATTATCCCAAAGTCACAGGTCTATTTCATATATTATAGCCTTCTTAATTTCCATATACTCAATTAAAAGGTCGAAGTAAACGTTGGTTTATTTCGGTATTATTGGTATTAGGGATATAATTGTAATTATTTTAAAACGATTGGGAATAGTTATTCCTACGTGTACCTATTAAATTAAAGTGGCGTAAATTGGTGGTTTATTGCCGTCATTAGATTTATGTACGTTTATATTTTAAAGTTTAAGGAAGTTTATTCACAAACGGCAAATATATAGTAAATAAAATGAATAAAACGGTTAAAATAAGGCTACTAAAGCTTGTTGATACAAATAAATTTTAAACGATACGTTATTAAAATATAACTACAAATCAAATAGGTGTTTTAAATCAGTTTTATCAATACTTAGTAACGTTATACCAGTTAAACGACTAGAAAATCTTAAAAGTCGTAAGGGATATACTTTAAATATATAGGATAAATATGTAAAAGCGAATAGGAAAGAAAAAAAAATGCGGATGTGGAAATATGTAATCTATGTTTTAGTTTGTGTTTGGTAAACGGTTCGGATTAGCTTATCATATCCTTTTTTAGTAGAGTAAACGGTTTGGTTATTCCATTTATAGCCGTTTTTAGTTTCTTAAATGGTTTGGATGTTATGTTTATAACGGCTTCTGTATTTTGTAAGCGATTTGAATATCGAGTTCAGGTTGGATAGGTCCTAATAAAGGGTTCCGAAACTTGGTGGTTTTAGATTACATGGCCTGATACGTGATAAAACGCCTTTTAAGAAGTTCTCAAGTACTTTAAAACGTTAAATAAGGGTTAATAGTAGCGTAACGGGGATTTTAGTAAATAAAACGCTAAATAAAAGTTGATAATATCGTATTAAAGCTGTCTTTTTAAAGTTACTTAGTCTTTACAGTCTTTATATATATCCCGTGTAATTTTTTAAAAATGTAGTATTAAAGTATAAATAATTGAAACCGCTATAGTATCCCGTTATAGGTATTGAACTTGTATTTGTCTTTTCTTTTCTAGATTATTTGTAATCGACCGAATCGGTGACTAATTAATATCGGTAATGTTTTTACCTATTTTATGTAAAGTAAAAATAGCAAAACAATAAATATAAGATTGATATTATTGTAGTAAAAGATAGATATGTTAGGAAGAGGTATTTCAGAAATTGCACGTCACGGATAGAAGGTTATAACCCTTTCATTCGGGTATTAGCCCTTTTTCCATACGTTTTGGAATACTCATTTCAGACCGCTCCATGCATTGTTGTGCGCTCTGGAATGTTCGTTCCAAACTGCTCCATGTATGAAACACTTTGCGTCTTACAAGAGTGCAGCCTGTAGCGTAACATGTTATTGTATACTCTGCTGGAGTACACCTTAAAATACACTGCACTTCCACTTGGCTTATGTATACTAGCTGTGAGAGTATATCGCAATATCTATAATTAATTAATTTATCCGCGCTTCGGATAACGTATCTGTATCGGTTTAGCTTGAATTCGGCTACTTTTGGTTTTTCCCCGAATTACGTATAATTAAGGCTATTTATTTAACGCAACTGTAATAACGAATACTATACCACCGATTCGATTACCCGGATATAAAACGCTTATGACAACTATTTAACGTTACAGGTTACACGAATGTATAAAAGGATGTATTTAAAACTATTAAAAAGTTTTATTATAAGTATTAGCTACATTTACAAACCCTACAATAGTTGAAATTTCGCTTTTGAAACGACGTAGACTTGAGAAAAGAGGTAATCGCTAATATAATATATTTAAATAGCTAATCGATACTTTACTTCCTCGACGTGGAAACTTCATTTCAAGCTGCCAAATTTACAGGAAACGTTTCCGTTCAAGATTATTAAAACTCTTATATTAACTATTGGTTAAACGTCTATTTAGAGCCTTCGAATTAAATTACCCACTACGCTAATACAGTCTTTAACTTTACAAAGTAATGTACTAAGGTTAGAATCGTTGGCAACAAATATAAACAAATGCTAATGAAAGTATTATAGGGTATTAATAAATGTAAACTATATTATAAACCGTTTCAAAATCATATATATTATTATTTAAAAAAGTTAAAGGGTATTAGGTCTAAAGAATCAATTCTACAAATAAGGGTTAACGCTATTAATTATACTTTCTGCCTAAATAAGCTTATCTTTATATTCCTCATTTCTAATATTTACGTAGAGATTAATATAAACTTTGTATTATCGCTAACTACGGTGTAAAATGCGAATACTGTAACGAATACCATAATGAAGTTACGTTTTTACAGGACAAAAACAACGTTTCTAAAGCGTTAGCCATAAGGAATAGCCTTCATGAAACTAACGTTTTAAACTTACTATTACAATCTAAGGTCTTAATTTAGAGAATGAAGGACACATAGATTAGCCCTTAAAAGATTTTCGAGTTTAAAGGCTATAATGTACTCATTAATTTGCTAATTAATACAAGTTTGTTTCGATAAATAATAGTACGAAAGTACAAAAGAAAAATGGATAAAAACGGCTTAAAACCGTAATCCGATTAGAACTACCGACGGGACACCACCTAAAACGACGAATCCAAATCGCTTCTAGTTTTAANCAATCACATTTCTAGCCTGCTCCTACCAGACAAAAACAGTCCGTTTATACTAACCCTATTGGCACCTCGTTGCCGAAGCCGCACTTTTAGCTCAAAAACTAAGAAACACCCCGAGACCTTTACCGTAGGCTTTTTTATCATTTTAAAAGAGATGGTAAACCCCAATTTTAGCCAAAAGTTTCGTTAGAACGGAATAATTATTGACATAGGTACCTTGTTCGAACAATTTACCTAAATAAAAATCTTTACCTTAATCGATTAAGGCGTATTTCACTTTAAAAGGTTCGATTTGACAGTTTACGACACAAAATATTTTCTACTTTCTCAGTTTACGAAGTTAAAAAAAACCGAAAACTCTTATAAAAAGATTCGCTTAATTGTAAAATTTTACAATGACAACGGTAAAAAGAATATTATAATATAATAGCTTACTTTATAATAGGCTAGCAACTATTCAATTTCTATACTTATAACCTTTTTTAATATACCTAATAATTTATATATTAAACTTCTTAATATTACGTAGCTGTATAACCAATTTAAAAAGTGGCTTAAACGATGTATTGATGCTGATATACCTATAAATTTCAAAAATACCACCTAATTAAAACGGTTTTATGTATTATAAAACCGCTTTACGACCTAGTTAGAGTTGTTGTATATTAATATAACATTTATTTAAAATAATATAAAGAACGGCTCAGGATAATTAATTGGACTTTCGATCCGTACCTATTAGTATTGATAATTCGTTTTAAAGGCTTTATATTAACAGGTATATAGACGGACAACGTATCGATGCTATATAACGTGTCGTTTTCCGTATTTAAAAAGAGAAAATTTTCAAAGGTCGTTTTAAAGGCAAAATCTAAGACGTATCTAATGAAAGACTATATAATTGACTTTAAAAGCGTTACTATTACTTTTCGGAACAGCGTTTTGCTCCTTACGTCAAAAGGATAGTTAAATAAAATTACCCCTATAGTTTTTAATAGCGTAAAACGGGCCGACAAAACTAAATACTAACGTGTATGATGCGTTTAAATTATTGTAATAACCAAATTAAAAGCTACATTCAAACTTTTGGTCACCGCCCAATGTTATAACACTTCATTGAATAATATATTTCAAGCGTTTAATAAACGTTTTATATGATAAATGCATAATGTAAAGTACGGTTTGTATTTCATTCCTCTAAATATACATACTTTATATTTATTCACTTTTATTAACGGTTTTTTCGTTAATAATAACGATTATAATTCGTAAATTGACTTCGTCCTGGTCTTCGGAAACGAAGCCTCGGTACAAAATAACTTTACGCTTCGTAAAAACATTATTTATTAGAGCTTTACTAAGTGTTAAAGGGTTACAGCTTTTAAGCCTCGAAAATTTATGGTATAGTTAAAGGTGTCGATTCGAGTATTATTATAATAATAATGGTCTGTATAATTATTTTTAACCTTAATTTATGCTCTATCCCTCTCATTATATATATTAAATTTTGTTTCTCTTTATAAATGTTTGGCTAAATTAGATATGACTAACAAAAAAAGCTTAATAATCGATATTATAACTTTACGCGAATGATATAAGCGTCGGGAAATCGAAATAACAAGGAAAATCAACGTAAAATCCAATCCAACAGACATAATAACTAAGGCTACTCAAAACGGAATCTTAAAAACACTCATATTAATAAGTATACTATTTGTTAAAGTGACTAAAAAGATTTTTTGGTTTTAATGATCTATTATGATACTTTTACTAATTTAAAGCCGTCTGAAACCAATTATCAACACCGCTTCCCAATTTATGCCACGGTATATAACTTATATGTATACTGACCTTAAGTATTTTCCTCTATTTAATGTTACTATTTCGCGCTACTTCTAATATATTTCTATATTTTATTATATACCTTTCCATACTATTGTATTTTCTTACTATTTACCTTGTTTTATTCGAACTTACAACTTCGCACCGCTTTTAATATATTGCTACACTTTGTTATACACCCTTTGACTTAATTATATTATTTCGCTATTCAACATCTTCTTTTTAAACTTATGATATCGTACCGCTTTTAAAATTTTATCCCTTTATATTTTAAACACTTTGAGTTATATTCGTCACCTATAAATAATTGTTTTTTATAAAAATTAATAACATTACTACATAGCGTATTATATTATGACCGGTTGCATCGATCCAGCTGTAAAGGGTAGTTAATCATTGTTAAAAGAAGACAGAAAAGACAACGCTATCGCATTCTTACTATCCTCCCTATCGCCTTCCCCCTTTGTATAAGCGTTACCGTTATTACCGCCATCGACGTTATCGATACCAGTAAGGATGTAACCCTACGGCTTAGATCGTATACCCTTAGGTAAAGACGTAAAGTAGTTTTACCTTTTTTACGGCGATGTGAGATAACGTCGTTAAACTCGTTTACGTAATATACCCGTAATCCCTGTTTTCAGAAGCTAATAGCGGCTGCCAACTTTTTGGTTCGCCGGTTAACATTTATTACTAATTAGTATTAGCTTATTTTAATTATTTTCAAACGTTGTTGTTTTTTCGAAACATTCATGATATTGATTTTTTAATGAAGAAATTATTTGAAAATCGGTTAAAATTTACTATAAAGCCAGCAAGCGCGTAAAATAGCTTTGGCCTACAGTCTTGAAACTAACGAAGTAGGAGTGTATTTATTATTAGTTCGCTCGTATCGATAGTAGCAAACAGAACAACCCCTATTTTTGTAGTAATTGTTAATAAACTTACTCGTGGCCACGGACGCGATACACAGCACGTAAGGCGTATTTATTAGCGGCCTAGAGCTATGGATCCGGTTACGTTGTTTCAATAATTTACACGTCAAAAAGGCTTCGCGACATACTCTAATAATATGGAGTTCGAAACGACGAAATAGATCCATATCGTACTCCTTATTTGTAAAAACATTAAACGTAAATAATAGGGTAGATGTAAGAAATATAAACCGCGGAAATACTTTGTAAGGTTATGCTTACAACGTCGAAGGGATTTTACAGGTAAAGGAGTTTTTACCCGCGGATAAAGGGTAAAGTTTATAATCTTAAAAGCCTCTCATTTCTTCCTCTAAGAGTTTAGGGAAAAGGGGGAGAAGGAAAGAAGAAAGGGGTGGAGAGATAGTAGCGGCAGCGAAAAAAGGTGAAACTGGAAAGGAGGTAGCGACTGCAGGGTTTGGCAAGGCTAGAGCAGGCGGTGACGGCGGGGCTTAGCAGAGCTAAAGAGGAGGCAACGACGATAGGGGATAGTAAAGCGGGGGTGAAAGCGACTATAAATAAAATAATACCCGATAAAAGTAGGCTATTAATAATAGTTGTGGTGCTAGCAGCGATAGCGGCGGCGGTGGCGGTGGTATAGCGGCATTCTCATGCAAAACGGTGTTTAACGAACTTGTTTTTATATAGCATATATTTAAAGGTAAAGTTAATATATAGGTATTGGTCGAATAACCTCCCTATCGAAACGACTTAAACCGGTTAATTTAAATAAAAGTTAAATCAAGTTAAAATAAAGACTTATATTAACTTTAAGTACACGCTTTAAAAGGTGGCGGAAAAAGAGTTTTACCTAAATTAATAATGATATATCTTTTATATTAACCTAAAAATCCGTAACAACATAATTATCCTTACGCTATTATCCTTATAACACCTATATAATGGTACTCGTATCAAAAATAATAAAAGACGTTATTAATAACTATATTGCTACCGATTAATTATACTAACCAAGCCCTTATTATAATTACTATCGCGGCCAAAAATTATCAATTCGAACTTTTGTAAACTACTGCGGCCAGAAATTACTAATTCGAACCTTTATAATTAGTACCGTAATCACACCATTATAATAAAAATTACTATTTCAAACCTTTACAATTTATACTGCAACTATATTATTATTACAAAACTATATATATAGAATAGACTCATTATAACTATATTTTCGCTATTAGGATTATAAGTATAAAATATAAGGAAAAAAGAAAAAATTACCTATGTGGATATTACTATATACCCTTACAGCTAGTATACATAGGTTAAGTGGCAGTGTATTATATTACAAGGTATACTCCTGCAAAGTATACGATAATGTGTTACATTGCAGGCTACACTCTTACAAAGCGCAAAGTGCATTATACGTGGAGCGGTCTGGAAGAGTATTCCAGAGCGCATGGCAAAAGAGCCACTGCCCGGATGAGAGGTTTATAACCTCTCATCCGTAACGTGCACTCTCTGGAATGCCTCTTTCGGAATGATCTGTCTTTTTACTACAATACCAATCTTTCTGATTACTCTTCGTTTACATTCACGTGAATTAGAGACCTTACCGACAGTTTTGGTTATTTATGGGTAGTTTTAGGTGTGTATTTGAATTTTTAGTGGTTTGATATTGTTCGTGTTTTTTGTGTGTATATGTATATGAGCTTTGTCAGTGTGTTTATATACTTAAGAACTTTTGTCAATTAATTCTAATAGTTATTAATGTTTGTCTGTGAGTCTTGTGAATGTGGATAACCCTTATCATTATATCCTTAACGTCTTTGGAGGCTGTGTCGAGAAGGGTTTCATGGAAATTTTCCGTTTGTCTGGCGTTGCTGACGCCCTTTTTGAACTGTTTGCCAGAATAGAGGCAATTTAAAAAGCTTTACCTTTTTAGATTGTTTGCTCGATTAGAGGCAATCCAAAGATGTACTCAGCAAAGACTCCTCCGTCCACAGAAACTGTATCCAAATCCAGTTTACCGTTTAGAAGCAGTGTTTTTTTCTTCTACCTTGGTTATCTATTGTGTCTAGTCAATTGGATGAACCGAGTTGCCTAGTAGTTACTGATCAGTGTCGGCAGGACTTCAGTAGCTACTATTGTCTTATGAATATTTTGTAGTCAAAGTAACAATTGGTGCAGCACGTTAGAAGTAATGGATGATAGATTGAAAGTTCTAAGTTGTTAGAACTGCTAGCCAGTTCCCACCTATTTATCTATGTGACATGTCGATCCGTGCCTATTTGTGTGAATAGACACTCCACTTGTGACTTATTTTAAGCCATGACAGTTAGTATTGAATTGCCCAATGTAATTGACAATGTGGTAAACTGCACTGCATTGCATTCACAATGCAGTCAGTCCAATAGTCAAAACAAAAACTTCAACATAATTTAGGATAAAGTATTAGTATAATAATACGATGGAAGGTTTTTGTTATTGAAACTGTACTTTTCAATAAATAAAAAGAAAAACAGTATATATTCCACTTACTTGTGTAGGTTTTTTAGCATTGTAGACAAGTATTTCAACATATACATTGTTCGTGTTGTAATCCTCCAGTTTGTAGAGTTTGGTAATGGGTTTGCTGGCGAGGCCAATTACTCGGTATAGTGGCTGTATAGACTAGCTGTATAGGCTAGTGTATGGATAGACCTTCACTTAAGGGTTTGTTTGCACAACCTGGCTTTGTGAGTAAAGTTGCGGTTAACACCAGTGTCATCCTAAGCTTCCTGCTCCTTCTCCAAGGCAGCTTGCTTGTCAGTTCAGGGACTGCAAATATAATCACTGTCGCGGCAGGCTACCTACAAACTAGGATTGAGGGTTGGTAGACTGGGGAATGTGTGATGTTTTGGCCAGGTTTGGCACAAGCCAGCGTAGGTGCTAGAAATGCCACATTGTGGCGGCCACTACTGCACTATTTAACCGAGCGAGTGTGGGTCATCAAACACCATCAATCATCATGACATCACTGCCACGGGCGAAAGCCATGGAGGCATTTGCGATACTGTGATGCGGGCTGAAATTTGGCGTATGGCACAGCACATGTTGCAGCCGGGTTAGGGCTCCCCAAGCAGCCATCGACCAAACTGTAATTTTACCTGGTACTATGAGCTGCAGGACATACATGCTTTACCACCAAGCTGGAAATCAGCATCCTGGTATGAAAACTGATGGACCGCATTGCTATCGAGTCCTCGATCTGGACCAATGAACGCCTGTACATATGAAGTCCTCTAGCAATTCACCTCCTTCACCGCTGCCCCACCAACAGACACTTTTGTGGTCCTCCAAATTTCACGAATTGGAGAATTCGGCTGCAGGGGTCTGTCGAAAGAGGGGGCCCTCAGGGCCCTCTACTGCACTAGCCCCACAATTAGCCCCACCTCCCTGGGCTTGGATCTGCACCTTCTTAATTTGACTTTTCCCAACTGCTGACTTCTTCCGTTCGACTTCGACCTTTGCATCGTGTTTGCATCCCACACCCATCCACTCCGTGTCAGCACAAACCTCGACCCTACATCAAAGTCGTAGACACTGACCTGCTGGACGTTCTTGGTGTCTTTCCCAGATCATCACTCAACCAATACTGACGACCACCACCAAACATCGCCTTGTCGACAGTCATCACCATGGAGGCCCAACCCACCTACGACCAGCAGCCCAAGACCTGCTACAACTGCAACGAGGTTGGTCACATAAGTAAGTGTCAGCCTTTGTGTCACCCACCTGTTTTTGTTCTTTGCTGCCCACTGCGACTGCCAGTTGCCATGCCAGATGCCAATTGCGCCTGCGCCTGCACCTGCGCCTGCGCCTGCGCCACATTGTGACCATTCACTAACCACCCTTTTTTGCACACTAGGCCGTGACTGCTCTGCGCCACGCAGCAACACTGGTGGCGGTGACATGAGCACCAAGACCTGCTACCGCTGCAACGTGCCCGGTCACATTTCGCGTGACTGCCCTCAGGGTGGTGGTGCCCCTGGTGGCCCCGGCGGTGGCCAGGACTGCTACAAGGTGAGTCGCAACCTTTTCCGCTGCTCTGCGCCCAAGCAACATCTGTCGCTGAGAACCTGTCGCAACCATTCAGTGTGGTCTGATCGGCCACATCGCTCGCAACTGCCCCCAGAATGGTGGACAGCAGTACGGCAGCGCTGGCTACCAGCAGGGTGGTCGTGGCGGCTACGGCGGCGGCTACGGCGGCGGCCAGGGCCAGAAGACCTGCTACAGCTGCGGCGGCTATGGCCACATGTCTCGTAAGTACCGAACCAGGCCATGCACCCATGGCCCTCTCCCTGTCTGCCTCTTCCCAAACTCGCCACAATGACAGCAAGCCAATCCTATTTTTCCCACAGGCGACTGCAACAACGGCTCCAAGTGCTACAACTGCGGTGAGGCTGGCCACTTCTCCCGTGACTGCCCCAAGGGCTCTGCCACTGGTGAGAAGATGTGCTACAAATGCCAGCAGCTCGGCCACATCCAGGCCGAGTGCCCCAATGCCTAAAATAGGGCTGGCATGAGCCTGGCAGACGACACGTTCAACCCTCCCAACAACCGACCTGACTACGTCGACGTAGCGCTGGGTGCCGAGAACAAACGAAGGAGCACAACAATATACCCCGGTGGCACAGAGATGGCTTAAGAAAAGACCAAGGGAGGCTGTGGATGAGAATTGCGCGATGGGATGCGAAGTTGCGGCTCTGCCCCTTGGGTGTGGGGGTGGGGGCCGCGTACTGGCCTGTGGTGAGAAACGGTCGTCTGGATACCCCGGACCATGATGTGATGGCTCTTTTTTTTCCCCTTTCACTACCAATATTTCGGACTATGGTGATTACCATATCGGCTGTCGAAACCCTTTTTGACGTTGCGAGGTGGACGTGGAAAACCGGCGGGCGCGACGTGGACGGGGCTGACTTGGCCGCCAACACGACAAGGGCGCAGAGAATTTGCGGGTTTCGACAGGTCATAGGGAAGATTTTGCGCGTAATAATTCTTCTGTTGGCGCGGCAGGGACACAGGGAGCGACAGAAACGTGGTCTTTCTGCGCGCTCGTGCTCACGCTCTCAGTTGAGGTCCCGAGAAGTAGTCATGGACGTGTGAGATTGCTTTCTGGTGACGAGACTGGTGATGATACTAATCATGGGCGCCAGCACCAGCCAGGTACGTTCTCCCACAGAGCCTCGGGCCCCAGAGAGGCTAAGGACACACAGCGGACACAACGGTCCATGCAGATACGGTCAAGTTGACCCCATCGAGCCCATTCATTCGGTTGCCGTGAGGATGCGAGGATGCGATGATGCGATGATGCTGTATTGACGTGATCACTAGGACCGTGACCACGAATGCGATCCTCCTCTCTGACCTTCGACTTGGATCATGCAGCTCCCTACGCTGATTCAGCCATCCACCGGCCTCTTGCCATCCACGCCAGCCTCCACATCACGAGCACGTCTTCCCAAGGCCTCTCCCAACCTTGCTCCCACACTCTCCCCCGCCCAGTACGCACCCGTTGCGGTTCCCAGCGCTACAAACGGCGCCGTGTGCTCGCCAGCCAGCCACACGCCGCCCTCCGTCCACCCTTCTCTCATGGCCCGGATATCTCGATCTCCCTCCCGCAGCCCGACCTGGAAGTTCGAGTAACTCCCGTTCCCGGCGAGCTCGTCCGCGAGCCATGTCGTCGCGTACGTGCACGTCGGCGCGCAGTCCGGATTCGCGGCGGCGTAGTTGGGCAGCCGGCTGTAGTACGGGCGGAAGAAGTCAAGCAGAAACTTGTCCTTGCTGGCCTGCGTGGATAGGCCGGTGAGGGCATTCACGATGTGCGCTGACTGTGCGCCGTAGATGTAAAACAGCAAGGTAGGGTGTCCGACTTCCTTGCCTAGCGACGCAAGCTCCACCACCTCTATCGTCCACCGCTCGGGATTCGTGTCGGTTGCGAAGTCGGGCGAGAGCCACTGCGCGAAGCCTCGCAAGCTTCTGCCGCCCGTGTTTGGGTCGGGCGTGAGCCAGAAGGCCGTGGGGAAGGAGACGTAGATCTTTTCGAGGCAGCCGTAGCTGATGCTGTGGACGGCCTTGGTGAGGCGCGCCGGCAGCGGCGGGGCGAAAGCCTCGGCGTGGTGCTTCTTCAGCCAGCCCAGGGGACACGTCACGACGAGCTCGTCAAAGGCCAGCTGCGCGCCGCTGCCGGCGACCGTCACGCGCACGGGCTCGCCCGGCTGCGAGCGCGCGTGGATCCCGGCGACGGTGGTGTCAAGCAGCACGGTGGCGCCCGCGAGCGCCGGCGCGGCGACGTGCGCGAGGATCCGGGCGTACGTGCCGCTGCAGAACAGGTTCTCGCCCTCGATGCACTCCTCGAGCCAGAAGAACTTGAGGCTCTGCCGTGCGACGGGGCTGCCGACGAAGGCGCCCCACAGGGCCGCCATCTGCAGCACGGCGGCGCGCGTGCGCGCCCCGTCCGCCGGCCCCGCCGTCTCGGGCACCAGCTCCGCGACCTTGGCCTCGAAGAAGTCGAGCAGGCTCGCGGCCGGGTCGATGGCCGCGCTGTGCGCGTTCGAGTGCCGGAACGCCGCCTGCACAATCTCCCACATGAGCGCCGAGAGCGCCGCGCCCTCGGCGGCGGGGTACAGCGCGCCGTCGGGCGCGAACACGCACGACGACGGCGGCGGCGACGACGGCGACGACGGCGACGACGGCGTGGCGGCGGCGGCGGCGGCAGGGAAGCCGCCCGTGGCGGTGGCGGTGGCGCGCGCGATCTCGAGCATCGGGTTCGCGTCGGTGCCGTGGATCCAGTTCGGCCCGAGGTCGACGGCGTGCCCGCCGGGCAGGCGGGCCTGGCACACGCGCCCGCCGATGCGGGCGCGGCCCTCGAGGATGGTCACGCGCAGGCCGTGCTGGAGCAGGACGTCGGCGCAGCGCAGGCCGGCGAGGCCGGCGCCCACGATGCCGATGTGGGGGGCGGGCCCGTCCGTGCGCTGGGTTTGTGAGGAACGATTAGCACATATGCCGGCGTCGAAGATCAGCAGGCAGAGCAGCCCCGAGAATGCTCGAGGCGGCTTCACATCAGCCCACCACCCTGGAGGGCGAGGTGAGGTGGGTGTGTGCGTGAGTGTGTGCGCGTGAGTGTGTGCGCGTGAGTGTGTGAGGGAGTGAGTGAGTGTGTGTGTGTGTGTATGCACTCTTGGCCTCTGCGTGGATGTGACAAGGATGTGCTTCCCAGACTCACGTTTGCCTTGATTGCCATGTTGCGCTGTGACTGGCCCGACGATGTCGAGGTCGCGCCGGCCATGCTCGGGGAGTGTATCGATCTCAGGTCCTGGTAGATGCGCGACACGTGCCGCAGAGGCCGGCTAGTGGAGGTCATGGAGTAAGCATCCATGATTCATGGGTGTTTCCAGGCGAAGCAGTGAACTCGGGGGGCAGGGAGTATAGTGTCTCATCGGGTTGGCGTGTGTTCGATATTATGTGTGGGAACGTGTGGGGGAAGGGGTGTGTGTGTGTGTGTGTGTGTGTGTGTGTTTAGGCCTGCCCTGCTGTTTTCTAGGCGGTGCGCTGTGGGCCCAAAAAAAGCGCCCAGCTATATCAGATAGGCGGTGGGTGGGGGGTGTAGTGGTGTGTTGAAAGAAGCACGCATTCGACGTCGTTGGCAGGACCTTTGTTGTGCATGCCGGGCTGCTGAGACGCCGCGGCAGGGGCAAACGCTTGTGCTGTAGAACCCTGCGATCTTCAGGCGACAAGCCTCGCTCGAGGCTGGCTGGCTGGCTGTGCAAACGGGCAGTGGCCGTGGCGTGAAAGAAATCCCGAGACATGTGTGATGAGCGGCGCCTGCTATCGCGTTCCTATGGCTTTTTTTTCTTTTTCTTCGCGGGGT
>JASMMZ010000002.1:35924543-35984574 GCA_038502455.1 Anisogramma anomala | reverse complement strand
CCTCCTCCTCCAGTGGAGGGCCGTAGGGGCTCGAAGGAACGAACCAATAGAAAGGTCCCCAGACTGGACTGCTGGCTGGGCCATGGAGCGAGAACACCGGACCGAACGTACAGTAGTAAAGCACCTTGTGCGATGAGCCTGCAGCAGTGGTGCTGTGGATGCCGTGCTGTGCTGTGGGACTGGTTTGGTGGTGCCAAGGGGCCCTGGGCCTTCGCGGACACCACTCGGAGAGAACGGGGGTTGGTGGGGTGGACGGACCTCCCTCCCGACGATGGAGCTCTGCGGTGGTTATCAGTTCAGTCAGTAGTCACTTGAAGGTTGACGTTGGGGGTGAGTTGCCGGTGCACCAAAAAAAAAAAAAAAAAAAAAAAAACCTGTGGCGTCAAACGGCAGCTGTCGTCTCTCTCCACTTGCAACCGGCCTCGCACAGATAGATACACACTGCTGTGGTTGGTGATAGCCAGCCAGCCAGCCACTCATGAAGGGCACGTCCGTTTTCAGCTACCGGTGTCCAAGAAACAATACAGGCTGGAAGAAGTGTGCCGTGTATTTTCAGGTGTTGTGGCTGGGACCCAGATGACAATTGTGACAGGATGGCTAGCTAGAGCTAGCTGTGGGCTAATCACCAATCGAAAGTCGTGGGCCAAGGGGAAAATGTGTGCGGCTTGGAAATCCGTGGCTCTCGAGTCTTTACAACAGTTCAGGAGTGGTGATGATATCGTTATTGATACCTTTAGGAAATCTTTATTGAATTCATCTTGAAATACGCGTTTTAAAGACTAACAATCGAAAAGTTTAAAACTTTTGAGCTAAGCGAGCGAGACTAAGATTACTAAGTCGCTCGGTAAATAGATTAATATCGCTATTTAATATTTATGCAATAGTTTACTAAGTTATAACAAGTGCGCCAATTTTCCGTGATAGATTGTTTACTTGCAATAAATCCGCTAATCCTACACAATAGATCGATAAGTTATAACAATCACATCAATTCTATTAGATGAATCATTAAGTTGTAACAAATAAACTAATTATTTAAGAGTAGCAAATAGCTACATTATATTAGACCGTTAAGTCTTTTTTTAATTTGAAATTGACGTCGAATTATTAGTTCAAACGTTAAGATAGTAGTTAACATAGATGGAATAAGGGAGATTAAATCGCTAAAACCCTTTTTTACTAAGTAATAAAATGAAGATTTGTGGTTTAAAGCCGACAACAAAAACTTTTCCAAAAAATACTTGACGAATCATATTAGTTTGTTGGAACAGCAGCCAATTGCAATACAGTCAAGTTAACTATACTAATAGTTAGTTGATTGTACTGACTGCAAATTGACTGTAGTTCGAAGGATTAACTGCATTGACTGCAAGTCAATTGCAGTAGGTGCCCACTTCAGACTAGGGCATGGGCTAAGAAATTAGCCATACAAATTGGTATGCAGACCGGCTAGTAGTGTGCTAAACTTAGAAGTAACATATTACTACTTTCAATACAATACATTAATTACTTTTACCAGAGATTGGAATCAACTACATTGCAACAGTAAACGCCTACTAATAGATGTTAATAAAAAAATTGCTGTTTTTATTGTTAAAAAGTGATACGATAAGCATAGTAAGAATTACATAATAATTTTAACTAATAAATCGAAAAAATATGACAACAAATAAAAGTATATCAGTTACTAGTATTAGATTTTGCGTAATGGTAACGTCATTATATTAAACTTGAATAACATTTACCTTTTTATATAGGTTTTTTAATATAAAGATCATCGAAGTACCCTGAGTTTAAAAAATAATTATATACGACTCTTTGAGAAAAATAATGATATACATTAATAACACTTTTGTAATTTATGGTCTAAAAACAACATTATTGTTGGAATAGTATTACATGCAGTGCAGTAGGTCAACTTTACTGTGAGTAAAGTTGACCATACTGCAAGTGTATTGCTTTGTGCAGACTTACTGCATTAAGTGTAAGTTGAGTTCAGTACACTGCACTTCACTCTAGGGTACGGTTCAAGCAGTTGGCCATACAAATTACAGTGTAGACCGGCTAGCGGTCTGTCAAACCTAGAACAATATATTCACCACTTGACCAATGCAATACTACTGTTACTTCAGCCAATCGAATCGACAACGTTGCCACGATCTAAAGACCTACGAATACTGATCAGTGCTTATTAGGTTAAGTACAGATCGGCTAAGTAAAAGAAGAAGCTACTTTCCGGTTACGCTTTACGTTAACAACAGCGGCTAGAGTAAAGGAAATATTTTTGCAAAAGGCCTTTATTGGTACTACGTTAGTCTATAACGGCAGGAAAATAGAGAAGACTTTTGGGTTACGTTAGTTCCCAACGGTAATCTGAAAGTAAGCGACGGTATCGTTACTAAAAACACTAAGAAATCTTTATTAATCTTTCTTAAAGATGTTGAGATAAACTGTCAAAAGTCTTAAAGTTCGGTAAGTTGGCAAACGGCTAAGTCAGTACTATTGCAGGTATTATTATTGTAAAAACGACTAAGTCTTACGACCAAACAACAAATAACTTTCGCTCTTTCCCAATAATAACAAACAACTTTCGACCTTATCCTTTACATTGAACCTTTGCCTCTAATTTACTTCTTTTACTTTCTCTACACTAATTTAATTGTTAAGTTAGTTTCTTTAGACGAAAACACCAAGTCGCATTAAGAAAGCTACGTCGCACGACCTCTCGCCAAGTCACCAAGTCACCAAGTCATCAAACTCTCACGCGACTTCACACCAAAAACATCAAGTCCCTACGCCTAAGATCACCAAGTCCTACACAAGCCAAAACCTCAAGATATTTATCGTAAACGCTCACTTCAAAGCTATTACCAACTCTATCAGAAAAGAAGTAATTAAGGCGCTTGAAACTACTTTTACTAAGTTTTATTATAATGATCTTTGAGTGTTGGATATCGATGAATACTTAATGGAAAAATACCTTACCAACTTTATCAGCTGTTACATTATAGAATAAGATGGCAACGAAAAAAGTGACTACGGCAGTCGTGACTTTCGTAAGTATTGTGAGTTTTTCGACGACTGGACGATTTATATGTGAAATAATATTGAGAAAACTGTCAAGTTCAAGTTAAAGAAGAAACTTGAACTCCGAGGGATTTACGTATTGGAAAAGATTTCTATTAGGCTAGTAGAAACTTTGTTTCACCTGACTCAGTTTAAAGAATACCCTTAAGATCTACGGCCTAAAGAAAAGGGTGTTAAGGAATTTTAATGGCCTTACACGCAATCTAAAAGACCTTCTCTTTACCTCTGGTTAAGTTAAGCCTTTTTACGCGCTAGTTATAAGGAATCTATTAACTTATTCGGAAGTTTAGTAGCTTTATATAGCAGCGCAAAGTACGCCTTTAGCGGAGGTAAAGCGTATGAAACAAAGGCCGCCAACGCGGCCAGAGGTATTGACGCAGGCATTTTACACCAGTTAATTAAACAAAATAGTTAAGCCTATTAAAGTCGTCAGGTACCACCTCCCCCTTAGCATTTCACTTAAAGCTGCTAAGTCCCTTAAAAACCTTCCCCCTTTAAATTTGACTATATGCGAAAGTTTACTATAGATCCTACTACAGTACTTTAGCCTTCGAGCCAGGAGACTAGCAATTACCTTTAATATCGCACCTCAAAATTTTTAAGGCTTAAACTGCTAAGAAACACCATTTGAAATTGGGATAACTATTGAGACCTATCCCTAAGACCTGTAAAGATAATTAATATTAATTACAAAATGTTTACGGACTTCTCTAAGATCTAAAAAAATGTAAAAAAGTATAACGGGAAGCTCTATAACCCTATCGACATTAAGATAATACTATTCCTAAATATTTGTAAGTTAATAGAGGATTCCTCTTTAGGTTTTCACTTATTATTCCCTAGAATCTTTACAGGATACGTCATGAATTACTACCTTACTTTCCTTACTAGAGCTACTACGTTTCTCGAGATCTACGATGGAATAAAAAGCCACGTCGAATACAATGTCCACCTCATGCAATACTATACAGATTGAGCTACCGCGCGGTAAATTATAATAATAGCAAGAAGGGAAAAAAAGGAGGAAACACTAATAGACGTCCTTAATTAGGTATTTGACAAGTTAATGCTATGTTGAAAATTAATGGAGAAAGCTTACATTAGTAAAGTTATACTTTAGGAATAGGTATAGATAATAGTCACAGGTGTTAGTAAATTCAAATACGCCTTATAACGCCTAGATATCATTTGCGAAGGCTTCATTAGCTAGTTTCACTCCTCGTTTGCCATTGTAATAACGCGTATAAAAAACTCGCTTGGTATATACTCCTAAGCCAGTAACATCTTTAATGTAGATGAAAAAGACTTTATAGTAGTCAATTACGTCGACCGTAAATACGGGCGCCTATAACGCCTAAGGTTTGGTCTATCAATCTCAGCCCTAGACTAAAGGCAGTAACCACGATGGCGCCAATAAGGTTAAGCTTTAGATGGATCTGTTAATCGCTAGCATTATCGTAGTGATAGTGGTGAGAGATATTAGATTTATGGAAAGACTAGCTGTTGGTTAACTTAGTATCGCCCCATCAAGCAAAACAATAAAAAGGTAATATATTATATTTAATACCCTATCACTTTTAAATAGGATTACTACGACCAAGTTACAGACTTCAAGAGTGACGAGCCGATTAATAACAATGTTCCTAAAGAAATTAAGTAGTATAAAAATATTGTTCTTAACGTAGCCCAGTAACTAGCCGACTATACCTTTTTATACCGTTTGGGTGGTAAAGACCCTTATCTTTGCCTTAACCAATCCCCTAATCTCTTATATACCTTTAAACTTCGCGATTGTTATGCGGACCACACGTTTCAAGGTATTATACCAGAGACAAGAGCAATAAAGTACTTAACAAGGGATAATTTGTAATACATAGTACTACGAGGGGAAAGTATTATAGCTATTGAAATCAATTATGATGATGTTATTAAGGCTAAAGTTGGCTTTAGCTTAGGCGAATAACTATCGTTATTAGGGATAACGGTAATTCAAATTATTGTGGAAGTACTTATGTTTTATATTTTTAAGTATCCTATACCTTTTCCAATTTATTTAAAAAGTATCAAAACCTTTGGCGTTAATGTCGACATTAATGTAAACTAACTAGTTAAGAACAGTTAGAGGTTTCTACTCGCCTTTAATTAAAGGTATTTATAGTTTTATCTTTAAGACCCGAAAGTAGTGGTGTTAAACTTGATAGAGTCGAAGATACATTAATTACACTGGCATCTTAACTAATTAACTGTTAATCAGTTATATAAAGTCTTAAAATCCGTAAAGTATAAAGATGTAGAATATTTTTTTAAAAAAAGTTATTATAAGACTTTGCTACTATGATTAAACATCTACTTAAGCCCCCTGGAGATTTAATTTTACATTAAAATACGATAAGGACTTTAACTACGTGATTTTTATTGATATGTTTTACTTAGATAATAAGACTATTTTTTACGTTATTGATTGTATAAGCTCTTTTTATGAAGCTAAGTTCCTAAAATATTTTTTGGTAAAAGATACGTAGGAAACGCTAAGGATGCTATGAATCAACACGTATCTGGGACCACTTGACGTCGTCGTCCACGATATCAGCACCAACTTTACGGCGGCAGAGTTTTAGAAAAATGTTAAAATAATAGGTATTTGATACAAAAAAGTGCTTATGGAAGCCTACTGGAGTATTGGAAAGGTCAAAAGAATATACGTACTGCTTCGATGAACGTATAATATCCTTACATTATAAATTGAAAGTTTTAAAGATCTGAAGGTACGTTTTCAAATGGTAGTAAAAGAACTTAATAATACTGTGGGCCT
Organism: Anisogramma anomala; assembly: GCA_038502455.1. Classification (NCBI taxonomy): domain Eukaryota; kingdom Fungi; phylum Ascomycota; class Sordariomycetes; order Diaporthales; family Gnomoniaceae; genus Anisogramma; species Anisogramma anomala. Next base: position 35,978,675 of record JASMMZ010000002.1, on the reverse strand, counting down.
AGATAGCTTAGTACTAACGTTACTAGGTTTTAGAACGTACCTACGTCTGACACGTAAATCTCTACCATTAACAAGTACATAAAAGCGTGCTATAATCTACAATAAAGCTCTAAAGGAACTAGGGAAGGAATCGGTACGCTGCTAGGTTAATAATGCTTTTAACACTAAAAATAGTTTTATAATAATCTACGTATTTACTTTGCCGTTGTAAAGTAAAGTCATCGTATAACGGAAGTCAGGTAAATAAAAGGGCTCTTATGAGATATTAAGTATTATGAACTCCAAAGTAGTTATTAAAACTACTAACAGTTTCATATTTTTTCGAATTACCTAGGTTTAGCTTTAAATTAGAGCTATTAATGATAAAAACCCTTAAGTTCAATAACCGAGTTAATACGTACCCTTTTTACCCATTATTAACAAGCTAATAAAACACCGTTGGCGCGGACAACCTTAGAAAAAAAAGCGTTAAAGAGGAGGAATATATACCGGGCTATATTTACAATACTGTTTAGGTAAGTAGAAAAGAGAAGGATAAAAAAGATTTGATATTAAAGTTCCGAGCGTGAGGAATTATTAAGACTTTCGATAACCCTTTTAAGGAAAATGATGAGGTCAAGATTAACGGATTATCAATTCGGAGGGTTATATAATTCGTATCGAAAACCGATTTTAACCTTAAAGAGATAAACGTTATGATCTTTAAGTCGAGGATTATTTACGAGGTTAAGGGTAAAATTATAGGGTGATCGTATGAAAAATCACGTTTAATCGCTTAAAAATACGGTGATAAAGGTAAAGATTGGATTCTTATATAGTCGTTGATAATTTAAAATATTAGTTAATATTTCGTGGTCGTTTTGGTAGTAAATTCGTTAGTAAAAACTAGAAGTAAGTTTACGTTTAATAGCTATAATATAACGTAGACCTATACAAAATTAGTAACGAATTTACAATAAATTGTATTACTAGAATTTTTATAAGAGCTCCATATTATTTACTTTTTAAGCACTATAATACAATGTATTAAGCTATCATATGGATTGGCTAAAGCAGGCATTTATTGGTTCCTGATTTATTAGTCATACTTTAAATTCCGGCTAACGATAAAGTCTTTAACGTACGACCTGTCCTTACTGGTAATGTAAAAAAAGGACTTCGACGTGGTAGGTATGTAAATTAACGATACGCTATTCGTTGAAACGACCAGCTTTGTAGAACTATAATGACAAACGATTTAAGACTTTAAATTTTGAAATTATAAGTCGGTAACAACATTAACAAAAGGAAATTAACTCGATTTTAATGGATTATTCATCCGTATACTTGGTGTTAACGCCGACTTTAGCTTTTGTTAAAGAAGCTAGGGTACTAGTTTAGCTACAATTAAAAATATTAACACGGTAAGAGTCTAACGGTATTTTAAATAACGTGCCTATGGTAGTTATATCATTACCTTATGCCAACCGAAGGTATTATACGACCTCTTTATTTCGGCGTAAGTATAAAAGTTATCGGATAAGGATTTTAACCGGTTAAATAAATAGCTCGAATGATAAATATGGAACCTGGACCGCGGGATTAGTATAGTCTTAATCGACTTATTAAGAGGTAAGTTAATAATCTTTACGGATAGGTTCTTTACAAATAATACCAACTTATTTTATAAATCGGCTTTTTAATAACCTTTGTTTACAAAGACAGGCGAAAAAACTAATTTAGTATTATCGGCAACCTAATTTATTAAACCTTCGTTAAGTATAAAAAGATTACACGAAACGTATTGGCCTCAAAGGTTTACGGTATAATAGCGGGCTTTAACGTAGGTATGATACTATGGGAAACACCTAACATTATTACTAGGCAGTTAAAGATTCCTCTTATTCTTGTGGTAATTTGTACCGACTCGAAGAGCCTTTTCCAATACCTCTTAAAGTTTGAAATCATTAGCGAAAAACGCCTGATAATCGATGTAATGGTACTCCATAAAACGTACGAAGGGAGGGAGATTAAAGAATTTCGGTGGATTAATGGCAAGGATAATCCCATAGATACTATGATGAAGGCAACGTTAAATAAAGCTTTGAAAAGGTTTGTAAATAATAATATACTAATCATACGTATTGAGGGTTACGTTGATAAGCCGCCCGAAAAGCCTAGATTATGTGACGGCAGATAAGGATATGCTAGCAGACTGGAAGACTACCAGATAATTGACGATACAAACTTGTTTGAGTGGTATAGTTGAAGTGAAAGCCTATAAAAGTTTGTGGCGAAAGAACTTTTTGTGGGAGTTAATAAACTCGGACCTCAGAGTAGTGGAGTAATTAAAGTTAAATGGGGTTGATTTGCATATAATTGGGTGTAATTTAGCATGGAAGTCAATTGGAATTGACAGGAGTCTGACCAGTTGACGAGGAGGTAATTTAGTGGTAACCGAAAAAATTGGTTAGCTTTACTAGCGTGTACATATAAACTTAAAAGCTGTTAGTGTTGAAATAGTATTATATATAATATAGTAGGTTAACTTTACTGTAAGTAAAGTTGACTGTACTGCAAGTGTATTGCTTTGTGCGGACTTACCGTATTGGGTATAAGTTGAGTATAGTACGTTGCACTTTACTACAAGGCACGGGCCAAGCAGTTGGCCATAAAAATTATAGTGTAAATCAGCTAGGGGTCTGTCAAACCTAAAACAATACATCTAACATTTGACCAATGCAATACTACTGTTACTTCGACCAATCAAATCAACAAGGTTGCAACGATCTAAAAACCTGCGAACAATTATTGTCTTATTCTCATGAACGTAAAACAAATTTTATATTGTTGCTAGAACCTTTTCCGGATTTTTTACGGTAAAAAAACCCCTAAATAAATAAGTATTATCGAAAACAAGATCTTTAATTAACTTGCGAAAAGTAATGTGAAAACATATATTTATTTACACGATGACAATTATTTATCGAAAAACGGAGTTAAATATATATCTTCAGTAAGGTTAAAAACAATTAAAGTTAATAATACATTTGGGAAGAAAATAAGTTATGTTTTTATATAAACTTTCAAAATTTGTGTATTCGATTGAATCTGGACCGAAATTTAAGAAAACTCGTTATTCAAGTCGCTTTTCCCTCTTAGTATTATCATTACAACTTTTTAATATCGTTTCCTAACTATGAAATACGTATAAAAATAATTTACTTTATACTATGAATATTTTTAAACTTTTGATATAAACGGATATTATATTGGATATGAAGGAAAATAAGGTATAAAGTATTGAATAAATTATCTGGATTCCTTGAAAATTTGAAAAATATACCTATACTTATTTAAAAAAAAACCTTAAATAAACGAATATACGAAACATACACATGTAAAGGTTTTTAAACACTCAATATTTTCGAATCTTTATCCATATAATAAATTATTTCTTTTAAGCGATAGAAGGTTAAATTAAAACCTATTTAAGCTTATGTTCAACGATCGTTAATCACAGGAACATTTTATGTTTACCGACAATATTTGCGGTTTAAACCTATCAGTTATATATATGTTATTATTACTACCAACGTTACTGTTGACGCCAACAATACCGCGGAAACAACAATCCCAACTTATTATAAACCGCAAACTACTAACTATTTAATAACCTCACTACGGTAGTTAATTTTTTTTGAACGACTTTCGCTTGTTACGTTCTACCCGATTAAAAAAAAAGTTAATTTCAAAAAATAGGAGGCAATAACAAGATTCATACGAAAAGGGGTAGCGAAAGCAGCGGCAAAGGCGTTTGCGTTGGGTTTATTTTTAATTAGACTTGTATCGTTACCTTTATTACTATCGCTGATATTACCAACACCGTTTTCACTGACAAAAGAAAAGAATAAACACGTTAACACAATACGCCAACCGCTTAATAATACTGCGGTAAAAACCTACGCGGCGCCGTCCTTCACCGCTTTAACAATAGCGCAGAAAAGTCACCAAAGGGAAATTAAACGCACAGTTGATGTCTTTGCGCCAACACTAACGCGATAAACGGCTACCGACCTGACGATAGCAATAATAACAGGAATACAACCGCTTTTACGTTTTTTACCTACCGTTTATGATTTATAAACCCTTATATAAAGGATTAACATAGGTTTTTACAAGTAAAATGAAAATAGTTTATACCGTTTCTATTGGTAGGTCTTTATTGTTGCAACGTAGTTGATTCGAATCACTGTAGTCGAAGTAACTGGTGTTGCGTTAATATTGTTGATTGATGTGTGTAAGTTCTAAGTTTGGCAAACCGCTAGCCGGTCCATACACTAATTTGTATAGCCAAACGCTTTAGCCTATACCCCACTTTGAAGTAGGTACCTACTGCATTGCACTTGCAGTGCAGCCCCACAAACTGCAGCTAATATTGCGGTCAGTAAAATCAACTTTACTTATAGTAAAGTTGAATTGACTGCACTGCATTTGACTGCTATTCCAACAGTTTCCCTTTTTACCTATATAAGCTCCATCGTTCCAGCCCGTTCAAAATTAAATATAACCTATATAAAACTAGGTTTCAAGGAGTAAGATAGAGTTGGTGAATGTTAGAGTTAAGGGGTATAAAGGCGGAAGCTGGTAAATCCAGAGAGGAGGAACTGAACTTGGAGAGATGGAGCCCAAAGGCACGTTTAGGCCTCAGAGGTATTAGAGAATCTATTATGGGCATCTGATGGTGGCAATACGCAGCATATATAGCAGTAGCCTACGCACATGCTGCGGTTTTTTCCCTTAATAATATCATTGCTTACTTTAATATAAAAACCTCTATAAATAACAAATTATAAGATATAAGGGTTGTTCATTATTATAAGAACAATGGTTGATACAATGTAAAAGAAATGATTATTAATAGGGTTTAGTTTTGGTAAAAGTTTTACTTTACTTTATTATATTATCAATGCGTAATGTACGTGTTAACAAGCGAATAAAAATCTTTCAATTACATTTTACGGGGTTTAATAGCATAGGCGACCGTAATACATTTTATCTCCGCACTTTTTAAAAGCTACTTTGCTATACATTTGCTTTATAGTATCTTTTTTTCAACGGATTATGCAGTCGTATGTCATGACCCAGACAGCGGTTAGGTCAGGAAAACAGGCCAGCAAGGAAACTACACCACTGAGACGCCTGAAGTCTAACACATCAGGCGGGGAACATCTCTTATGTCAGCAGACCCAGGGTTAGGGTTAATGCTAAGGATATGTTGGATATGTTGGATATGAGGTTATCCAAGCTATCCAAGGACATGCTAAGGATATGTCGGATATGTTGGATCGRAGGTTATCCAAGCTATCCACRTTATACAGTACTGAAGACGTATGAAGGATTGAGGATATAAGGACACGGTCAGCACCACACAGATAGTATTTCCTTCATAGCTCTTCAGTTGTCAATCTAAGTATTCAGTCTACCCTGAATAGCCTCACGGCTTCTGATCATCACTCGCACGAACACAGTCTTGATATTGCACCTTTTGTTACCTCTGCTACCTTACTGTTAACATAAACCCTCTGACACCTTCTACATACTCACGGGTATTTAGTGTGATCATTACATCGTATCTCTGGCGTAAACAAATGCTAGATAGGGATTCATTAGGCTGCGCTTTTCGGCTCGATTAAGGTTTTGATTTACACGCCTACAGTTTTTTGAATTATAAAGCACCCTAAGATCTTGTTTGAAAAGATGGCTCTAGAGTCTTAGAGTCTATACAAGACTCTTATAGGGACTCGAGTCACGATTCTTCCCGCCGGTATTTACAGGATTATTTCGTAATAGCAAATGCCTCACTTTATAGAGGGAGCTGCCCGGGGAAAGTAAAATGCCAAAAAAAAAAAAAAAAAAGTTACTTGTATGATGCTGGCTCACGCAAATCCGAGGCTCCACTGTAGCTACGTCAAGGCCCGGGAAATATGCGCCCCGTGTCCGTCCCCAGGCCATTGCAACCTTCCCAGAGGAGCCGAGGTAAGTGCCGCTCTTTTAGTAGTCGTTCCCTGCGCGGCCGGCCTGGAGTCATGCTACGCCAGTCTTGACCTCCTCAATCGTCCTCGCATACGAATCGCTCTACGGCCTCCAAGCACCTCAGCCCGTCCAGCTACTCTTCCCACCACTTGCCACATCCTCCACCATGACGGCCAAGACCTTCACCCGCGCCCAGGTTGAAAAGGAGGGCAACACCGAGGACAGCATCTGGTTCATCATCGACAGCAAGGTCTACGATGTCTCCGACTTCCTCGACGCCCACCCCGGCGGCGAGGCCGTCCTGCGCCAGGTCGCAGGCTCCGATGCCACCGACACCTTCTACAACCTGCACCGGCACGAGGTCCTCACCGGCAAGTACGCCGAGCTCGCCATCGGCACCGTCGAGGGCGAGAAGCCCCAGGTCGTCAACCCGGGCCCCGGCGAGCTGAGCAAGGTGCCCTACGCCGAGCCACTGTGGCTGTCGCCGGTCTTCAAGAGCCCCTACTACAACGCTAGCCACCGCAGCCTGCAGAAGGCTGTCCGCAAGTTCGTCGACCTGTACGTGACCCCCGAGGCGCAGGCCAAGGAGAAGGACGGCACCACCATCAGCCAGGGGCTCATCGACCGCTTCGCCAAGTCTGGTCTCCTGCACATGCGCATGGGTCCGGGCCCGCACTTGAAGACCGCACCCACTCTGCTGGACGGGGCCGTCACGGCCGACGAGTTTGATTATTTCCACGATCTGGTCATCGTCCAGGAGTCCACACGGTCCAATGCTCGGGGCTTCCAGGATGGCAACTTGGCAGGCATGACCATCGGTCAGTCGGTCATCCTCAACTATGCACAGGAGCCGCTCAAGTCGAGGGTGTCGGCCGAAGTCTTCAGCGGCCAGAAGAAGATCTGCTTGGCCATTACCGAGGCGTTCGCAGGCAGTGATGTTGCCCGGCTCCGGACGACCGCCACGAAGACGGCGGATGGGAAGCACTACATTGTGAACGGCACCAAGAAGTGGATCACCAACGGCGTCTTCTGCGACTACTTTGTCACGGCCGTGCAGACCGACAAGGGCTTGAGCGTGCTGCTCATCGAGCGCGGCGAGGGTGTGGAGACCAAGCTGATCAAGACAAGCTATTCCACTGCTGCCGGCACAACCTACATCACCTACGACAACGTCAAGGTGCCTGTGGAGAACCTGCTCGGCAAGGAGAACCAGGGCATCTACGTCGTCCTCTCGAATTTCAATCACGAGCGGTGGGTCATGTCGGCCGCGGCAATCCGGTTTTGCCGGACCATCGTCGAGGAGAGCCTGAAGTGGGCCCACCAGCGCATTGTGTTTGGAAAACGGCTCATCGACCAGCCGGTCATTCGCCTCAAGCTGGCCAAGATGATCGCGCTTATCGAGGCCAACCAGTCCTGGCTGGAGACGATCACCTACCAGATGTGCAACATGCCATACTCGGAGCAGTCCAAGCACCTCGGAGGGCCGATCGGGCTGCTGAAGATGAGCTGCACAAGGGCGGCGCACGAGATCGCAGACGAGGCGGTGCAGATCTGGGGTGGCCGTGGGCTGACGCAGTCTGGTATGGGCCGCGTGATTGAGAACTTCAACAGGGGATACAAGTTCGACGCTATTTTGGTAAGGCAGGAATTTACCATTGCACTCATGATGCGTGATGAACATTCAACTGACAAGTCTTGCAGGGTGGTGCTGAGGAAGTTCTGGGAGACCTCGCCGTACGATTTGCAATGAAGCAAATGCCAAAGGAGAAGCTGTAGAAATGGGACACAGGCAGACCTGTGGCTGGATCGAGTTACTTTTACGGCACGGGATTGTGCTGGACATCTTCCTGGATTTGGAAACGAGTCGGAAGCGCTGTGCAATGCATCCACAATCTATGCACAACGAAGCGAATCAAAGGCATATATTTCACCACCTGGAGTTCATACGGCTCATGATATATATTTGCCAAGTACCTTGCACCAGGTCTTACCACTTTTGACATGTCGATCTATAGTCAATATGGCCCCCCCCCCCCTTTTTTTTTTCTTTTTTTTGTTTGTATTTTACTATCACTGGGGAGTGCCATCTATGGAATGTAACACGAGCTGCTATGAAATAATCCTGTAGATGCCGGCGGGAGGGATCGTAACCCGGGTCCACCGAGGGCCTGCACAGGCCTTAGGGACTCCGTGCCATCCGTTCAATCAAGACCTTAGGGTGCCCCACAATTTAGAGACCCGTAGGTGTGTAAATTGTAGCCTTGGTCGGGCCGAGAAACGCGGCCTCCTTAGTCCCCGCCCGACGCCTGCTTATGCCGGGGATACAATTATATAAGCTTTCGAGAAAGGGGTTTTGTAAAGTATAAAAGCAGAAAAATAGCCCGTATAAAGGATGTAAATGAAATGTATTAAAGTAGCGTATATGTATACGCATTATAAAGTATTATTGAAAGACTTTTACACATATAAAAGTACATACATCGCGTATCTAAAGTGAATAAAGAGGGATTCCTTATTAATATAAACTTTAACTATATACCTTTCCCTATATATTACCAAAGTATTACATACACTAATAAACACCATTACACTTGATATATAATAATTGAAATCTTTATATTAATATAAATAGTAGTATCTTTGTATAAGAGATAGTCTTTGTATATTTTATACCGCTATATATAGGTTTACGCTAAAAAAACCCTGGTTTTAACAATGGTTATACGTATCCCAACCGAATCCCCCTCTTCTTCCCAACTCCTCTTTCTTTTTCTTCTTTCGCACCTCGGCTTTTTGGTTATTATCCGCCCTATATTACTCTATTGGATGTAGTTTTATATAAATCATATATGGTTTCTACTTGTAGGGGTTAACGATGAGGCTTATATTAATGGGGGAAAAACAAGCATCAAAAACATTTGTTAAATTCATTTAGGTTTTATTTATTTCGGTATTGCGTAAAGGGATTTAATACTAATAAATAGTAATAACTAAACGTAAAAGAGGATACATTCCCCATTGACGTCGATACCGCTGGTCCTTTAGCTACATACCGCTTCGTCGTCGCCATGAAGACACTTTTTAGATGTTTAACCGCCCTTCAGTAGCCCCTCTGCACTGTTATTAAGGCAGCGGAGAATAGCGCAGTGTAAGACACGTTCGTGGCGTTGTTAGCGCGGCGGGCTTTCCTAACTGGCGTGGTTGGCGTCGACGATAGCGACGACAACGATAGTAGTAATGATAAGACGGGTTTTATTAAGAACAGATCCATTCCCATCATTCCCATCGCTGTTTCCGCTACCCTTTTTATCATCGAATACGTTTTTGCCCCCGATTTCTCCCTAGGTCCTACTTTTTTTATCGATAAAACTGGATCCGATAGGTATCGATTGTAAAGGTTTTGGTAGCGGTCGTAGTAAAGTCATTAGATGGGTAAAACCTTTGGTTAGTATTTGTAGTAGGCCGGCAAGTATATAACGATACTATTGCCAGCGAGCGATAAACGTAGGTTTATTTGGACCGAATTTTTTTAATATTGAAGAAATAATTCGTAATGTACATAAAGGTTCGATAATTCGCAGGGTTCAAAAGAACTTTTCGTATATAGGTTTCACATACCGGTTCATTTGGAGGTTTCTTAGGAGGCCGTAATGAAAGTTTTTAAAACTTGAAAAAAAAACTAGGTAATATATTAAGGGAGCGGCGCCTCGCTTTTCATCGTACCAAAAGTAGTATTCGTTTGTACTAAAGAGTTTAAAAAGTCTATAATATAATGCGAAATCACTATAACCGTACCTTATTGTTAAAAATTAATATAAAAGAGACTGGGATTATGGAAACGAAGAAAGATTTATATATTGGGATTTACTAAATTCTGATTCTGATTTGGTTAAAGACGTAAGTTTTTACCGCTTATATAAGGGAAATAACTTAATTCATTTTTAGGCGTATTACTTTTCTTGGATTACCTTGAACTTTTACCAAAATATAAATTTAATTTTATTAGTGAAAAGTTAATTATTATTATAAAAGCAGGTAGTAAACTTGACGCTATTATTGATAAATTTGTTTACGTTTTCGTTTTCATTGATACTTATATATGAAAACTTTATATTACTGTTAAGAAGTAAGGGTAAGTTTTGATAAGAACATTAAAGCCATGAAATAATTATTGGAAAGAGGTAGTCGAATCGAGTTTTCAGTTTGAAATTATAAAAGTATTATTGACATATATCGTAATTTATTTTCAGGAACTACGGGAACCGTTTTTAAGCCCCGGAATATTCCGAAAACTTTGGTATCAAAAACCAATATAATAGGATAAATGTTATCAGATCTTTTTATAATGACGTTATCGTTACTGAAAACTATGTATTCGTACCTAACGTGTTTTCATTCGTTAGAAATGATTTGATTTATCAGTAAATATTGTAACACAGTTTATGTTAATGTTGGTGTATTCATTTTTGAAAATTGAGGCGATTATTTCTCTAGAATACCCGCCCGTAAAACATTCGAAAACTCCGGGAGAAAAACATAATTGTTGGTAGACCTGTTTATTAATAGTCTTTGATCTTTGCAACGTAGTCGATTCGAATCTCCGTAGTCGAAGTAACTGGTACTGCATTAAAAGTGGTGATGTGTTACTTCTAAGTTTGGCAGACCACTAGCCGGTCTACACGCTAATTTATTTGATCAAATGCTTTGGCCTATGCTATAAATTGAAGTAGGTACCTACTGTATTAGACTTTCAGTTAATCCTACAAACTGCAGTCAATTTGTAGTTAGTATAGTTAATTAACTATAAGTATAATTGACTTGATTCTACTGCAATTGACTGCTATTTCAATATTAGCGACTTTTTATTTTGTGTCTACGCATCAACATATTCAAACACCAAATAGTGGTAATTCCTGAAACCCCTCCTTAATTGGTATTCCAAACCTTTATTCATTCCAGTTAATTTGTACTCAAACGGATATTAATTAAGGTCTTTTGCTCTATGTCTCCGAGCGTTTCGTTCCTTTACACCCATATATAAGTCTTTCATTACAGACTCATTCGTATCACGTATTACACTAATTACGTACCGTTTGCCAATAGTTTTAAGTCTGCTTTTTTTATACATTGTTACCGATATCGCTATTATTACCCTAGTAATTTTCCAGTTTACCAGGGAATCCCTATTTCTTTACGTTACATGCCGAATGGTTTACTTAGCTCTTAATTCGTATGGTTAGCGCATTACTATCCCAAACCTTTTTAAGGCGTTATTAGGTGTGGCTTTGGTTATAACGTTATTAAAGTTATCTTTACCATTAATTTACTGGAATTTATTGATATTTTAGGGTTCATATACTTTCTTAAAAGTTATTAAGTTTATTATTACAAATATTTTATTAGGCGTACCCATTTTTAGCAGGAATTTGTAAAGGCTTCGGGAGTCTATATATATAATTCTAGGTGTAAGAGATAGTTTTAGCTATTTGGTAATAATCCCTAATATACCGTTCATTATTATATTAATATCAAATCCTTCTATTATACCGTAAACCTTTGAATTTAATATGTTTTGTATTATACGTTTACATTTGATAGATATCTAATATTTCAAGGTTGCCGGTCATCGTAAATTCTCTATTAACCTTTTTCTTATGGACTAACATTATAAGGAATCCGATTTGCAATATAAGATTAATATCATTCATAAACAAACTGTTCGCAAAAATTATTAAATTCGCTGTTATTAAGTTTAACAAAATTATATTAATACTTTCCATTTATTCATTATTGAATATGTTTCAATAATATTAAGTACTATTTTATTAGGTCAATTACAGTACGTTGAATTTCATTATACTGGCTGTAAGTTGACTGTATTGCTTGTGGGATTGACTGTATTGACTGCAAGTTAAGTACAGTAGGTGTCCACTTCAAATTAGAGCATGGGCTAAGCAATTTGCTATACAAATTACTGTGTAGACCGGCTAGCGGTCTGACAAACCTAGAATAATACATTCACCATTTGACCGTTGCAATACTACTGTTACTTCAACTAATCAAATCGACAATGTTACAACGTCTAAAGGCTTATCAAGCAAGGCCTACATATAAAATCCCTTCGTTTAGTATAACATGGTAATGTAGGCCTTATGTGTCCTATGCTTTAGGTATCATTATGATTTTGCTTTATCGAATCTATCAATCATTGTGAAACTCATAGCTTACATTCTTTAACGTAGGTTAAAGTACGTATCACAGATATCATCACTATCTTTAATATTATGGATACGAACTCACGATTTATTGAAGTTAAATTGTATACCTTTCGATAAAGTTTCGATGAAACGCTATTTCGTCGATATAAATCTAGTATTTCTGGAAAAACAGGGTATCATCAATTTTTATATTAAAGATACCAAAGTCTTTTTTTACGCAATTAATAATTACAGGTCGAACGTTAAAGTTTTTATACCTAACTTATTTCTAAAATGAGTTAAGTACGTTGAAAACTAATGAATACCCGTTTTGGCTAAGCTGCATAAAGGTTTGATACAATGTATTATCGTGCCGGCCGGAAAATTTTCCCTTAATTTTTTGAGCAGTTCCAATTACATAAACAGTGAAATATTTATGGCGGATTGCGTATAAACTTCCTTTTTATCCCGGTTATTTAGGGTGAATTTACCGTTTTCACCAATAGTTAAACTAGTTGTTGGTAGGCCTTAGATATTGCAACGTGATCGATTCGATTGGTCTTCGAAGTAACAGTAATATTGCGTGGTCAGATGGTGCATTTATTGTTTTAGGTTTAGCAGACCGCTAGCCGGTCAGCACTGTAATTTGTATGGCCAATTTCTTAGCCCATGCCCTAGAGTGAAGTGTAGCGTACTGTACTCAACTTATACCCAATGCGGTAAGTCTTTATAAAGCAATACACTTGCAATACAGTCAACTTTACTAGAAGTAAAGTTGACCTACTGCACTATATGTAATATTATTCCAATACTGGCGGCTTTTTAGTTTGTACGCGTACGCCAGTATAGCTAACTAATTTTTTTCGGTTAGCGCTAAACAGCGGCCTCGTACCCCCTATTAATTCCGATTAACTTCTATACGGCATTGCACCCAATTTCATTAAAATTAACCTCATTTGACCTTAATTACACCGTTGCTCCGAGGTCCGAATTCATTTACTCCTATAAAAAATTCTTCCGCCATAAACTTTCGCAAATTTAACTGTACCACTTAAACAGGTCGCCATTATCAATCCTCTGGCAGTTTTTCAATTTTCCAATACCGTCACGCAATCTGGGCTTTCCGGGCGGTTTATCCACGTAACCCCTAATACGTATGGTTAGCTTGTTATTGTTTACAAACCTTTCTAAGGCTTTATTTGGCGTAGCCTTCGTTATAACATCTATAGGATTATCTTTGCCATCAATCCATCGGAACTCCTTAATCTCCCTCCCTTCGTAGACTTTGCAAAGTGTTATCACGTCGATTATCAAGTGCTTTTTATTGGTAGTTCCGAGCTTTAAAACGCATTCGAAAAGGCTCCTCGAATTGGTATAAGTTACCACTGGGATAAAAGGAATCTTTAATTGCCTGGTAATAAGGTTGATGGTTTCTTACAACGTTATGCCTATGTTAAAGCCCGCTATTATACCGTAAACTTCCGAAACTAGTACGCTTTGTATAATCCTCTTATATTTAACGAAGGTTTAGTAAATAAGATTTCCGACAATAATAAACTAGTCCTCACAGTTATCTTCGTTAACGAGGGTTATCAAAAAGCTGATTTGTAAAGACAAGTCGGTGTTATTTACAAAGGACCCGTTCGTAAAAATTATCAACTTAGCCTTTAAAAAGTCGATTGGTACTATATTAATACCGCGATCCAAGTTCCGCATTTACTACTCCAACCTTTTATTTAATCGATTAAAGTTTTTATCCATTAGTATTTGTACTTATACCGTAATGGATAGGTCGTATAAGGTTTTGATTAGCATAATGTAATAATATAACTACCCCGTACACGCTGTTTTAAGTACCGTTAAGCCCTAGACTTATCATTCTTATCGATTATAGTAAGAATAGCGTCTTAGCCCTTTTAAAGAAAGCTTAGGCCGGTATTAACACTAAATATACGAATTAACAATCCATAAAATTTAAGTTGGTTGTTTTCCGTTAACGTCATTAACGGTTTACAATTCCAAAACTTAAAGTTTTCAATCGCTTGCTATTCCTATACCACAAAGTTAGCCGTTTCAACGAAAAAGATATCGTTAATTTGCATACCTGCTATGCCGAAGTTCTTCTCTTACGTTACCAATAATTACGAATCGTATATTAAAAACTTTATCGTTAGACGGGACTTAAACTACGATTAATAGGTTAGGAACTAGTAAACGCTTATCTTAGCCAGTCCATATAGTAGTTTAACACACTGTATTACCATTCCTAATGGGTAAATAATACGGAGTTTATATAACAACTTTTACAGTATAATCTATTATATATCAGTTACTAACTATATATAGGCTTACGTAATATTACGGCTATTAAGTGTAAACTTACCCTTAGTTTTAACTAGTAAATTTGTTACTAGGGAAACTACCAAACGTTAGCTAATTTTTTAAATTGTTGGTAATTACGTAAGGATCCAATCCCTGCCTTTATCGCCGTATCCTTAAATGATTAACCGTAACTTTTTATACAGCCGCCTCATAGTTTTACTTTTAACCTCATAAATGATCTTCGACTTGAAAATCGTAATGTTTAGGTCTTAAAGGTTAAAATTAGTTTTCGATATAAATTGTACTACACCTCGAATTAATAGGCTGTCGATATCAATCTTGTCGTTTTTTTTAAAGGGTTTACCGAAAGTCTTAATAATTTCTTATACCCTAAGTTTCACTATCAAGTCTTTATTATTATTTCCTTTTTTTCTTACTCAAATAGTATTATAGATACGGCGCGATGTGTATTCCTCTTTTTTAATATCCCTTTTCTTCCGAAGTCGTTTACGTCAGTGGCGTTTTATCGGCTTATTAATAACCGGTAGCAAAGGGTCATATTATTTCGATCGTTTTACTTATAAGTTTTAAGGGTCTCCATTTTTCGTAACCCTAATATAAGGCTTAACCTAAATAGTTCGAAAAGATATAAGACTGTTAGCAGTTTTAACAACCACTTTGGAGTTTACGATACTTAATAACCTATACGTCTCTTCTTATTTGCGCAGATCCCAATATATAAGGACTTCACTTTATAATAGTAAAATACGTACGTCGATTATTATAAACACGTTTCTAATATTAAGGACGTTATTAACTTAACGGCGTATCAATTTCCTTCGTTGTTCCCTTAAAGTTTCATTATAAGCCATAACACGTTTTTAAGTACTTACCAAGGACGGAGATTTACTCTTTAGGCGTAGATATGCTCCAAAGACCAAAAACGTTGACACTAAGCCGTTAGGGCCCACGGTATTATTAAGGCCTTTCACTGCTATCTATAAACATACCTTCGGATTCGTAAAGTTTCTAATTTCCAATGTTAAAATGCCATACGTTCGGCGAAGTAGGGAGTATGTTCTTTCAATCTTTTTAATGCTTTAGTAAGCTTTTACAGGTACCTATTTATACTAAATACGCATTATTTTAGTATCTTCCCCAAACTTCGCTGCCGTAAAATTGGTACCGGTATCATGAACAACGATATTAGGTAAACTCAGATATATGTTAATCCACAATATCCTTAACGTTTTCCACGTATACTTTACCGAAAGGGACTTCAAAATCTTGATTCCGTAAAAAGAGGTTACAAAGTTAACGACGTAAAAAACAGTTTTTTGATCCAAATAAAATATATTAATAAAGATTTCACAATTAAAATCCGTATCGTTTTTTAGTGTAAACTTGAATCTCCGGGAGGCTTAGGCATATACTTAGCAATAATAACAAAGATTTTTCATAGCTTTGAGGGAAAAATATTCCACATTATTATACCTTACGGACTTTAGGACTTTATATAATTTATTAACAATTAGGTAGTTAAAACGCTGGTATAGTTAATGTATCTCCATATCCGTTAGGTTTAATACTACTACTTCCAGACCTTAAAGATTAAACTATAGGTGCCTCCACTTAAAGGCGAGTGGAAACCTTTAACTGTTTTTAACCAACTCGTCTACTTTAACGTTTAACTTAACGCCGAGAGTCTTTATATCCTTTGAACAAAATAAGAAAGGGCTAATAAACTTAAAAATATAGAACGTGATTAATTTTATAACAGTTTAAACTACCGTTATCCCTAATAAAGATAGTTATTCGCCTAAGCCAAAGCTAACTTTAACCTTGCTAATATCATATCGGTTAATTTTAGTAGCCGTAGTGCTTTCCTTCCATAATACCACATACTGCGAATAACCTCCTATTAAGTACTTTGCCGCCCTAATTTCTGATATAATACCTTAAAACGTTTGATCCGCGTAACGATCTCAAAGGTTAAAGATATATAAGAGGTTAGTGGTATATTTAGGGTGAAGGTAAGGGTCTATTACCTAAACTGTATAAAAAGGTATAGTCGGCTCATTATTGGGTTACCGTACCAAAATCAGTATTTTCGTATTACTTAATTTTTTTAAAGGCGTTAATAACGTTAGTTAGCTTATTACCTCTAGCATCTGCCACCTGGTCTAAGTAATCTTATTCCGAAATAATAGGGTATTGAACGTAGTACGTTACTTTTCTATTATTATATTCGGCGGAGGGGTAACGAGTTAACTAATAACCGGCCTTATCATAAATCTAATATTTCTTGTTACTATTACAAAGATAGTTTTTACGGTTAATAGGTCCGCCTAGATCTTATTAACGTTAGCGTAGGTACTGCTTTTAATTCGGGACCAAGGTTGATAAACCTGACCTTAGGCGTTATAGGCGCCCGTATTTGCAGTCGACGTAATTAACCACTGCAAGGTTTTCCTTATCCACGTTAAAAAAGTTGCTCGTTTGGCAATATATACCGAGCGAGTTTGGTACGCGTACCATTACAGTAGTAAATAAGGAGCGTAAGTAGCTAAAAAAACCTTTGCAGGTAGCATTAAGACGTTATAGGGTGTATTCGAACTTACTAACACCCGCAAAAGCTGTCCATACCTACTCGCGAAATATGGTTTTACTAAAGTAAGCCTTTACCATTACTTTCTAACATATTATCAAGTTGTTAAGCATTTAATTAAAAATATCCACTAGTAATTCCTCCTATTTTTTCTTTACTATTATTACAATCCACTGCGTAGTAGACCAGTCTATATAGTATTACATATTGTGAACGTCTTACTCGAAATAGCCCTTTACGTCATCGTAAATCTCGCGAAATGTAGTGGCATTCGTCAGAAAGATTAAGTAGTAATTTTTAACGTAACCTGTAAGGATTCCGGGGAATAATAAGCAAAAACCAAAAGGTAACACCTCTATTTACTTGCAGATATTTAGGAAAGGCATTATCTTGATGTCGAAAAGGTTATAAAGTTTTCCGTTATACTTCTTTATATCGTTTCAGATTTTAGTGAAATCCGTTATCAAATTGTAATTAATATTAACCATTTTAATAGGTTTTAAAGGAAGGTTGCGATAATTATCTTAAGTTTAGTTAATGTTTCCTGGTAGTTTAAATTTTAAAGGTTTCGAGGCCCGATATTAAGTGTAATTACTAGTCGCCTAGCCCGAGGGATAAAGTCCTATAGTAGGGCCTGTAATAGGTTCGCGCGCGTAGGTATATCTAAAGGGAAAAGGTTCTTAAGGGTTTTGATGGTAACTTTACTAAAGGACGATAAATACTTAAAGGTTTTGGAAAGCCTAACGATTTTTCTTAATTAACTAGTGTATGGAGCCAACGTTAATACCTTTAACTGCGTTGGCGGCCGTTATTTCGCGTGCCCTGCCACCATCGAGGGCGTATTCCGCGTTTCCATATGATGATACTAAGTTATCGAATAGGTTAACAGGTTCCTTATCGCCAACGTGTAAAGAGGTTTAACTTAGCTAAGGGTAAAGGAAAAGTCCTTTCAATCGTATGTAAAGGCGTTAAGGTACCTTAACACCTTTCCCTTTTCCCTAAAGTTCTTAAGGATTAGGATCCAAGAAGTAATCATCATGTTAAGCCAATTTAAAAAAAGGTCTTTACCAATCCTACCGGTTTTTTATTAAAAATATAAATATTATAGTATGAAACCTCTTTCTTTAACTTTACCTTAACCATTCGTTAAATTATCTTTCACATGTTAAAGGTCTAATGACTAAGGAATTCGCGGAAATCTTAAAAAACGCGGGTACCGTGACCGTATTTATCACTGAAGTCCGCGTCGATAATGTACTGGTTAACGTAATTGATCAGGTAAGCTTTAATTAAGGTCTCATCAACGTCTGTAATGCAGAGTGACTAATATTAATAGTTAAGGAAAACTAATCTGAAGGCTTTAACTTTCTTTATGTATTCTTAATTTAGGGTTATCTTGACGGTTTGGCTTATAAAGGGCGTATAAGGCGAGGAACTTGGTGATCTTAAGCGTAGGGACTTAGTGTTTTAGCGTGAAGTCGCGTGGAAACTTGGTGATTTAGTGACTTAGCATGAGATTGCATAACGTGGCTTTTTCGGCGTAACTTGGTGTTTTCGCTTAAAGCAGTAAACTTGAAGATTAAAGTGACATGGAAAGTAAAAAAAATGAAGTATAAGCAAAAGTTTGGTATAAAGGGTAAGGTCGAAGGTTGTTGGTAATAGTAAAGGTTGAAGGTTATTCGTTTGGTTATTTAGCGTAGGAAATCAGTCGTTTTTGTAATAGTAGCATCCGCAATAGTACTAACTTAGCCGTTTGCCAACTTACTGTACTTTAAGACTTCTAACAATTAATCTCAACGTCTTTAAAAAGTATTAATAAAGATTTATTGGTTTTTTTGATAGCGATACCGTTACTACCTCCAAGCTGTCGTAAAAACCAAAGTAACTTAAAAATATTCTCTACTTACTGCCGTAAAAACCGATGCAGCAATGAAAGCCCTTCGAAAAAAAATTTCCTCTACTCCAGCAGTTGTATAACTTAAAGCGTAACCGGAAAGTATCTTCTTCTTCTACTTAGCTTATCTGTGCTTAACCTAACAGACAAGCATTGATCAGTGTTGGTAGGCCTTAGACGTTGCAACGTTGTCGATTCGATTGGTCTTCAAAGTAACAATAGTATTGCGTGGTAAGATGGTGCATGTATTGTTCTAGGTTTGGCAGACCGCTAGCCGGTCTGAACTGTAATTTGTATAGCTAATTGCTTGGCCCGTGCCCTAGAGTAAAGTGCAGCGTACTACACTCAACTTACACCAAATGCGGTAAGTCTCCACAAAGCAATACACTTGCAGTACAGTCAACCTTACTGTAAGTAAAGTTGACTTACTTCACTTCATCTAATATTATTCCAACACTAGTAGTAATGACGGCAATTAAATGTTGGTTCATCTTTTATACTGTAAGCAATTGAGTAAAGATTTAGTTTTTACATGTATTACTATGCCCTTGCACGATTAGATGTAAGTTTTTCTATAGCCGGTCCGTAGTTTCAATTTTATTTTCGTGAATTATGATCGACTTAAAAATTACAACGTGTTTCTCTTCAATTTACGTAAACGATACAAGTTCAATAAATTTTCCTCAAGGGAAGCTGTTCATCTCCACTGAATCGTCTTTCTTAAAATATTTGCCTGGTGTGTTAATAATTCTTTTAATAAGCAACTCAAAGGTAAGTTTTCCATTAAACCTTTTTCCAAAAATATTCATATTATTATATATACCTTTCCAGGTTTTCTGTTCTCGTTACCGTCTTTCTTTTTAATATGTATACTATTTTAAGTGGTTTTAAATGAAGTCGAAGTTTCACTAGCTTATTAACAATTGGTTTGGAAAGAATATATTAATTAGTCCATTTAGCTTAAAGGTTTACGATTCTAGTATTTTTTCATTGAAGTTAAGGTTTTTTTATACGGTTTCATTTATGTAGTATGGAAAATGTCGGTGAGGTTTGTAAACTTTGTTTTTTCACGTGAAATAAGGTATAGAGAAGAGTAATCAGAAAGATTGATATTGTAGTATAAAAGATTATGGATTAGAAGAAGCTTCCAGTGAGTGCACGCCTCAAGTGAGAGCTTATAAGCTCTCACCCAGAGCGTACCACACTGGAACGCCCCTTCTAGATCGCTCCATGCATGATGCACTCTGAAAGTGCAATCTGCAGTGTGTCACGTTTATTGTGCACGCTGCAGGTATGCACCTTGCAGCGTGGTGCACTGCCACCTGAATATACTAACTATAGTGATATATATTAATATCCACAGAAAATGATAACGCCGTTCACCATTTCAATTACTATATTTAGGTTGGCAATACTCAATATTTCATCAAGTCTTTCCCATTTTCTTCGATTTTACCATGTGAAGACTTTACTTTAAAGAGTTTAAAATAGCACTTTTATTATCGATAGTTATTTTCTTATGTTAAGAGCATCGTTGATTTATCGGTGTGCCGATTTCTTCCTCAGTTTATTTAACGCTTTACTGTATGCTATAGCTTTCTTTTAGGTGTTTAATGATAATAGAGATTTAATTGTTATATGTGAGTATGATTCAAATACCAGAAAAGTTAGCATAAAACATTAATGTTAATAATATCATTAAACCCTTTTATAGTTATTAAAACCTATGCTTCCTAATTTATAAAGCTTTAAATCTCAAGGATAAGGATATAGTAGGCTTTCTGAAAAGGTATGTAAGCCCTTTTAACCTTACAAATACCTACTAGGATTTCAAATAAACCTGTTTATATTAAATACATATTAACTTAAGATTATATTGAAACTTCATCGCGGTAAAATTGATATTGCTTTAGTAAACTAATACATTTATGGGTGTTAAGTACGTATCAATCCATGAAATACGTAATATCCCTCATATTTTTTTCGCTGTAATAGATTCAAGGAACTTGACTCTATTAAACGCTATAGTGTAATTCATAACGTAAAATACTGACTTGACGTCCAGGTAAAACACATTTACGAAATATTCAAAGTGAAAGTTTTTTTGATACGAATTGAAATTTGAACGGGGTTTGTAAATATATTTAATAGTAATGATAAAACTCTTTTATTACCTCTAATATTGACAAGTTGATATGCGTATAACCAACTAGTTCAAAGACTTTATATAACCTATTAGTTGATAAATGGTTAAACCGTTAATATAATTAACAAAATTCTAACTTTGTTAAGTTCAATACCACTACTTTTGAACTTCAAAAGTAAAATTGAAGGTGTTGTTGGAATAGCAGTCAAGTGCAGTATAGTCAAGTCAACTTTAATTGAAGTAAGGTTGATTGTACATACTACAAATTGACTACAGATTGTAGGATTTGAATACACTGCACTACAAGTGCAATGCAGTAGGTGCCCACTTCAAAGTAGGGAACAGGCCAAAGCGTTTAGCCATACAAATTAGTGTGCAGACCAGCTAGCGGTCTTTCAAACTTAGAACTTGCATCTTAATGAATAATATCAACGCAGAATCAGTTACTTCGACCACAGTGATTCGAATCGACTACGTTATAACGATAAAGGCCTACCAACACTAATCAGTGTTTATTAGGTTAAGCATATATCGGCTAAGTAAAAGAAAAAGCGACTTTCCGGTTATACTTTACGTTAATAACGGCGGTTAGAGTAGAGGAAAGGTTTTTGTAAAGGGATTTTACTGTTGCATCGGTTTTTACGGTAGTAGGTAGAGAAGACTTTTAGGTTGCGACGGTTTTTACGGCAAATTAAAGGTAGCGATGGTATCGCTATCGAAAACACTAAGAAATTTTCATTGATTCTTTTTAAAGATATTAAGATTGACTTTCAGAAGTTTCAAAGTACGGCAAGTTGGCAAACGGCTAAGTTAGTACTATTACAAGTGTTACTACCGCAAAGAAAACAACTAAGTCCCTACGTTATACAAAAAATAACCTTCGCCCTTTATCAAAAACAATAACGACCTTCGCCTTTACCTTTTACATGAAACCTCTGCTCTGGCTCTACTCTTTTTCACTTCCTACATCACTAAGATCGCCAAGTTCGCTGTTTAGTGCGAAAATACCAAGTCGCGCTAAGAAAGCCATGTTGCGCAACCTCACGCCAAGTTATCAAGTCGCGCCAAAAAAGCTACGTCGCGCGACCTCACGCCAAGCCACTAAGTCGCCAAGTTTCTACGCGACTTCACGCTAAATATCAAGTTCTTACGCCCAAAAATCACCAAGTCCCTCGCTCTACACGTCCTACACGTCTTCTACAGGCCAAAATATAGAGATAGCCCCAAGTCAGGCATTTATGGAGAAAGTTAACGCCTTCGCATTAGTTTTTACCAAGTTTTATAACGATAACTTGTAGGGAATATATATTAAGGAAAAATCAACGGAAAAACACCTTATCAACTTCATCGAATGCTATATTATTAAGCAGGACGGCGGCGAAAAACTTGACCGCGGTAACCTCGTTTTCTGTAAATACCGTAAGTTTTTCGAAAACCAGACTTTAGATACATAAAAGAGGATTTAAAAACCCGTTAAGTCTAAACTAAGGGGAAAAACTTAAAATTCGAGGGGTTTACGTGCTAAAAAAAAAGCTTTACGAAACTGGCAGAAACCCTATTTAACCTGGCACAACTTAAGGAATACCCTTAAAACCCACGGTTTAAAGGAAAGAGCGTTAAGAAACCTTACCGCCCTTATACGCGATCTAAAAGACCTTACCTTTAATTTTAACTAAACTTAGCCTTTTAACATACTATCGATAAGGAATACGTTAACCTGCTTGGTAGTTTAACACCTTCACATGATAACGTAGAGTAAGACTTTAGCAGCGTCTGAATACGTGAAATAAGGGCTACCAATATAGTATGAGGTATTGATATAAGCGCTTTACAGCAATAAATTAAGTAGGAATCTCTCCGAATCCCTTAACACTGAGAGGATTATCGCTAAGTTCCTTGCGATGAAAAACCTTAAGCCCACTTTCCCTAAGATTCTTAACACGTTTAATTCCAGTATCCAAATCAAAGAATAATCAACTTTACACGCGAGCCTACTATAGGCACAACCACTGGTTTTTTTCCTCAAAATTCAGCCAATGGTAACTATCCCGCCCACCAATACCAGTAACAACCTTAATTTTTTTTCACTAGCTACAAAATATAAAAAGCCCTTACAACTAATATATTACCTTTCTCCTACGACACGTTTCAATAGTTGATATGGATTGTACAACGATTATCACATTCATTAAGATCTAAGGAGGAAAGGAAAAATATAACGGTAAACCGTATAACTTTTTAGACGTTAAGTTACGCCTATTTTTCAACATTTACCGTTAAATAAGGGTTAAGTTATCAGCTTTTCAATTATTATTTCCTAATATTTTCACCGGCTAAGCCGAGGATTACTACCTCCGGTACTTGAAGAATTCCTCTTTTTTTCGCGAAATTTACGAGAGTATAAAAGGCTACTTCGAATAGGATATTAACCTTACCCAGTATGATATAAATTAAAATATTATCAAGTGGTTCTATTTATCAAACCACAAAAAGGAGTCGAAAAGCAAAATAAACCTTTCAAATTACATATTTAATAAATTAATACTTTGCCAATAAGTAATAGGGAACGTAGGAGCTAGCGAAGGCACCTTACGTCAATAGGTCTGACAAATAGTTACGGGTTATAAAGAGTTTAAATACGCCTTTTAATACCCTGATGCTACTTGCGAAGGGTTTTTTTAGCCAATTACGTTCCTCGTTGGCGAATGTAACTACTCGAGTCTCTGGCTCGACTAGTATATACCCTTAAGCTCCGGAATTCAGTGACGAAGAAACCCTTTCAATTAGTACTATATTAATCGACAGCACAAACGACCCGGCTATTACGGTTAACGGAAGGCCCAGACCTTTACTTATGGAAAAATGTATTCTTTTTCTTGAAGATCTTTCAATAGACTAAGCAAATTTATACCAAACATCGAAAGATATTAAATATACGGTAGATAAGGCTGCTGGTTAACAAATTATACTACCGTTAAACGTAAAGTGAAGTAGGTAATGTATTATATTTAATTATATTTTACTTTTAATTGGGATTATATCAAGTAAGTTATATAGTTTAAAGGAATTAAAGATGAAAATGAGGAAAACAAGCCTAAGGCTATCGGTTGGCACGAAAATACTGATACCCGCATTAGCCAAAAAGCTACATAATAACTAGCCAACCACTCCTTTTTGTACCGCCTTACAGGTAAAAACCCTTACCGCCGTTATAGCAATAAGAACCCTGGCTCTATAAACCTCTTTACTATTCGGAACCGATACGCGAAGCAAATATTTTGGGAAATTATGCCGGATATAAGGTAAGTATGATACTTAACAAGAAGCTATTAGTAATACGTTATATTACGAAGAGATAATAATATTGCTATGAAATTGAATTAAGCGGACACTAGTAAAGGTAAAGTTAGCTTTAGCCTTAAAAAAGAGTTATCTTTACTGGGATCGACGACGGTAAAAACTATTGTTAGCCCTATTGTTTTTTATATCCTGGAATCCCCTATGCCCTTTCTCGTTTGCCTAAAAGAAATGAAAAACTTTGGCGTTAAGGTTAACGTTTAGATTAATAAACTAATACGTGTTAAGGCTGGTGAAAGGTTTTTACTTAGCCTTAAGTGGGAGTATTTTTGGTTTTATCTTTAAAGACTAAAGGAAGTAGTATTAAACCTGACGGAGGTAAAACTTAGTTAATTACATCGTAAGTTCAACCACGCGACAACTAATAAGCTTTATAAGGTTTCAAAGGCAACTAGTTACGAAAATATGGATTTACTAGCACTAGAGTTATTTAACCGCTTTTACTACTACTATTAAATACACTTCCAAGCCCTTTTAAAGTTTAAGTTCACGTTAAAAAAGACTGAAATTTCAATTCGAAAGTTTTGGTAAACTTATTTTACTTAGATAGTAAACTAGTACTATATGTTATAAACTCTATTACGGATTTCCATGACGTTAAGCTCCTTGAAACCATTACGGCAAAGAAAATATAGGAGGTATTACGTACTTTGTAAATTAATAAGTACCTTATCATATCAAACGTGTTAGTTTACGATGTTGGTACTAACTTTATTATAATAGAGTTTTAAGTTAATGTAAAATTAATGGGGATTGAGTGTAAATAGGTTTCTGTTAAGGCTTATTAGGGTATTGGTAAGGTCAAAAAGGCATATGATATTTTACGAAGAGCTTACGATATCTTTACACTGGAAATTGAAAGTTGTACAAGTTAAGAGGTACGGCTTTAAATAACGGTAAAAGTCCTTAACAATATTGTTAGCACTAATAGATTTATACCAACTTTAATGGTATTTGGAGCTTACCTACGTATAATAGCTAAGTAGCCACCCTCGTTAAGTACCCAAAAACATGCCATGAAATATAGAAAAGCCTTAAAAGAATTAAGGAAGGAATCGGCAGGTAGCCAAGTCAATGATACTTTTAATACCAGGAACGTACGTTTAAAAATAAACGTGCTTTCACTCCCCTTTTAAAATAAAGTCCTAACGTGGTATGAGCCAAGCAAATAGGATGGGCTGCATAAAATATTAAGTATCACCAACTTAGAAGTAGTGATTAAAACTACTAATAGCTTCATAACCTTTCGAATGATATAGGTTAAGCTGTATAAAAGACCCCCTGGACCTTTTAAATTGAATGAAAATTATAACTTCGATAACCTCTGAGTTGAGAAAATTAGTTAATACAACTCTTCCGAGCCGATTTTTAATAAGCTAATAAAACGTCGCCGGCATAGAAGACCACCCAAAAGGAGGATATATACGGAAAAGGAGGAGAATAGGGACTACAGGCTTAGAAAGGCATATAAAACGGCGTGTGTGTTTTAAAAGTAAAAATATAATGGTAAACTTGCCTTTAATCTATGTATCGAAGGCATTATTGATATACCAGGCAAGCTTTTTAATGAAAGTAATTAAGTAGAAATTGATGGCTTTAAATTACTAGAGTTTATATAATTTTTGTCGTTAATGTAATTTAAATGTTAAAACATTACTATTCTTAAGTCGAAGATAATCTACGAGGTTAAAGGTAAAACCACGGACCAGCCGTACGAAAAGTTACGCTTAATCGCTTAAGGATACGATAATAAAGGTAAGAATTAGATCTTTACTTAATTTCCTATAATTCAAAAAATCAGCTAACGTTTAATCGTCGTTATCATTACTAGTTTCACTGCTAGTATAGAAGGTTAGTTTACATTTAATGACTGGGACATTACGAAACTATATACGTAATCTGCCACCTATCTGTTATAACCTAGACAGAGGTTGGACCAGAAAGCAGTCCAGTATGCAACACTACGCCACTAGAAAGCCTGAAGTCTAGAATCAGGCGGAGAAATTCTCTTATGTCAGCAACCCCGGACAGAGAAGGACCGATGGGACCGACAGCGGTCCAGTCGATTATATAGAACCGATGGAACCGACAGCGACTCCAGCGGTCCAGTACTGAAGACGGTATGAAGGATAGAGATATAAGGACACGGTCAGCACCACATAGATAGTATTTCCTTCATAGCTCTTCAGTTGTCAATCTAAGTATTCAGT
The DNA here is from genome assembly GCA_038502455.1 of Anisogramma anomala. Classification (NCBI taxonomy): domain Eukaryota; kingdom Fungi; phylum Ascomycota; class Sordariomycetes; order Diaporthales; family Gnomoniaceae; genus Anisogramma; species Anisogramma anomala. The sequence goes on along the minus strand of JASMMZ010000002.1, from coordinate 35,951,926 downwards.
CTACACACCTGAATAGCCTAACGGCTAGTGATCATTCTATAGCACGAACAAACATCTTCTGATATTGTACCTTTGTTACTTCTGCTACCTTACTGCTAACATAAACCCCCTGACACCTTCTATTTACTCATGGGTATTTAGTGTGATCATTACACCATCTTTAACAAATTGTATTATTGAAATTATCAAAGGAATTAAGGGATAAGTTTCCGGCGGGTACGATAATACGTTATATCAAACTTTTATACGGACCAGCTAAAGCAGGTATTCACTGGTTTTGAACGTATGAGGCGTACTTGAGAAATAATCTCGGTATAAAAACCTTAATATTTAACCTGTTCCTGTTAATTACAAAGGGTAAAAAAGTCGGCATCATAGGTATATAAATTAATAATACCCTTTTCCTCGGCGATGTTGTATTTATAACGTCAAAATAATGTGTTATTTAAAAGTTAGGCCTCTAAAAGTGTAAGCTAATTAAGATGTTAATTAAGGGTATATAACTTAACTTTAATAGATCGTTACTCCATATCTATAGTATTAAAGTTAAAAGCGATACTTATATTAACTTACGCTAAAAGGAGAAAACCACGAGCTCAATGATTATCGATAAGGCAGACGAGGCAAGAGTATAGAAATACCTAAAGTAAAAGGCCCGTACGGCTTACACCGCCACACTATGCTAACTAGAGTCATAGTACGACCTTTCCATCGTGATACAGGTACAAGATCCATAAGACGAAGACTTTAACAAGATAAATAAGCAGATTAAGTAATAAATAGATTATGTGAAAAGAGTAATTAACATGGTTTTTATAGATTTGACGAAGGCGAAGTTAATAATCCTTACAGATGGGTTATTTGTTAATAATACTAACCTTATATTGTAAATCAACTTTCTAATAATGCCTATTAACGAGGATAAGTTTAAAGAGAAATTTACGATTACAAGAAACCTTATGTATTTGATATCTGTTAAATGTAAACACGTGATACAGAGTATATTAGCTTTGTAAGTCTATGACATAATAATAATATTTAACATCGGCATAGTAACGGATGGTATATTAAGGATTATTACTAAATAACTGGGATTGTTACCAATAACTATGGTAGTATATACAAACTCCCGAATCCTTTACGAATATCTGTTAAAGCTGGATACAACCAATGAAAAACGCCTAATAATAGATGTAATAGCGTTAAGGGAGGTATACGAAGTCCAGGAAATCGATAAGTTCTAGTAAATTAACGGTAAAGATGACCCTATCGATACCATAAGCAAGGCCACGCCTAACGGCGCCCTGAAAAGGTTTATGGAAATCAATACGCTAACCATACGAATCGAGGGATACATAGACCGCTCGGAACGTAACGTGTAGGAACAAGGCTTCCTTAGCAAACTGAAAGATTGCTAGGATAGCAATAAAGGTAACGATAGCAATAGTTTAAACTACTAACAAAAGATACGCAATTGGTGGCATATTTGATTTTGCGTAAGTCTATGGCGAAAAATCTGTATACGAGTTTGAGGAACGAAGGTCTCGAAAGGGTGGAGAAAAAGGGCTATAAGGAGCTATAATTGAGGTTGTTTTTCAGTACGAATTGATCGGAATTAACAGGGGTCTATCTTGTGAATTAAGGAGGGATTTCAAAGGTTGCTACCAATTAATAGCAGGCCATGCTGGTGTGTAGGCAAAAACCAAAAAGCCGCCAATGTTGGAAAAGCAATTGAATGCAGTATAGTCAAGTCAACTTTACTTGCAGAAAGGTTGATTGTACGCACTGAAAATTGACCTCAGGTTATGGGATTTAAATACACTGCACTACAAGTGCAGTGTAATAGGTGCCCACTTCAAAATGGGGCACAGACCAAAAGGTTTGGCCATACAAATTAGTGTGCAGACCAGCTAACGGTCTGCCAAACTTAGAACTTGCAGCTCAATGAACAATATCAACGCAGCACCACTTACTTCAACCACAGTGATTCGAATCAACTACGTTGAAACAATAAAAACCTATCAATAGGTATTTCTATTTCAAACTGAGTAAAAACCTCTTACTGTCCTCAATCTTGACTAATTCATCAATTTGAACATTAATGTTGATGGAGAGGTTCTTCATATTTTTAAGGTAAAGGAGGAAGGAGGTACGGGATTCCAATATATGGAAAATGATAAGCCTAAGGACTGTAGTTCTAATTGTCAATACTAATTAAAAAAACATCTTTTCCATGAACAAAGTAAACTCTAATATTACCAATATTCGTATAATTAAATTATGTAATAGTATCAGTATCCTTTTATAACACAACATATTATGAATAACTTTTTGTTAAGTATCGTAATGATCTAATGTTTGATATAATACCCTAAAATATTTGCTTTGCATAACGGTTAATGATGGTAAATAAGTACGTAAGCCAGGATTTTCATTATTATAACGATAATATAGGTTTTTACTTTTTAGGCGGTATGAAAAGGCATGATCAGCTACTTATTACGTTACTTCTGGATTAGTATTAGTATTTTTATTTTGAAGGATGGTTTTGGACCTATTTTCCTGATTTTTGAACTCTTTTCCTTTAATGTTTGTGATGTGTTTAATGTATTTCCAATTGGAAGTGGAAGGAAATTGTATATATTATATTACTTGTTTCGATTTAGATTTGGAGTAAAGTGGCGTCTTGATTAATAGCTTCGTTTGCTTTCAATCTAATATACATTGCTGTTTGGACGAAATTTGTGTAGTTGATTTGCAGATTTTGATGAAAAATAATATCTTTTTTCTTACGTTGCTTAGTGGTTACGTCCCTAGGTTCCGGTTTTCCGTTAACCATATTGACTAATCCAACGTACTTACGGTCGATGTAATACGTGTAGGAAGGGTTTTTATCGCCGTCGCTAAACTTTGAAGCTTATGGGTATATATTAGTCGAGTTCGACATCCATGTTATCTAGATCGTAAACAAAAACCGTAATCTGTTCAAACAAACCCTTCATAAGTGACCTCAAGGTATTGTAAAGCGTATTCGAACTTTTTGTAAATCGTAATATCTTGGCGGATTTTTTATTGTAGTGTTTCTTCACCATTTCCCACGTTTTCTATTGTTTGTTAATAAAGTATTAACTTATCAAATATCTGATTGAAAAGGTTTACTTTACTTTTCGACCATTTCTTGTAATCGAACATGAAAGATCACTTAATGCTATTTCAATTTATATAGTATTAGGCGATATTAATATCGTGTTAAAAGTAACCTTTAAAACCGTTGTAAATCCTGTAAAACGACGAATAATTCGTCAAATATCGGAGGTAATAGTTTTTGGTTCGGCCGGCATGAATATTGGTAAATAGCGAGTATTAACTTGGAAGTTTAATCCTTAATTGGCGGGAAATGTTGAAGAATGGATGTAAATTAACGTCTAGAAGATTGTAAGACTTATTGTTATACATTTCCTTTCTTTTCCAGATTTTGATGAAAGTAGTGATTGCCACGTAGTCCGTATCTACTATAGGAGTATTTCGATAGGGGGAAATAATTTACTGGTCGTAGGGATCCTTTGAATTCTTCTATAAGTATTGGGGAAGTTTTGGGGGAAGATGTTGGTGTTGGTAGGTAAAATAGTTACCTTTGATAGAATTTAGAGGGGAAAATCCAGGAGTCGTGCCTATATTAGGCTCGCGCATAAACCCGTTCCTTTCTTTTGATTGATTTGCTAAAATTGGATGTATTAAGGGGCTTGGGGGAAGGGGATTTGATGATTTTTACAGGGGATTTAGTAATGATCATTGTGATGTTAATGGGTTCACCAGGGCTTCTCCTTAATTAATTAGAGGATTTCAGGATTTTCTTACGTAAGTAGATTAATTTCTCATGATTGATAATACTGACATGTTGAAGGTGTTAGTTAAAAGAATCTAAATAATTCATTTATATTTGGGTAAGGCTTTAAGAACGTGTATTGGGGCGATAATAAACGTTTTCTCCCGCGATACATTTATTTTCACCTTAATATTTGAAGATTTGAAGGGTTTTTGTTAGTAGAATATTAGTAGAGTACATTTGCCATATTTTTTTCATTCCTTTTTCTTTGCGAAGAGTTCAACGTTTTGGCCATCCGGTTGAATTTTTACCTTTGTTTTAACCTATTCATCCATTTATTTTTACCTATTCAAAGTTCATTCGCCAGACTAATTTTAAAATTTACCAAGTGTTTTGGTTTTTTTCTTGAATTTAGTTGGGGTTGAATCGAGGATAAAAAGACTAATTGCATAGATGAAATGTTTGAAGATTAAGTTTTCGTCGGTGTATGTCAATAAGAGTTCTTCATCATAGTACTTTTCAAAGATGAAGCCGAGGTTTTTAGTTACATTTTTTAAATGGGGTCTTTAACTGTATCAATTCTGGCGTGTTTTAAAGTTATCGTGACAAAAATTAAAAGAAGTAGTGGGGAAAATAGCGATGTTGAGGGAAGTAGGGCTATAGGTTTTCTATTAAATTTGTTGTTTGTTAAAGGTCGTAGGATTCAGTTGTTTTTGATTTTTGAAATTTGCAGTAGTAATACCTGTAATAGTAGTAGACGTAATAAAATTTAATTAGTCGTTTGATAACTTAACGATCTTCGAGACTTTTAAGCGGTTGATTTTAATGTTTTCTTCTAAACTTGGTTTAGTGAAAATTACTTGATTATTTAGATAGTGATACCGTCACCTGCTCCTAAATTGCCGAGAAGATTGATATATTTTAAAACCCTTTCATACTTACTGCCACGAAACCTGACACAGTATTATAGGGGCGCTTCGCAAAAACATTTCTCCTACCTTGCCTAAAAAATACGTTGCTAGAAGGTAGCTTCTTCTTTTACTTAGTTTATTTGGTATTAACTTAATAAGCAACAAATTATTTAAGTTCGTATATAACGTTATTAATATCATTTGTATTCATTGTTATGATTATGAGGTTTTATAATATAACCTTTAGCAACTGAATGTTAAATGATATCGTAATATATCAAATATGGAAGTGTTTGGTGTGAATAAAATTGAAATAAATGGCCAATTATAGGAGTTCGCTGGAATATAAGTTAAGTGAAATACAGTTAAGTCAACTATACTTACAGTTAGTTGATTTTACTGACTGTGAATTGACTGTAGTTTATGGGATAAACGTTATTGATTGAAAGTCAAGTCCAGTAGGTTCTCAATTTAGACTAGGGAATAGGCCGAGCAATTGGCTATAAAAAATTAGTGTTAAAAACGGCTATCGGTCTGCCAAACTTCAAAGTAATACATCACGAATTTTAATTCAATACACTAGTTATTTTGAAAACTATTAGAATCGACTACACTGTACCGATAAATGTCAACAAAAATTATTTCTTATTAAGTTACGCATATATAAGTTAGGTAACAAAAGAATCTACTTACCTGTTATTACGTTTTGTTAGGTAAGGCAGAGGAAAGAATTTTGTGAAATGCCCCTTTTTTTACGTCTGCTATTCATAGGTAGCAAAAATGAAGACATTTAAGTCTGTTGTTATGCACAAGCACTTGAAAATAGCGATAGTATCAACAGTACTTTCGAAAATACTAAGAAATCTTCATTAAATTAGTCTTGAAAGCTTTGAAATTAACCTCCTAAAAGTTTTAAAGATCGATAAGTTATCAAGTTGACAAAAGAATATGTTAAAAGGCTAAGTTTGTATTATTTCAGGTATTATCACTATAAATTTCAAATCGAAAAACAATTAAATCCTACGATCTTTCATATATAACAATTTTACCGACAAATAACTAATGAACCACCTTTTTTTCCCACTCTTTTCCTCCTCAACATATTTTAAATTTTGTTACAGATCAATTTTAAATACGTTATTATTGATACCATTACCTATGTAGTTGCAAAGGGGGTCATTAGAAACAGTGGCACTGGTTTCGTGAAGTATTACAATAAAAACCTCTAGTTTGCGAACTCAGACGAAAGATTTTTAAGTAATCACCTAATTAAAATATTTTATTACTAAATCCTCAACTTGGACCGATTAAAATCAATTAAGGTTCGAATTTCTTTTATAACCTTTAAAAGTGGTTTAAAAACTGAATTTTGAATATGTAGAAAACGGTAAATAAATAGGTTGAAATTAGTTGAAATATTGAATAATCTAACCCAGACGTCGATCTCTATATGAGTAAAGGTAAATACAGAAACCTGGCAAACGTATTGTACGAGTACGCCACAGACAAGGATCTTAAGTAGGTATACAAGGGCAAAAACATAGTTATTATTAGCGACAATATCCCTCAACACCCTTAAACACGTTTGCAATGTTACGCATAAATCAATATAAAATCCTCTAACGCTTTCGTTAATACTGTTGACCGTGAGGAATAAATTGACTTAAGTGTGGCAAGTCTTTAAGTCTACCATTAAATTAAACATAAACTTTGGAAAATCCTTAACACCAACATAATTATCGTTGAATCCCTCAAAGAAATTTTCAAATTCCTCTGAGTAATCTTCAATCTCTTTAGCACGTTTAGGTTCAGTAATTTAATTAAAAAATGAGCGGCTTTACTCGTGAGCTTATGAGAGGCAAAACTATTAACTTTTTCCTTCCAAAAGTTACCAAAGGTAATTATCCTATCTACCAATACCAACACCCTTTTCAACACTACCGATTGAGAGATTCAAAAAGTTTTTACGACCAGTACATCACATCTACCCCGAAATATGTTTCTATAGTAGATACAGATCATGCAGTATTTACGATCTTCGTAAAAATTTGGAAAGAAAAGAGAAAATATAATGGTAAGCAGTATAATTATCTCGACTTTAAATTGCGACCTTTTTAAATCATTCTTCGCGTGGTGAGAATTGAGTTGCCAGGATTTTACTCGTTGTTTCCTAGTATTTCCATCAGCTACATGGAGGATTACTACCTTTGATATTTGATGAATTACTCATCGTTTCGATAGATTTACGATGGTCCTAAATTTTATTCAAAATATGATATAAACCTCGCTTTATACTGTAAGAATTAGAATATCATCATTTGATTTCATTTATTATATCATCAAAAAGAGTCTGAAAGTAAACGAACCTTTTAAATGAGATTTTTAATTGCTTAATACTTGAAGAAAAAGTTATAGGGAATATAAATTCTAGCGAATATATATTGCGCCAGTAAATAAGCTAAGTTATTATTTATTGTAAGGAGTTTGTATACGCCTTACAATGCCATAATGCTACTTGTAAAGTCTTTCTTTTAGCTAGTTACAGGTTTTATTTACGACCGTAATAATACGGGTACCGGGTTAGACTGGTATATACCCCTAATGTTGGAATAGTACTACATGCAGTGCAGTAAGCGAACTTTACTTGCAGTAAAGTTGGTTATACTGAACTGTAAGTTGAGTGTATTGTTTGTGTAGACTTACTGCATTGGGTATAAATCGAGTGTAGTATGCTGCACTTCACACTTGGGCACGGTCCAAGCAATTGACCATACAAACTACAGTGCAGACCAGCTAGCGGTCTGCCAAACCTAGAACAATACATCCACCACTTAACTAATGCAATACTACTGTTACTTCGACCACGATTCAAATCAACAATGTTGCAACAATCTAAGGCCCTACTAACACCTAAACTTATAAGTTCAGCGATAACAATAAAGACCCCTCCTATATGTATTACATCAAATATAAGTACGGTGAACATAGGTAATGCGGTTAATAAAAACCCCGTAACTAGAAACCTAACTTTCGAGGTATACAAAAAGAGGGATATTTTTCGTCGTCAAGATGTTCAAGTTAATTAAATGTATTTTCCAAAAAATACTGAAAATATTGAATATCATAGCAAATTAAGCTACCGGTTAACAAATTATAATACTATTCGATACGAAACGAAACTGATGAAGTACTACACCTAATTCCCTTTTTTTCCAATTAAAATACATTAAATCAGTTACAAACTTTGAAATATCGGAGGCAAAAGATGACAAAAACAAACAAGCATATCGGTTAACATAAAAATACTGATACCGGTTTGGAAACAATGGAATAATTAGCTGATCACACCTTTCTATACCGCTTAATGAATAGAAACCCCTATCTTCTTTATAACGATAAAAGTTCTGACCATATATACTTATTTACTATTAGAAATCATTACGTAAAATAAGTCTTTTAAAGTATTGAACCAAATATTAAGAAAAGATGGTATTAAACAGGAGGCTATTCGTAATACGTTGATTTACTAAGGGATACTAATACTATTATAAAACTAAATTACACGAGTACTGATAAAACTAAAATTGAATTTAGCCTTGAAAAAAAAACCATTTTCACTAAAATAGAAGATTGTAGTTACAATCGTTAGGCCTATTATCTTCTATATTTTGAAATTCTCCGTCACATTTCTTCTTGATTTTCAAGATATAAAAAACCTAAGAAATAACTTTAAAGTTTGACTGATAAACTCGTAAAAATCCAGGGCGGTTAGCGGTTTTTATTTAGTTTGAAATAGGGATACCTTTGGCTTTACCTTTTAATACCAAAGGCAATGGTATTAAATCTGACGGAATCAAAACTTCTTTAACTATATCGATAGTTTAAGCACCCGATAACTAAAAGGTTATATAATATCCTTGGAATGACTATCCATAAATATGTAAACTTACCAGAGTTAAAGGTAATTCAATGGCTTCGCTATTATTGCAACACATACTCTCACACCTCTCTAAGATTTAAGTTTATGTTAAAGTAGAATAAAATTCAAACTTTAAAATATTTTTCTACGTCTTCTATTTAAGTGCCAAATTTTTATTTTACGTTATTAATTGTGTGATGGTGTTTTATAGCATTAAATTTCTTAGAAATATTAAGGTAAAAGAAATATGAAGTGTCCTACTTATTTTGTTAATCAACGTGTACCTGTGACTCTAAAATTTATTAGTTTACAATAACTATATGAATTGTATTAAAACAAGTTTTTCAGTTAATATTTTATTGATGGAAATTTAATATAAATAGGTGTCCATCAAAATTTACTGAAGTATTGGTAAAGTTGAAGAAAATGTCATATTTTTGAAAAAAGCCTACAATATTTTTATCTTGGAGATTGTTAATTCTAAAAATCAAGAAACATAGTAACTAACAATAGTAAACAGTTTCAACACAATTGTTAGCTCTAACGGTTTTGTGCTAAATTTTACTGGTATTTAAAGCCTACCTATGTATAATAACTAAATTGCTACTATTGCCTAACACTAAAAAGCGGGTTATGATATATAGAAAAGCCTTGAAGAAATTCAAGAAGGAATTGATACGCTGTGAAATCAATAATACCTTTAATATCAAAAACAAACAATCAACAAGCAATGACTTATATCTATTTTGATTAAGTAAAGTCTTGACGAGAAAAGAGTGAGGCAAATAAAACGGATCTTATAAGATATTAAGTATCGTTCACATATATGTAATGGTAAAAATCGTTAATGATTCTATCATTTTTTGTATCACTTAAATCAAGCTATATAAAATATCTTTTAAGTCCAATAAAACAATTCAGCTGAAAACTCTTAATTTCAACGGATTGATTAATATGAATCCTTTGAGCCTATTATTATCAAATTAATAGAATGATGAAGACATGAAAGCCCATTTAAAAGGAAATTATATATCAAAAAAAAAAAAACAATGATAACGAGGGTTATAAGTTTAGAATGGTATATATAATAACATATGTATATTAAAAAAATAAAGTTTATAGAGATATCGTCTTTAATTTATGAGTTAATGATATTATTAATACAGCGAACAAGTTTTTCAAGGGACGCAATCTCGTGAAAATGAACGACCTTTTTATACAAGAAGTAATTGAACTCGTGCTGTTAACTCAATTTAAAGCGAAAAACATTACGATTTTCAAGTCGAAGATAATTTACAAGGTTCAAGATAAAATTACGTACCGGTAATAAAAATAGTTACGGCTAATCTCTTGAAGATAAAGTAATAAAACTAAACACTAGATTTTACATTCATTGTTTACGAGTTAAAGGATAAAACAACGTTTCATCGTTATATTCATTACTAATTTAATCGATGAAGCAGAGGGTGAGTTCATTCTGAATAACCGTAACATTATATAAACAACGATATAATCTGCTGCGAATTTTTAACGGATTGTGTTATTAAAATTACCAAATGAGTTAAAGGATACGTTTTCAGCAGGCACGGTAATATAATACGCTAAACCTTGGTATATATTGGCCGGGGTAGGTACTCATTGATTTTCAACGTATCAAACGTACTTTAGCAATATATTTTACATAGAAACTTTAACATTGAACTTGAATTTGTTAATTAAATAGGGTGAAAACCTCGGTATCAGCGGCATATATATTAACAATACAATATTCTTCGAAAACTCTAAGTTTATAATAGAAGAAGAACGGGTTATTGAAAGGTTATACTTTTAAAATTATAAGCTGATTAATACATTGGCTAAGGGTATATAACTTAATTTAACAAATCGTTAATCCATATCTATCTTGTTAATGATATCTGTAACACATACCTTAATCTACATAAAAAAAGCAAGTCACAAACCTAACGAAAATCAGCAAAACCGATGAGGTAAAATTATAGAGATACTTTACGCAAAAATCTCAAATGGCTTACATCGCTATATTATATCAACCAAAGGCATGTTACAATTTATAGATTATTATAACGATTGAAGATTTAAGAAACAAAGAATTTAACAGATTAAACAAAATTATTTGATGGAAAATGAACAATTTAAACAAAGTTATTAATAAAATGTTGGTACTCCTAACAACGGCGAAATTGATAATCTTTGCAGACGATTGATTTACGAAGAATACTAATCTCACATCAAAAATAGTATTTATTATAATAATAGTCCACTAAGATAAATCTTATAGGCAGTTTACGATTACAAAAAACCTTATATATTAAATATCCGTTAAATATAAATATATTATATGAAATATAGCAATATGTAAAGTTTATAATATAATAGTAAACTTTGATATTGATATAGTGATATAAAATACGATAAAAGTTATTATTAAGTAGCTGGGACTGCCTCAGGTACCATTAATCATATATATAAACTCCCGGAGCCTGTATGAATGCCTATTAAAGTTTGATATAACTAATGAGAAACATTTAATAATAAACGTAATAATTTGAAGAGAGGTATACGAAGCCCGGAGAATTGATGAGCTTTGATAAATTAATGGAAAAAGAACCCCATCAACTGCATAACAAAACCCATGCTTAGCAAAAAATTAAAAAAGTTGGTGGATACTAATACGCTAACCATATAACTCGAAAGCTACATGGATTGCCCGGCGCGTAACGTTAAGAAAAAGGGATTCCTTAGCAAACTGGAAGACTACCAGTGTAACGGTAGCAGTAGTAACGTGTATGAGAAGTATACTTAGAATTACTGTCAAAGGTACGTAATTGGTGCCGTACCTGATACGTACAAGTCTAGCAAAAGACTTGCATGCGGGAGTTGAGGAATGCGGGATTCGGGATTATAGGATAAAGAGCTGTAATTAAAGTCGATTCTAGTATAAATGAATTATAATTAATAAGGATCTGGTATGTGGATAAAGGAGAGAGTTGAGGGCTTACCATGAAGAAGTAATTCGCTACACTGACACATGTAAGCACAAAAACAAAAAGCCGCTAGTATTAGAATAATAGTCAAGTGAAATACAGTCAAGTCAACTATAATTACAATTATTTGATTATAATGATTACAAATTGACTGTAATTTTAAGGATGAACTGTATCAATTGCAAGTTGAATGCAGTAGATGCCCACTTTAGACTAGAGTATGGGCTAAGCAATTAGCTATATAAATTAGTGTGTAGACCGGCTAGCGGTTTGCCAAACTTAGAAGTAACACATCACCACTTTCAATGCAATACACCAGTTACTTCGACCACGATTCGAATCTACGTTGCAACGATAAAGGCCCACCAACAGTGTTATTATTTAAAAATCAATTTTTCGAAAGGTAAACCGGCGTTTTTATGGGTAACGATATTCAGTGAAGCTTTACAGGATGAGGCGACCGTCTTCGCCGTGACAATTCAAGTGATCATAACTTACTTTTCGAAGCCTTTTTACCTGGGGCCCGTATAAAAGTTTTCAGCTTAATAAGTAAACATAGATAAATAGTAACAGCGATAGCAGTTCCAAAAAGATGCGACGAAGGCCCATATTTTATATAAAAAATATTTCATAGTGTCGCACAATTTTTCAGACCTATTTTATACATTTTTTGATATATACTCGCCTTAATAAGGTTAAATTGAAACAAAGCACAATCATTATATATTTAGTATTTGAATTTTGAAAAAGGAATTCATAACTAGATAAACTGGCTTTATGGAGAACATAACGAATAGGCTGTCTTATTTCATGAAGCAAACTTGATTTTGAAAATTAGTAATATATTAAAATTTCATCTTTTCAAAAACGAAAATAAATTTCTTATTGGTCATTTACTGGTTTACTTTTAATGAGTAATTTTCAATACCAGGAATGTTACTTTTAACGAATTTCAATACCAGGAAAATTGAAACTTCGTTCATTTTCATATAGATATAACTGATAGAAAGTTTAACAAGGTATAATATATAAGTTATATACAAAACCAGGGAAAAGGGGGGGTTTTAAATATTGTTGTAATAAAGGTTTGTAAATCCCTTGATCTGTATTTTATAATCGATCTTTATTACCTATTTTAATAAAGAAAAAACCGTTGATTAAAGTTAATAAATTCCGATGGAATTTGAAATGCCGCATTTTGTATATAAAGTAATAATGTAAAAAGGGAGGAAAGCCTTTTGTGTATTACTGAAAAGGACCAACGAAATTTTACGATTTGTTAAAGCGGATTTGATATCGTAGATTAAAGAAGTTATAGGGTTCGAAACAGATAATTTAAACGTTTTCCCTTTGTATTATTTATGAATGAAACCCTGGTTAATAAACGTCTAAAATGACTTACAAATTACGACGGATTTCAAACCTTGGAAATATATAGGAAATAAGATAATAAGGTTTTATTAATGGGCTTGTAATTAGTTTTAATTTGTTAATTTTGGTACTATCGATATTTTGAATTATTGTGATAATTGTGGGATAACTTTTAGTCGTAATAATTCATTATGGAATATATAAAGGGGCCAGTTAGGGATTTCTACTACGCTTTAAATGAACTAATCATCTTGTTATCGGGTGTGGTTGCCGAATTTCGAATATTAATAATATTATCATATATCTTTTTGTTAGAAATATCGAAACTTTAAAGAATAGCGAATTCTCATTTATCCTAGTTGTTGAAAGGGTAGTTGATAATGTCTTTATTAATCAACAATTTCTGAAGAATATTTTCCAATAGTATTTGAATTTATTACCAAGTATTTAAAATAAAATGTGTTTATTTACTTCAAGTGAAAAGACTTGAAATAGAAATAGAGATTTATTTTCGTGTATCATTTCATAGATTTGAAAGTAGTCAGCGATCCGATCAATTTTTGTTCTTTATAATCTAGTATACACTCGTTGTATTTTAAAAATAAAGTTTTTACATTCAACGAATCCGGCGTCGCATAGCCATCCCGCGTTTTTCTCCCTTATATAATAACATAGTCGGTCTATCTTGAGAGTTTATTACTCTATAGATTTAACGTGTATTATGGCAATTTTATTAACTATGTGTAAAGTATTAACGTAAAATTTGGCGAATGTTTTTATTTACGCATATACAGCGATTTCGTTTATATTTTCGGTTGCGTTGAGTAAAAAGTTATTTTATAACGATTAGGGTATTAAACCTTGGTAAATGAATCTATAGTATGTAAATAAGCGTATATCGCGCAATATATTATATACGGGTTGATATGATTGTTAATAACGCCTTATAATTGAATTAATCATCGAGGGTAAGTAGAACTACTATAGTAACTACAATAATATGCATGAAGATAACATCGAAAACGTATTCTAAATGGCACATGAAAAATTTAATTTCATCGCCAAAATATATATTTATCGAAATGGCTCAATTACGTAAAATCCGTTCCTTAAGTTTATTCGCCAACATTTATTTTATTTGGTTATACACGAGATTTAAGTTTCCATTCGTACTATTTTGAAACGTAGATAAGTAATTCAAAATCTTGATAAACACGTCATTAATAAACTGATTTTTGTATACATTTACTATATCAATCTCATTAATAACCAATTAAAAAGAGTGTCTTTTAAGATTTAGCTGAGATTGTGTTGCGGTAAAAAAACCTTTCTAACGTAAAAAAAGACTCGAAGCCTAGTAGTAAAAAATTTCTTACGCCGGCCCTCCTATATAGGAGCGGATCCTTCCCAATTCCGGACTAGTGAAAAGAAATCATAACCCAAGTATAGTTATGTTAAGCCCTAGCTATTATGTTTCTTATCATATCAAAGTTTCTATACGTTAATGATATTAATGCTCTTATCTATGTAATTTATACACAAATTTCAATGTATAATAATTATTTTACCTTTATTTACTCTAGTAATTATAGGATTCATATTTATTTTCACCGTTTGTTAATGCTTAATCATTATATATATGTTTGATATGAGCGTATTCAGTATTTTTGGAACATTGGTATCAGTTAATTTTAAATAAATAGTAAAGTTTAAATTCTTTAGCTCGTTCGAAGTAGAAGAAATTATTAAAATCTATTGGTTGATAAAAACGATAGAGAGGGATGAGAACTCGGATTCAGATATAAATATAGCCGATTTTAACGTTAGAACAATCTTATTATATAAAATTTTAGTCGCGGCAGCCAAAATAATTTGCGCCCTAGTTACGTAAAATTCATTTCTTCTAAGTTATCTTTCATAACTTAAGAAATTTCTAGCCTATGGCGCGGAATCTAAGCCTAATAGCTATTTTATCCATCGTGTAAACGTCGTTTTTTCCCAATAAAATGATTTTTTTCGTACGCGTCGAGAACGCCAGGGTTTTTAACGTATAAAACGGAGTTACTAACATGAAAGGCCTATGTAACCGTCGTTTTTTGGACGCTAATAATCACGTTTATTATATACATAACGGATTCCGTATAAAATTTATTGTGTAATGAAGTTAAATTAACGTACGGAGTCGTATAATTAGAGAATTAGGAGATGTAAGCAGCAAATTCAGGTTGTACCACGTTTTTACTAACCAAGTATTAGCGTATATTGATATGACAAGACTCGTTTTCATAACCGCTTTTTGTTAGGCGGACGTTTAGCTTGCTAGATTTGGTTGTAATAGAATTTTTAGCCGAAAATTTTACTGCTATTTTGGTATTGTAACGGGTTTTGCTAAAGATTTTGATTCACTTTAACCGGCGTCCCAAAAATCGAATATAAAGTTTTCCTCCTGTTTACGGGCTGTTACGCAGTAAAAGTAAGTCAAGGATAAGTGGCTATGACAATTTTTATATTAAATCGTCGATTTATACGATTTCAAAACGTAATCTTTTACCAATACCGTGTAATTAGGGTAACAAACCAAACGTACGTAACGCATATTAATATATTATTGTTGGTAGTCTCTTATAGTTGCAACTTAGTCGATTCGAATCACTGTAGTCGAAGTAACTGGTGCTGCGTTAATATTGTTGATTGAGATGTGTTAGTTCTAAGTTTGGCAGACCACTAGCCGATCTGTATACTAATTTTTATAGCCAAACGCTTTGGTCTGTTCCCCACTTTGAAGTGGGAACCTATTGCACTGCACTTGCAATGCAGTTCTACAAACTGCAGCCAATTTTGCAGTTAGTAGAATCAACTTTACTGCAAGTAAAGTTGACTTAGCTGTATTATATTTGACTGCTATTCCAATACTAGCGGCTTTTTATTTTGTACCTATATGCTAGCGTAGCTTGCTATTAATTGGTTGCATACCTTGAAATCTTTCCTTAATTTATTAGCTAATAATAAGCTTAACACCTGTTAATTCCGATTAATTTGCATTTAAATCAACCTTAATTACAGCCCTTCGTGGCCCTCTTATTTCACTCCTCCAAGGTTTTCGTTCCTCAATTCCCGTGTACAGATCTTTTTCCATAAACTTATGCAAATTAGGTACGCCACCAATTGCGTACCTTTTCCTAGTTATTCAAATTATTGCTATTGCCCCCTTCGCTACCATTGCCATTAACGTCATTACTTTGATAGTGTTCTAGTTTACCAGGGTTACCCTGTTCCTTCGCGTTATATACCGCGTGGTCCACGTAACTCTCGATTCATATAGTTAGCGTATTACCATCCACAAACCTTTTCAGGGCGTTATTAGGAGTGGATTTAGTTATGGCGGTAACGGGGTTATCTTTACCGTTAATTTACTGGAACTTATCCATTTCCAGGGCTTCGTATACCCTCTTCAAATTTATTACGTCTATTGTTAGACGTTTTTCATCAGTTGTACCCAGATTTAATAAGAATTAGTAAAATCTCCGAAAGTTAGTACATATTATCATAGGTATCGGAGGCAGTTTCGGATATTTAGTCATAATTCTTAATTTGACGTCAGTCATTATACCGATATCAAAGCCTACTATTATACCTTAAAATTTTAAGGCCAATATGCTCCGAGTTATACGGTTACACTTAACGGATATTCAGTATATAAGGTTTCCAGTGATAATGAATTTCCCTTAAAACTCATCCTCGTTAAAAAATATTATTAAAAGGCTAATTTACAATATAAGGTCAATATTATTAGTAAATAACCCGTTTAAAAAGATTATTAGCCTCGCTTTCACAATATTTACAAAAATTATATTAATTTCTTCTTGTAAGTGTTTTATTTACAGCTCAATATGTTTTTTTAACTTGTTAAAATCCTTGTCCTGTATATATTATACCTATGTTGCCATAAAAAGGTTGTACGATGTTCTCGGTTAGCATAATATAGCGATATAGGCCGTGCGTGCCTTTTACTTCAAATATCTATGTAATCTTACCTTGTTAGCCTTATCTATAATCATCAAACTTATAACTTACACTTTTCAACATAGGTTAATATAAATGACGTTTTCAACCTTCAAATTATAAATGTGGATTGACGATCTATTAAAGTTAAGTTTGTATACTTTTAACCAACGTTTCGATTAACTTACATTTTTAAAGGCCTAAATTTTCGGTAACACTCTATTTCGCCGCTAAAAACCTAGCATTTTCGAGAAAAAGGGTATCATTAGTTTACCTACCTACGATACCAAAGTCTTTGCCTTTTATAATTAACAGGTATGGGTCAAACATTAAAGTCTTTATATCTAATTTATTTCTAATTTACTCCTAATACATTAGGAACCAGTAAACGCTTGCTTTAGTCAATCCGTATAAAGGTTTAATACAACATATCATTTTACCATCCAAAAACTTATCCCTTAATTCTTTTAATACTTTTAACAATATAATCCGTTAAAAATCTCTGTTAAACTACGTATACGCTAACGTAATATCCCGGCTATTAAGCGTAAACTAACCTTTTACAATAACAGTTAAATTGGTAACAATTGCGAAAATTAAACGCTAGCTAATCTTTTTAATTATAGGCTATTAAGTAAGGATACAGTCCTCACTTTTATCACTGTATCCTCAAGCGATTAGCTGTAATTTTTTTGTACGACCGGTCCGTGGTTTTACCCGTAACTTCGTAAACTATCCTAGACTTAAAGATAGTAACATATTAGCTTTTAAATTATATTTATAATACAAATTGTATAAACTCCCGTAAAAAAGGGCTGTTAATCTTCACTTAGTCTTTTTCCTTAAAAACCTTACTCGGTATATGAATAATACTTTTGACACATAGCTTAAAAACAAGTTTTCCGTTGGAAGTCTCCTTTTAAAATACCTACGCCGTTATATATGCTTTGTTAGGCTTATAATATCCATCGCCATCGTCCTCTTTAGTGTGTATCCTCCTTTTAGGTAGTCTTTTACGCCGTCGAAGTTCCATTAACTTGTTAATTATCGGTTCGGAAGGGTTGTATTGGTTAATACGTTCGGCTCGGAAGTTATCAATGTTAGTGTTTTTATTAGACTTAAGGGGCCTTAAAGGTTTTCTATACGGCTTAACTTATATAACCCGGTGTTATGACCCAACATCTGCAGAGCGCACCAGCGGCGGCCCCGCAGTAGATAACAAAGGAAATCGGTTGGACACAGCCTCTCGGCAGGCACCAGGGATCCACAACAGACACACCGTACACAAGGGTTAGGGTCAGCATGGTGTGAGACTCGATGGACTCGGTATCGAGCCAGTCGAGCCTACACTGAAGACGTATGAAGGCGCGGATATATAAGGACACTTTCATTACCAAGATAGATAGTATTTCCTTCATAGCTCTTCAGTTGTCAATCTAAGTATTCAGTTTACCCTGAATAGCCTCACGGCTTCTGATCATCACTCGCACGAACACAGTCTTGATATTGCACCTTTTGTTACCTCTGCTACCTTACTGTTAACATAAACCCTCTGACACCTTCTACATACTCACGGGTATTTAGTGTGATCATTACACCCGGAAAGTTACAAAGCTATTAATAATTTTAACCACCACGTTTAAGTTGGTAATACTTAATATCTTATACGGCCTATCACATTTACGTAACTCGCTCTACATAAGGATCTTACCTTTAAGGGGGGGGGATAATACGTCTATTATCAATAGTCCGTTTTCAATATTACGGGTATCATTAACCTAACAGCGTACCGATTTCTTTCTTGGTTTCTTCGAGGCTTTATTATATTCCACAACGTGTTTCTAAGTACTTAATGAGTGTAGCGACTCAGTTAATATACGTAGGTAGGCCCCAAATAGCAACAAAGTTGATACAAGTTTATTAAGGCCAACAATATCGTTAAGGCCTTTTACCGTTATTTGAAACCGTGATTTTTAACTTATAAAGCTTTAGATTTCCAGTGTCAATATATTATAAGTTCTCTTTAAAAAGGCATATGCCCATTCAATTTTACCAATACCTTAGTAAACCTTAATGGTAACCTACTTATTTTAAATACCTATCGACTTTACGTTAGCTTAAATTTCTATCGCAATAAAGTTGGTACCGGCGTCGTAAATTAATATATTTAGTAGTCTAAAGTACGTGTCAATTTAAACAACACGTAATTCCTCTCACGTTTTCTTTGCCGTAATAGTTGTAAGGAACTTGGTGCCGTAAAAAGCCGTAACGGAATTTACAACGTCTAGTACTGACTTGTCGTCTAAATAAAACTCGTTTACAAAGATTGTTTAGTTGAAGTCTTAATCTTTTTAACGTGGACTTAAACCTCAAGGGATCATGGAAATGTATTTAACAGTAATAGAAAAGCCGTTTAAATAACTTTAATATTAACAAATTCATATCTTCATAACCAATTACTCTTAAAACTTTATAAAGTTTATTAGTTACCTGGTGGTTAAACCTACGATGTAATCAAAGAAGTTATGTTTTAATTAGGTGTAACATTACTGTCTTTTTCACTTAGAGATAAGATTAAAGGTACCCCTATTTAACGCTAAGTAAAAACCTTTTACCAGCTTTAATTTATATTAAGTTGTTAGTTCAAACGTTAAAGTTATTGCCGAGGGTTCCTATATCTTTCAGGAGAAGCATGAAAAGGGTAGGAGATTCCAAAATGTAAAAAAATCGGGATAATAACAATTTTAACCGTCGTTGATCCCAGTAAAGATAATTCCTTTCCAGAGCCAAAGCCAACCTTAGCTTTACCATTATTCGCGTGGTCGAGTTCCATAGCAGTATTAGTATCCCTTCGCAATGCGAACTATTATGAATAGCCTACTATTAAGTACCATACCTCCACTGTATCTGACATAATACCCTGAAAGACCTGCTCCGCTTAACAATCTTAAATAGTAAAAAGGTATATAAAATTAAGGTCTTTATTATTATGTCGGCGGAAGAGTTCTTTACCTACAAAGTGGTACAAAAAAAGTAGTTAATAATTTATTACGTTACTTTCGAGCTAGTGTTAGTACCAATATCTTTGTACCAACCGATAACCTTTAGTTCATTTCCCATCTCTTTAACTTTATTACCTTTGAACTGTATAATTTATTCGATGTAATCCCAGTGAAAAATAAAGAAGAAGTATATGCAATATATTACTTGCTTTACTTTATGCTCGGGAGAAGTATAAAGTATCAACTAATAGACCTACTTACCGCAAATTTAATATCTTTTAACATTTAAGGTAAACTTATCCCACAGACTTAGAAACCTTAACGAAAAAGAATATCCTCTTCTGTAAATAAAGGTCTAAGCTTTTTGTGAACCGTACTAGCCGGACCTTCTGTACCTTCAATTAATATAATACGAGTGGAAAAAGTCTTTTTCCTCGTTATCAAATTCCGGAGTTTAAAGGTATATACCGGTAGATCCAGAAACTCGAGTTGTTACGGTTGCTAACGAGAAACGTAATTGGCTAAAAAAACTCTTTGCAGGTGGCATCTGAGTATTGGAGAGCGTATTCGAACTTTTTGCAACCCGTAATGGCCTGCCTGACCTATTAGCATAAGGTGTCTTTGCTAATTAACACGTTCCATATTACTTATTGGCAAAGCATTGACTTGATAAATACCTAATTAAGGAAGTTTATCTTGATTTACAACTCTTTTTTATAATTGAACATATATAACCATTAAATAATATTCCATTCGGTGTAGTATTAGGTAAATTTAATATCGTATTCAAAATAACGCTTTAAACTATTGTAAATTTCGCGAAAACAAAAGTAATTCGATAGGTATTGGAGGTAATAATCTTAGGCTTGACTAGTAAGGATACAAGGAAATAACAAGTGAAAACCTGGTAATTTAATCTTTACCTAGAAAAAGATATTATAATACTGGCGTAATTTAACGTCAAAAAGATTATATTGCTTACCTTTTTTTTCCCTTTCTCTTCAGATCTTGACAAACTTAGTGATTACCGCGTAATCCGTATTTACTATAGGAATAAGTCGAAGGCAAAGGGTAATATAATGGTCGTAGGGACCTTTTAAATCTCTTAAATAATACTGGGGAAGGTGCTAAGGCTGGTATTATTAGGATGAATAATTACTCCTAACAAAGTTTAAAGGTTAAAAGCCAGTGGTCTTACCTATAATAGGCTTTCGTATAAAGCCAGTTTGCCTTTAATTTGGCTATCAAAACTAAACGTGTTAAGGGACTTAAGGGAAAGGTACTTAAAGGTTTTCGCCGCGAGAGACTTAGTGATAACCCTCTGGGTATTAAGGGGTACTCCGATGCTTTTACTTAATTGATTAGTAGAGTTAAGGGCTCGCGGCGTATAGGTTAATTACCTCTTTATAGTTAGTAATATGTGACCGTTAATCTTACGTAACAGGGTTTGAAAAACTTATTTAGGTTTAAATAGATCCTTACAAACGCGTATAAAGATGTTAAGGAATGCTATCGCCAGCAATCCCTCTTTCTTTATCTTTTTAGTTCTATTATAGATTACTATTTATAATATACTCGTAATGTATTTCGACGAGGTTATCGTCTTTTTTGACCTTTAAGGGTAAAGAAATCCCTCGTTTATATAGGTTAGCTCTTAACTTTAATTTTACTAACTTTTTAGTATTTTTCCATATAATGAAGGTTGAATCCCTAAAAAACTCGATATAGTCGAAAAGGGCTTTAACGTTTATATCCTAATCGTTATGGTCGATGCTAAGAATAATGTGTCCGACGTAATTAATAAAGTACTTAAGGATAGAGTTTTTGTTAAGTTTATTAATCTTAAAGTCGTTATCGAAGTACTTGATAAAGGTGGTTTCGAGGGCCTTAACTACCTTCTTCCTAGTAGGGTCGTCGATAATGTTAAATCCTATGTATTCTAAAGCTATTATAACGAAGATTAAAAGGTGTAGAGAGCAAAGGAGTGGTGTAAAGGTATTGAATGTAAGTTCGCCGTCAAAGTTGGTGTAAGTTAAAGGTCGTAGGACTTATTCGTTTTTACGATTTACAATAGTAGTAGCCGTAATAGTATTAACTTAGCCGTTTTCCAACTTGGCGACTTTAAGACCTTTAGGCTGTCAATCTCAACGCTTTTTCTTCTTTAAAACTAGTCTATTAAATGTTTCTTGGTATTTTCGATAATAGCAATACCGTTATCACTTTCAAGTACCTGTAAACAGCATACGTACTTGAGAATCCTTTTTTAGCTACCTGTAAACAGCAGACGCAGCTTTAGGGCCCTTCGTAAGAATCTTTTCTTTACCTTATGCAATTACAAAACGTAGCCAGAAAACATTTTTTTCTTTTACTTAGCCAATTTATGATTAACCTAATAAGCACTGATTAGTATTGGTAGGCCTTTATCGTTGTAACGTAGTCGATTCGAATCCCTGTAGTTGAAGTAACTAGTACTGCGTTGATATTGTTGATTGAGATGTGTTGGTTCTAAGTTTGGCAGACCTCTAGCCGGTCTGCACACTAATTTGTATGGCCAAACGCTTTAGCCTGTGCCCCGCTTTGAAGTGGGCACCTACTACACTGTACTTGCAGTGCAGTCCCACAAACTGTAGCTAATTTTACAGTCAGTACAATCAACCTTATTGCAAGTAAAGTTGACTTGGCTGTACTGCATTTGACTGCTATTTCAACAATTATTATAATTAGCTATTATTGTGAAACTAAAGTAGATATTATTTATTTATGGCTTTTAATTAATCGTTATCATAAAGAAAAACAGAAAAACTTAATCGATTCGAAAAACGAAATGATTTAAGTTGTTAGGTTTATGTGTACGTTTTACCTGTATATTGATAGATATATATCGATCGGCGTGATTTTGATTTAAATCGTAATTTGTTTTCATTAAATTCAAAATTTATATTGGGTTTTTTTTTTAGAAAAACGTGTGAACTACGTGAGAACCCATCTTTAACGCGTCAATGTATCAAAATTAAGACAATATAATGAAGGTTCTTTCAAATAAATAGTGAAATGTTGGTATCGTTTTTTGTAAAAAAAAAAGCTTGTTTTCAATATTTTTATCAGAGTAACGAATAACGAATAACGAATCCCGTAAAAGTTTTATTTACCGACTTAGTAATGGATGAGTTTAATTATATATGTTTAATAAGGACGTATTGAAAGGAGTATCCTTTAATATTGTGTTTAGAACCTTTTGGAACCCTAATAAAAACCTGTAGATTCGCTTACTTCGCCTCCCTTCAAAGGGTAATACATTATAAGGGATGATATTTCGGACGGTTGCGGATAAAGCTTTACAATTTTTACGTGTGCGACAAAGTTTTTTCAATTGTCAAAAAAATCAGCGTTCTATTATTACCTATTATGGTAACTTACATAGTTTTTTGAGTTGGTAGGATAAAGGATCTTGTATTAACATAAAGTAGCTTGCATTAACGTAAAGTAGCTTGCATTAACGTAAAGTGGTTAAAGTATCAATATGTTTATCAGGGAAATCGTTTTCGTTAAGTAATTTTATGTGATAAGGGAGGGCATATGAAGGGTTTTTTGGGTTCGGTTGGTTTGCATTGAGAAAGGAGAAAGTCTAGAAAATTATGGTTTGGAACTCCCGCTCGCGATATTATTAATAATATATATCGCGATACACAACGTTAAAATACATTATTTAGTAAATTCGGGTTTATAGAAACGAGCAACGAAGGCGTTAATAGTTTATTCGGAAGGCCAGTATATAGATTTACGAATTTTTAGGTTGCGTTTTTACGTATCGAAAGTCTTATAAAGGGTTTTGATGTTAAAATGTTATAATCAGTATATAATTATGTTTTTCTTCGCTAGGGGCGGTCTAGTTACTTAACGTTTTTGTTAAAGCTTTCATTTTTTTTTTTTTTCCACAAAAGTCGGGTATCTTTTATAAATGCGCCAAAGGTACATAGCGTTGATTTGACTCCTTTTGTGTTAGCTATCGCAGGAGTCATTAAGGATTTTTTCAGTGATGTTAAGAAATCGTATACAGTTCTGGTGGCAGCACTAACAAATGAGGGGGCTGCACATGAATGTGTTAGAAAGGATCTATAGGGACACTTAAACAGTATGATTTGTTTCTAGGGTTCTTACTGCCAAAATTATAAGTTCTTGTAGGTTACAATTTTATATTCATTGTGTTACTATATATAGGTACTATATATAGTTACTATTCTATATAGATGCTATTATTTATAGGTAAGGCTTCTGATAACAATACAGGGATAGTGCTCTTCTTTGAGCAAGGGTATGGAAACCCCACCATGCATTTGGCCCGCCAGCCCCGCCTGCCCCGCCAGACTAAGTAGTAGTAGGTGGTTTGGTGATCGACTCGGATTTTGAATGACTCACATTTTGAATGTCAACTCAAGAACAATAGCAACACCAACCCGAAGTCCAGTGCTTTTGCACAACTCGGTCATTCCTCACCCCAAAACCACAGCCTCAACACATATTCTCAGTCACAATATATTCACCAAAAGAGAGCAATCACACGTCAAGACGACCATGGCATCGCCTTTGGTGGCCTATCTCAAGTCGCTTAAGACGCGACCCATCGAGGCGTCCATTGAGTCTCTTGCTGCGTGAGTTGCCAAACGGATTGTGACTACCCAGAGACAATGCCCTCCATGCATTCATTGACAGTCTCTCCAAGACTTTTCCGACGGCGCCAGATCAACAACCCAGAAGAATGCGCCCTAGCAACTGCGAATCTCCTTACCCACGTCATCGCAAAGTCAAAGTGGATCTCGGTCGACCATCTCCTCCAGCGTGTTCACGATGTCGGCAAAAAGCTCGTTCTTGCCCGTCCGAAGGAGCTTGTCATAGGCAACATCATCCGCCGCGTGATGTATCTGATCCGCTCGGAGGCCGAGGAGGACCGAGCTGGCAACGGCGACGACTCCGTCTCCGAAATCTCAACCCTTCCCAGCGACGAGGACCTCGCCAAACCCGCAGCAACCGAACCTAGCTCGGCGCCCGGCTCGGGGCCCGACTCGCCCCCGTCACGGCCCCCGCCGCGTCTTATGACGCTGACCTCCACAGGCTCCTTCCACGTCCCGAAGTCGATGTTTAACATGCTCCACGACTCGACGTCGGCAATGGCAAGCTTGGTGGGGTCGCCCTTCGGCCGCGGCTCCGGCACGTCCTCGCCTGTGTCGCATGCACAGGTCGCCAACATGTCCGCCCTGTGCGACGAGATCCTCGACGGCATCGGCGAGCTCAAGGACGAGATCGCCTCGGCCGACGAGCAGATTGCCGCTTACGCCGAGCCTCAGATCCTGCCCGGCTCCACCGTGCTGGTCTACAAGCCGAACTCGACCGTCGAGAAGTTCCTGCTCGCCGCCGCAAAGCGGCGCAAGTTCTCGCTCCTGATCGCCGGCTTCACCAGTCGCAAGGAGGTCGACGCGTACAACCAGGCCGGCTTCCGCGAGCAACTCGGCAAGCTCAAGATCGACTCGGTCATCGTCGTCGGCAATGCCACGGCACACATCTCCCGGGTCGCCACGGTCGTGCTCCATGCCAGAGGTATGGCGCCCTGTGGCGCCGTGGTTGTTGACGTGGGCGCTGCCAGCATTGCGAGAGCCGCTCACGGCGCATGCAGGACTGTCATCGTCCTCAGCGCTGTGTACAAGCTCTGTCCCCAGGACGTGCCAGACCTGGAAAGTCTAGTCGACCTCGGGGGCCCGAGCAGCATGAGCAAATACGGCGGCATGAATGGGGTCAATATCAACGTCCTATTGGCCGAGATTGTCATGCCTGATGCTATCGACATGTACATCACGAATCTGTACGTCCAGAACAAAACCCGGCAGTGAATTCCCATGGAGGTGATCCAACCACCACTGCTCCGCACAGCTAACAGCGCACAGGGGACCACACTCTCGTGACCATCTGCAAGGCATCATAGGCGACCATTACAAGATCGAGGATGTCGACATCACCGAGTTGGAGTGAGGTTGTTTTCACAAGCTCAGCAGTTGTAGGATAGCCGCATGCATTTGGTAGGCCTGAGATGGTGGCGTAATACGGTGGTCCTGAAGGGTGCCCCAGGGGGACGGGGTCCAAGCAGATCGGAGTCATGATACCATCCGCGCTGACATGGGCAACAAGGCTCTGGCGCTTGCTTCATACCATAGTAGAGGAGGTCACTTTCTTCCCGCCTTGGACGCAAGCCATGCTTGCGTAGACGAACAGCAGAGTTGGGATGGACATTGCCACCTCGCACAGGGTGATGATGCAGTTGGTGACCCTGGGACTGTGAGCGGGCTTTGCATAGATGTGGCAGGTCAAGGTCGACCAGAAGACCTAGAATCAATAAACTTGCAGTTCGCTGGATGCTACCGATATCTTCGGCGCTGAACCGGCAAGCACCATGGTGTGGATACCCTCAGTGCCATGTGGTAGGCAGGGCGATGTGGCAAACATGGCGTCCGTCATCGAAGCTAGTAGTTCTAGTGACTGACCTGCTCTCGACGCCAAGGGAAGCTTCTTCTCACTCGCTGCCTCGGAAGGCAAAGCCTCCACACTCCACCACCTAGTTTCTTCACACCTCCGGCGTACGAGACGGTATTTCCTCTCACCACGCAAGAACAAGACATCGCCAACCCATCATGACACCACACGTAGACAGGCCCACCACCTGATTCCGAGACCGCCATCGGCTCAGACTCCGTTGGCCGGTCTCCCATCCTCTGGCAGTCTCTGACCCTCCCCATCCGCCAGCGCACAGCTTCACACAACAGCCTGAACGTGGCCGACGACGCCTCCTCCGCAAGCTCCACCAGTGAGGTCATCTACACGCCTCACTGACCCCGCACAGCTCTCGCTCCCACTCGCCCTCCCTGAGCCCCAACCCGGCGGTCAGCAATGCCGGCTTCCCGAGCCCGGGCTCTGCCGCCCACCAGCAGCACACAGCCAACAGGACAAGTGCCTCCACAGAGGCCCACCGGTACGCCGAGTCGCGGCCGGCAGCGCCTGTCGGTGTGGACGCGGATTTTCCCTCCGTGGCATGCCATCCCCGTCAGCCCAGGCAGCTCGTGCCCGACAGTTTTCCGTTCGATCCACGATGGGCCGATTGAGACGCGAGGCCGCGGTGTTTTGGGTGTCGGGCCACGGAGACAAGGCTGGGGCACTGAAGCTGGCAGCCTTGCTCGCCGAGGTGGAGGAGCTCGAGAGGGTAGTCTAGAGGCTGCTGTTGATCATTACGGGCCGTACGCATATGAATGTATGATGTTTTGATCTGGGATTCTGAGCTTGTGATGGGGGACCGAGAAGGGGGGA
>JASMMZ010000002.1:35830297-35923894 GCA_038502455.1 Anisogramma anomala | reverse complement strand
GCCGCCGCCGTGCTTGCCCGCCGTGCGCTTGGCCTTGCGCTTGGCCGGGTCGCTGCCGACGTCGCCGACGGCGTCGCCCTCGTCCTGGCCGTCGCCCTCGGCGGCGGCCGCGACGGCGGCGGCGGCGCTGTCGCTGTCGCTGTTGCTGCCTCTTCTGCTACTGCTGCTGCCGGCGGCGGCGGCGGCGGCGGCGTCCTGGACCTGGGCGCGGACGGCGGCCAGGTCGAGGCGCATGCTGTAGGCGTCCTCGCCGTCGGCGTAGTAGGCCTTCTCGGTCTTCTCGTTCTGGAAGCGCAGGGTGTCCTTGTAGAGGTGGATGGCGGCCTGGTTGGAGACGCGCACGTGCAGGGAGACGTAGTGGGCGTCGAAGGACTCGACCATCGCGAGTTCTGTCCACCCGTGCGTGCATGGCTCAAGTCAGTCGGTCGGTCAGTCCGGGGGTTCGGTTCAGGCAGTTCCGTTCAGCCAGCCACACCCCCGCGCGCCCGCGCGCGCATCCTCCCCCCCCCCCCTGGCGTTCGAGCCTGTCCCCTTGGGGGAAAGTGGTGTGTGTGTGTGTGTGTGTGTGTATGGGACAGTGAGGGCGGGAGGAGGAAGAAGGGACGTACGACTCTGACGCATGAGCTTCTCGGCTATGCCCAGGCGGCGGTGGGTGCGCATGACGCTGAGGCTGGTGATGTGGCCGTGCTGCACGCCGTCGGCGGGCTCCTCCTCCATCTTGGCCAAAACGTAGCCGACGATCTTGGGGTAGTCGTACGGGGTCTTGTTGGGGCGGGCGATGTCGACGGCGACAAAGGAGAGCTGGGGCCAGGACAGGGCGTGGTAGAGGTAGTACTTGAGGAAGTAGTTCTCCGGCAGGTTCTCGAGGTTGGCGTGTTGGATGAGCGGCAGGTCCGACGGCTTGAGGATTCGGATGTCCATGCTGGCTGTGGCAGTGGGAGCAAGACGTGTGTGGTGGGCGTGTTAGGGAATAATTGTCGTAAATGACTGTAATATGCGAAGGTACTGCTACTTCTATGTACTATTGTACATACAATCTGGAGCTGGCAGAACCCTGTGCTGGCAGGGGCATTGCAGGGGCGCCTGTGGAGCGCTGTAACTCGAGTTATTGGTGTACTGGGGTACCCCCGCAGCCCTGTTTCCCGTCTCCCAACGACATACCTTTTGATGGTGGCTATCTACCATCATGCTTTCATCCCGCGGTTCACAAGCCCAACACCCCAGCCAAAGAAACCCAAGAACATGGTGGACGTGACCGACGGGGCTCCCTGCTCCTCCAATGTATCCGAAAGGGACACGGGCGAACCATCCTCACCAGCCGAGCCTACACCAGCCAGACCCACGCTAGCCGAATCTCCCAGTGGCACTTACCGCCCAGCCCAACCTGGCCCCATCCGTTGAACTTCCAGATGAAATGGCAGGAAGAGGCGGTTTTACGCCAGAGAATGGGAGGAAGATAAAAATCGTTTGTTATTTCTCGAAGAGGCTTACGGAACGTTTGAAGCGGATCCTTACCGAAACTCGGCTGGAAAAGTTTCGCCGTAAAGTTGAATGCCATAGCAAAGTGAAAACCGTTGGATGATTATGTTTGAAAACTTAAGAACATATGAAAAGGTGAGAACTATGTAATTACAATACATATATAATCTTTTATGTGAACATTTAATACAAATGATTTTTTTTCATAAAGCAAAACATTAAATAAAGACAACAATCATGGATATTACTGTAGTTAATGTCCTTAAGACGTAAATGATAAAGGGTTTACTCGTAGATATTAAGTAGTATATTAAACTTAACTGCTATTCTTATCCTATTTTCAAACAAGATAATATTTTGTGAATTAATAGTTTAATGGATTTTAAAAGTAAAATTACATGCAATGTTGTAATGATGTATCGCCCTTTGACTTACCGGTTTTCATTGTGTGGCACTTTTTTACATGAAGTAAAGAAAGGTAGAGTCGTTGTGGACCTTTGACTTTTAAATAAATAAGTTGTTCTTAATAGTTATCTACTTTATTTATATAGTAATATCATTGAGTTTTCATAAGGTATAAAGTAGATAACTGTTATAAATGTAACAGTTTTTTTAACTTTCAGTATACCCTAACTATCAAGATCGTGTTACTTTCATTAGTGATAGAGATTTAGAGAGGTGCAAAGTTATATAAATAGGCTTTCACAACTTATCAGCATATATGTAGAGGTTTATGAATAGAATTTTCAAGTATATTCGTTATTTTGGCGCAGTTTTTATTCATGATATTACCATTTTTTATATACCTTTTATGAGCATTAGAAGTATTTGGTAGAGGTTTTCTTATTATTTCGCGAAAGGGAATTTGGTTTTATCTGAAAAGTCTTTTGTAAACTTGAAGTTTGTAAAATTACTCGGTTTTTATGTTGATGGATTTAGCATGTCAATAATAAGGAAACGTACTTATTATTATCACGATTTAACCCTTCAATGTAATTTAAAGGTATTGAAGATGTTTTGAAGAGCCCCGGGGCTTTTACGGTTTATTATAATTTGTTATATATAGGCTGCCTATTAGTTATAAAGATTAAGACAAGTTTACATATATAAGACCGTAAAAAAGAATTTTATAAGGTAGGTAATCAAGGCAAACAATAGTAATATAAATAGTACATTAGCATAAAGCTAATTGATTGATAAGTAAAAGAAATGAACAACTTACAATTTTTTATATACCTTTATATTTGCTTCATTTTAATTTTAAACACACTTTTTCTATAAGTAAAAAGTTACCTCAAATGATGGTTTAGTAATATAATCTTGGAATCAAAACGAAATCCAACTAGATGTGAAAGAAGTATAATCCAACTACTGTTATTAAGGCAGTAATATCTTTGAGTTGTTATTTTGCAAAAGCGGGATTTAATTATAGTTCAATTCAATACAAGTTAGTTGTTTAAGATAGATATATTAATGGATACATACGACCTCTCTTAGTCATCTTTATTGAATTGTAGTTCTTACGAATTACTAATCGATGAAAGGAAATCTTAATAGAACATTGTTTAATAGTAATTCAATAGATCTCGTAAGGAAAATTTCTATTAATACATTCATTTATTTCAATGTTTATACCTTTCATATAATATGTTTACAAGGTCGGCTGAATTTGGAACCGGAAGTATTGTCTTGTTTTTCAACGGTACGCAATGTTAATATAAAGTAAAAAAATGATGAGTCTGTATTAGATCAGAATTTCAACGAGTATATTTTCTGCTTGATGGTGATTTTGAACACTTGCTGTGGCAGAAACTCAAATTAATTATGATTTTATATTACGTTTGTGGAGTTGATATGATAACGACTTAGTATAAAATTTAATTTTCATAATTTATATAAATAACGAGAATGTTGTAAACGTATTCAAAACCGGTCATCCATTTCGACTTGTAAACCTTATGTCTTTTAATAACGATTCAATTGGTTGGAACCGACTGGTTATTCCTAATGTATAAGTTTAAAACTTTTTCGTTATCGTGTACAACATCCGCAATCTTTTTGGCTCCAAGTATATAATGGTGACAATGAATAGCGTTGACTCTCGTTTCAAATGGAAAATTATTATTATTTACTAAAAATAATACTGCGTATGTATAAATTCAGACTGATAATATGAAACCTTTAAGTAGTGTGAAACTTATTCAGAACCTAAAAAAGCCAATGTACACTATATATATATAGATTTTATAGAGATATTACCCTTAATCTTAGCTAAAAGAATGTTATGAAGCCTGCCAGGTCGCGAGAATTTTGACTTAATGATGTATATCATATGTATAAAATTTAATTCAGCTTTGTTACTGCCCTAATATACAACATATACTGCAGCAAAATGGGGTTTTTATTTATAAGACATTTTTTTCAGTGATTATTCCTATCTTTGTAAAATTATTTCAGATTGGGACGCTAAGTTCTTATTGGTATTTTGGCAAGAATTTTAGAAATGTTTTGGTATAGAGTTTATAATGACCATTGCTTATCATTTTTAAACAGATAGGTAAGCCTAAAGGAAAAATTAGTTGATAGAATCGGCATTGCCATATTATGTCGCTAAGTATCTCAAGTTTCTTTGGCTTGATTTCATACTGATTTTTCAATAGAACCTGACTAATTTGTATTTAGGAATTATAATGGCTTGTATTTAGGAATTTTTATTTGATTTTCAATTATGTATACCTTCAGATTCCCTTATGACAACATTGTTAACGTAATAACTTAGAATTCGATTTTTTGGATAATATATTGGTCACGATGTTTAGTTTACGATAGATATTATTATTGTAAATGTTAAAGAAAATACAACGTAAATTATCGTTGGAAATGATTCAAAAATAATTATTAAGTTTTATTAAAGCCGGAGATAACGTATATACTACAATATCGTTAAGGTAAATTGACGTTACCAAGATTTGGTTTTGATACAATTGTTGTTATTATCGGAAACTTATTTTTTTTACTTTGGAATTTCCCTTTGATTCAAGTGTATTTTTCACTATTGATACTTAGTGTTTCTATCAGATTATGACAATAATGAAGATCTATTTTATTGAATTGCTTTGTCTTTGCAGCCAATGTAATACAATTATAATTAAATCAATATTGAATATTAGGAAGTTGACCGTATTTTAAATAAAAGTTTGTACCGCCAGCATCGCCTTGATTATTAACTGTAATATTTGGTTAGATGGAAAGGTTCGAAGTCAAAGACGATGAATAGAAGCCTGGTTTAATTTGGAATATTGTATTTTTTTTTTTTTTTGAAAGACTTTGAACGAAGTTTGAATAAGGAATAACGAAAGTGAGAGTTTCATGAGACTCTATTCATGAAAAGATATTCTTACTAAATGGTATTCTTATAATAAAATAGGTAATAAAGACATTATATTATGTTTACTGGGAGCCATTTGTCATAATATAATGGGGTGGAACTGCAATTAGTCTGTGCATTTGAAAGTAGATTTAGTTTTTATTTTTACTTAGACTCATAATCTAAAACTTAATCTTTTTCTCTTAATTCTACTACCACAGCTACAATACCAACTCTTTTGAACTCACCTTACAATCTACCCCCCCCAAAAAATACCAGACAGTGTTAGAGTCTATATTTAAGGAATGTATAATATTTGTGCAAAACTTTCAGCCTTTATTCTAATCTTAGTAGTCCGGTTAATGTTTTTGAAAATATTAATGAAATAGTCGTAAAAGTTTACGCGAAAAATGATACAAGATTTTCCACCTTCGTCGTTATTAGGGATATCTAAATGATTTTCTTTAAGTAAACAACTTGAAATATAACTGGTTAGGTTTTTGTTGGTGAAGTTGTTATTTACTAGCTTGAGCCACAAATCATTCGTAGCATTGCAAAGAAAGAATTTTTCAAAATGGCGGAAAACTTTCTTGTCCGATATTTTTCCATTTAATTAGGTGGATATTTTTGTGTAGATTCCAGGGTTTATTATTTACCTAAGCATCTTAGCACTTTTACTGCTTGTTTTGATGAAGGGAAAAGTATAATAATGGCTTCTCTACCAGTTAAAAATAGTATTATTAACACTTTTTGAACTTGTTTATCAGAGCTACTGGTAAGTAACACAAACTATTCAAAGTGTATACCTAACATAGATCTCTCTGTACGCTGAACTCCAGTTGCTTAAAAAAGCCGTATCCCTCTCGTTTACCTTACTTATTTGTATTAACTTCGAAAAATAGTTAATACTGATCAGTATTAGCAGGTTTTCAAGAGACCAAGATTTTCAATTTGAATCATAAGTCTAGGTAACAAGTTGTATAACATCAAAATTGGGTGTGGTTATGGTTTAAATTTGGCAGACCGCTAGCCGGTTAATATACTAATTTGTACAGGTCTATACTCATCCCATTCCCAAAATTGAATTGGACACTCCAATTGTTTTCACGTAATACACGTTGTCACATATACCAATGGTAACCTGAATCATTAAAAATTTATTCAATTCAAAAAGATTATAAGTAATATTACGGCTTTGAGAGTCTATGATATGATATTGAAGTTCAATATAGTAACACTTATTGTTAATACCATGATTATTATAATTGAACGGCTTTATTCAGCTTACATTTAGTTTGTTATATTCAACAACTCCCGTAGTTCTTACAATTACATATTTCAATAGGAAACTACTTGTAAAAAAACTAATTATAGGTACAATAACCATTAGGAAAGTGTAAAACGTAAGCAAGATTAAGAAGTTTCGTTGAGTCAATTAAAAATATAAACTTACGGATTCTATAATGAAGACGACGTCCATCATAACGTGGAAAGAATTCGCAAATATTAAGAAACTATTAATTTGCATTAAGGAATGTTTACAACAATCGTTCGAAATAAAGAACAAAATATTCAAAGAGAGAAATAATCAGATACAAGGTTGATAACTAACTTTTGGAATGAATATTAGATTTTAGGTTGACTATTTAAATTTAATACATATATCATAAGATAATATTTTATTACATGTAAAATTTGTGAGAATCTTTTATCCATATATGTATTTTTCTGTTAAAAATTGAACTTTGAAGTGGTATATCAATGTTATAATTCTTGTTCAATATTCTATTCGTATAAAGGGACTATGGCCGGAGCTGTCGCTCAAGGTGGTCAGATTCTGTCTATAAACCTCGATGAAGAAGAAGAAGAAGAAGAAGAAGAAAAGTCTCTGCTAGGGAGCGGTTATGGAGCTAAGATGGTACAACCCCCCCCCCCCCTCCCCTCCCTATTCATGTGACGTGTGGTAGCGTGTCCCTAAGCGTCTTCCTCCCTGCTCTAGAGCGTCACAGGAGCGTGTAGAACTACTAGGGTTGGATCCCTGGTAATATTAGCCAGGCACTAGCCTATAATATCACCCTCAAAGAGCACCCTTCTCCTTTTTTCCCTCGTTTTTTTTTTGTATATATAGTGTTGTTTTATATAGCGCTACAAGTATAAGGAAGGTAAGCGCTCTTTTCAAAACATTATGGTTCTATGTGAAAGATATTAGGCTATATGTTACGTGGAAGGTGCTTTAGTACCCTCCCCCCTCATAAATAGTCCCTAAACTCTAAGTTGCAAAAGACAAACTTCCTTCATTTTTCAACCTTTATTATTACCTTTAGCTATCATTACAGCACTTATCCTACAATATTATTACTCCATAAAACCCCTTCCTATCGTCACGATAAATCCCCAACTTGCTATTAAGGTGGACAAAGCTATCAGAAATATAGGTTATATACTTTGAAGCTGCTTCATTTTTACTAACGATCATAAAGTTTCCTGCGTTAAGAGCCATTAATATATAACTCGGTAAGACTCGCTAACAAACGTGTTTCGTATACGTCTACAAAATGGCGCATAACTCTAAAAAATTCTGCCAAAAAATTAAAGGTAAGTGGTTCTAATACCTACGAGAAAGTTACTAACAAGTGGCTAAATACTGAAGCCCGGTATCGCCTTTGTTTTATTAGGGCTATAGGTCATAGTTTTGGTTATACTTGCACGCCACTAAACCTAAATCCCGATATAAATAAGGCTATTAAAGAGTTATCCAAAGTGTATTAAGCATTGAACTTTAAGGACCAAGGTAAATTAATGTTTTATAAGCTGTTCTATAGGTGTTAACAGCGGCTAAAAAGCGTATAAACTTGGGTAATCACCGTAAAAAAGGCCATAAAATTACGTTGCGCCATGCAGCGTGAGATTGATACTCAAGGCGGAGGGGGGTGGGGGGGTTGTCTCCGCTACTCTTGTACAATCTAAGAGCTTGCGGTCCGTGCAGTTAATAAATGAGAAAAGCAATTCTTAGGTAAGTTTTTCATACCTAAGTGAAAACGTAAAGGGCGCGATTAATGAATAGTTAAAGAGCGTTATTAAAAGCGACACAAAAGCTTGTTAAGATCTCGGAGCGAATTAATGCTAAGTTGGGTCGTATAAATGCCAAACTAAGTTAGTTTATTAAAATAAGTAAGAAAATGCTAGGTAAAAATTCAAATCAGGTTTTCGAAGATATATTTAAATAAAAGAGATCGTAGCCATTCGTTCTTCATCTTTATCAATATTAATACATTTATTTGGCACCCGCTTATAGGCGGCTTATATGTTATTTCATTTCGTAAAGTAAAGTATAAAATTATGCCCGCTTATTGGCTGAGCGTAAATTCCTATCGTTATATTTAGCTAGTTTATAGCGCGATTCGAAGGTATTAAGTGCCACGATATTGGAAAAGTTTAAAAGCGGCTCCTACATTAGATATATATAACCTACCTACTTAATTAAAACCTGTCGTTCCGATTAGTTATAAAGTCGGGTACATCAGACTTAGGGTTCATTAGGGGCCTATAGTATACTTTCGACTTAATATTTCTGTTTTACCTTGCCGTCGTCATTTTTAATAATTATAACTTGCGGTTAAAAGTTTCGAGTTTATTAGTTTAGGAGCGGATGCGAAGCGACTCAAACGAGTTAATCTACACAAAATCGGGGATGTTTCCCGCCCGGTATATTAAGTTTAATAACGTAAAAGTCGATTACACGCGTTATTTAGAATTTATCGTAAAGTTAACTTAACTTCTTCAAAAATTCGTTTAGTGTCAATAGGGTCTAAGTACTTGTTCATGTGAAACAAAGCAAATAGAAGATTAATCAAAAGATGATTGGTAGTTGTAGTGTAAAAGTAAGATATGATAATCAAGAAGAAGCATCCAGAGGTGTACGACACAAGTGAGGGCTTATAAGTCTTCCACCCAGAGTGTATCACTATGGAATACTCCTTCTAGACCGATCCACACATTGCCGTTGGTTTGAAATAACCATTTAAAACCGACTCATACATAATGTACTTTACGTTTTACAAGAGTGTAACCTATAGCGTGATACGTTACCGTGTACACTGTAGGAGTACACCTTATAATATAGTATACTGCTACTTAGTTTATCTATATTATCTATAAGGGTATATGGTAATCTTTATATAAACATTTTTTATATATATAATTCGTACCTATAAATTAGTAGTCATAGTATTATTTTCAATATTAATTGTAATAATTCCGAATTAATAGTTTTCGTAGTAATAGTGTTATTACTGTATTAGTCAAAAAAAAGTCTAAATAAGAAATTTCCGTAATAATAGTGTTGTTTATCGTATTAATCGTAAACGGTTTAAGTTAGCAAGTTTGGTTAGGATTTGTAAAGTTTAGCTGAGGTGGTAATTATAGTTTGGGT
The DNA here is from genome assembly GCA_038502455.1 of Anisogramma anomala. Lineage (NCBI taxonomy): Eukaryota > Fungi > Ascomycota > Sordariomycetes > Diaporthales > Gnomoniaceae > Anisogramma > Anisogramma anomala. The sequence goes on along the minus strand of JASMMZ010000002.1, from coordinate 35,914,616 downwards.
CTAGTTCATATAGTTAAATCAAGGCGATATAGTTAGTAATATCGTTTTTGGTTATTGTTAATAGGGGTAATTACGTAGGGGTGATTATGTAATTACGGGGTAGGTTAGTATAAAAAGATATATCACCGTCATTTTAGGCAAAACTTCTTTTTTTCCTTTTCGTTAAAGGCGCATAATTCAAATTAATATAAGTTCCCACTTTTGGTTTACCTAATCAAACCAAGCCGTTTTAATATATAGGTTATTCGGCTTATATACATACTAACCTATTTTCCGAATAGATACTGCGTAAGAATAAGATTGTAAGGCATCGTTTGGCGTGAGAGCGTCAGTGCGTCGCCGCCACCGCAACAATCGTAGCCGCCGCCCCTAATACCACTACCACTACCAATAGCAACAGCCATCCCTCGTCGGGCTTAATCTCCTTAATTGCTACTACGCCGCCCGCCCCCGTTACGCCGCTAGCTGCTACGTTACCAAGCTCCGCCGCCGTTACACCGCCTAACTCTACCGCCCTTACGCCGCCTAGCCTAGCCGCCGCTTTCACCTCACCCCTTCCCATCGCCTCCATGCCAACCTTTCCCTTTCCCCTTTTTCTCTCCCCCTTTTCCAGTTCGAAGGAGGAGCGGGGGGTATCTTAAGGTTATAAACCTTACCCTTTCCCCATGGATAAAGACCCTATTACTCATAGGAGCCACTTTACACCGTAAACGTAATTTGACATAATTACGTTAAGGTATATATATTTTTAGCTTTTTGTTAGTTAACTTTTTACTCCTTTTTTCGTAAATAAAAAGTATAAAGCGAATCTCTTTCGCCGCCTCGAGATTTGTATCGCTAAGGTATGTCGTAAGGCCTTTTTAACGCGCTAAACGTTATACTGATGTACTTGAGTCCGTAGCCTTAAGCCGTCAATAAATACACTTTATATGTCGTATATTGCGTTTACGGTTGCGGGTAAATCCGTTAGTAATTATTGTGAAAGCGGTGACCGCTTGGCGCGTTACTACCATTACAAGCGGATTAGTAATATATACGCCCCCATTTCTATTGTCCCTGGATCGTGGTTCAAGGCTGTGTTACGCGCCTGCCAGTTTTTTAGTACATTTAAATCAAATTCCAAAAATTACCTTTGATAAAAATATACTTTTCAGGCGATCCGAAAAACAAACCGATGATAATTATTAGTAGGCGTTAACCGGTGGATTAGGTAGATGGAAGTTGCCGTCGCGCCTAAAAACGGGGCTTACATATATACTACGTAGGTGAATTCGATAACGTTATCGTATATCGCCGTAAAGAGGGTAATCCATCTTTTATACCTTTGCTTAAGGGTATAACCAATAATTTATAGAGCTATATCTTCGTTAGCGCTGGTAAAGTCGTTAGCGGTAATAGCGGTGGCGTTAATATAAAGGGAAAGGGCGTCGGAGCGAATATTTCACTTAAATAGAGGTAAATCGTTAATAGGTACGAAATGTATTAATAATCCGATCCGAGTTTACGAAAGGTGGTATGGCGTAACAACCTATTAGGGTCGTAAAACTTTTTTAATAACCTTAACAAATAACTTACTTATAGATATAAGAGTTTTTGATACGTCGTTTAATATAGCCTTTATTATTACGTTTATCGGATTAGATTTGATATTAATTTATCGGGTCTTCTCGATTTCTCGTCGTTTGTACGATTTGCGTAATGTTATAATATCTATTATTAACCATTTTTCATTTGTAATACCTAACTTAACCAAATACTTATAAAGTAAAAAAGAGTTAGTATAAACGATAATGGGAATAAGGCGTAAGCTAAGGTTAAAAACAATTATCTGGACCGTTATTATTATAATTATACCCGAATTAAAGCCTTTAATTATGTTATAAATCTTAAAAGTTAAGAAGTTTCGTGAAACTATTTTAAATTTAGTAAAGCTTTAGTAAACGGTGTTTCTTCGAAGAGTAAAGTCATTTCGAAACAGTGTTTCGTTTTCTAGAATTAGGACGAAACCGATTTTGAAGCTGAACTCGTTGTTATTAGTAGAGGAGCCGTTAATAAAAACAAAAAGCTTTGTAATACGTATATCTAATAATACAAATTATAAGCCGCGTTTCAAATTTTATATTTATTATGAAAGACGTTTGTGAAACACTTTATTTATATTGTCCGTCGGTTTCATTTGGTATTATACGACGATAAAAAGGTTAAATATTGCCTTTGAATATTGCTTTTGATTATATTATTAAGGCGATTTAAGCGCCGCGTACACGTAAACATTTGTATTTATTGGTTTGTTTTACGTCATCCAAAATAACGAGGGTAACCTTATTTAGCTACCCCTTTTGTGTAAGGCTTAAAATGCCGTTCCGAAGGGTAATCGTGGCATTATTAAAATCGATTACTGTTGGTAGGCCTTAGAAGTTGCAACGTTATCGATTCGATTGGTCGAAGTAACTGTAGTATTGTATGGTCAGATGGTGGATGTATTGTTTTAGGTTTGGCAGACCGCTAGCCGGTCTGCACTGTAATTTGTATGGCCAATTGCTTGGCTCGTGCCCTAGAGTGAAGTGTAGCGTACTGCACTCGATTTACACCCAATGCGTTAAGTCCGCACAAAGCAATACACTTGTAGCACGGTTAACTTTACTATAAGTAAAGTTGACCTACTACACTGCATGTAATACTATTCCAACACTGGCGACTTTTTAGTTTGTACTATTATGACCCAAGGACCAACTGCAGGTCATGAAACAGGCCAGCGGTCGGCTGCGCCATTAAGAGCCTGATGTCCAACACATCAAGCGGGGAACATCTCTTATGTAAGAAATCCAGGGTTAGGGTTAACGAACGGATGCATATGATATATTGGATATCTTGCTATCGAAGCTATCCAGTACTGAAGACGGTATGAAGGCACGGATATAAAAGGACACGGTCATCACCACATAGATAGCATTCCCTTCATAGCTCTTCAGTTGTCAATCTAAGTATTAAGTCTATACATCTGAATAGCCTCACGGCTTTTGATCATTACTTGCACGGTTGCGATATTGTTCACTCAGTACCTCTGTTACCTTCTTGATAACATAAACCCTCTGACACCTTTTATATACTCACGGGTATTTAGTGTGATCATTACATGTACGCGTACGCTAGTGTGGCTAACCAATCTTTTCCGGTTAACGCTAAATAGTAGCCTCGTACCCCCTGTCAATTCCAATTGACTTCTATATTATATTACACCCGATTGTATGTAAATTGACCCCATTTAACCTCAATTGCTCCGCCGCTCCAAAGTCCGAGTTTATCAACTTCCACAAAAAGTTCTTTCGCTACAGCCTTTCGTAATTTTAACTATGTTGTTATGACCCAAGCACGTTGGCGGGTCAGGAAACAGGCCAGCATGCAGCTGAGCTACCGAGAGCCTGAAGTCCAATACATCAAGCGGGGAACATCTCTTTGTCAGCACCAGACTAGGCAACCCTTTAGTGTTAGGGCTATCTAGATCACAAGTGAGTACCGGTGAGCCTCAGTGAGCACCGGTGAGCCTCAGTACTAAAGATGGTATGAAGGCCATAGGATATAAGGACACGGTCAGCACCACATAGATAATATTTCCTTCATAGCTCTTCAGTTGTCAATCTAAGTATTCAGTCTACACACCTGAATAGCCTAACGGCTAGTAATCACTCTACAGCACGAACACACATCTTCTTGATATTGTACCTTTGTTACCTCTGCTACCTTACTGCTAACATAAACCCCCTGGCACCTTCTATTTACTCACGGGTATTTAGTGTGATCATTACATCTAATGACTAACGGTACGTTAATAGTTTTCATTACATAACTGAAACTTCATTTAATACCTATATTTATATATATAGATTTCTGAAGCTTTTACGAATACCTGCAAAAATTGGGTACAATTAATGAAAAATGTTAGATTATACACGTAGTAGTATTGAAGGAGCTATATTGAAATCGTGAAATCGATAATTTCCGGTTGATTAAGGGTGAAAACAATGTTATCAACTTTAAACCTAAAGTCACACCCAATGACGCTTTACAAAAATCTATGGAAAGTAATAAGTTAACCGTAGGAATTAAGAGTTACGTGGACTACCCTGTACATGATGTAAAGGAATATGAATTTTTTTGCAAAGTTGACAATTATAAGGGTAGCGGCTGTAATATTAGCTTGTAAGAAAAGAATTCTTAGACTAACTGGTAAAGGGTACGTCATTGTAGCATATAAGTTTATAATGCATTTAAATTCATGTCGAAAGACTTATATATGTAAGTTGACGAACGCGGGATTTGGGAATATACGGTCAAAAGCTGTAATTACAGTCATTTTAGGTGTAAAATCATTGGAGTTAATAGGGGTCGGGTATGGGGATTAGGGATGGAATTTAGGAATTACCGCAAATAAGTAATTGGCTATATTAGCGTGCGCATATAGAACAAAAAGCCGCAAGTTTTGAAATAGTAGTTGATTACAGTAAACTCAAGTCAATTATACTGACAATTACGTCGTTGTATTGATTACAAATTGACTGTAGTTTGTGGGATTGACTGCAAGTTAATTGTAATAGGTCTCCATTCAAATTGGAGCATGGGCTAAGCAATTGGTCATATAAATTAGTTTGTCAACAGGCTATCAGTCTGCCAAAAATAGAAGTATCAAATTACCACTTTTAATGCAATAAACCCATTACTTTTACCAGAGATTCGAATCGACTACGTTGTAACAATAAAGGCTTACCAATAGGCTCTATCGGCGTTTATGCATTACGTATAGCATGTTATTGAAAAAATGGTCATAGGTGTATTGGATAAGTCTCTCACTTTATACATCTGTGTATTTTAGTAAGGGATCGAAAATAAAGGGCCATATTTGTAATGGTTCATTTAATGGTTTGTGGGTTAAGGTTTGAACACGAGGACTTTTAGATAGTATGGTTGTTGTAGGGTAGGAATACATAAGTTGAGAGCTTTTCCGCCGGTATTTTCGTTTACATTAGAAATGACGAGGGTCACAATGTACTAGCTACACAGTGGGCACTGCCTGGTAATGGTGAAATAAAAATGTTCTACCATAAGACTTTACCCTTGGGTTAAACCATTGGCAATTAGTTTAACCACTGAGACTGTATGAGTTTAAAACTTAGATTAACTACACAAAAACCATCGACTATTCAAACATGTATCGTAGCCTACGACTTCCGCCGATTAAGATTGATAATATTAATTATAAACTCTTTATGACCTTTTCCAACATCTAGAATAATACAGAAAAGTATGACAGGAAACCCTGTAATCTACTAAACACGAAAATAATCCCGTTTCTTGAGATTTTAAACTAAATAAAGGTTCAAAATTCAGATTTTTACTGAATATTTGTAAGAATCCTCACAACACACGCCAGAAATTAATACTTAACATTTTCAACAAAAACATGTATCTTCAGAAAACTTTACAACAGAATAAAAAGATACTTCCAATATGATATACACCTTGAATAATATTACACGAACTGGGTAGCAGCACGTAAAATGACTATAATAGAGAAAAAGAAGGGAAAACATACATATTAATATCCTCAACCAAATATTCAACACATGAATATTATACTAATAAATAATAGAAGAGGTGTAGGCTATAAAACCTAAACTTTGAAAATAGGTTCATGTGGATTTTACGGCCGTAAACGAGTAAAAATACAGACTAAAACGCGTAGATAAAATTTATAAAAACATTTTTAACTAATGATGGTTTTTATTTACGATTTAAATAACACGTACGCCAAAACTTAGTTCTTATATCCCCTCAAGTTAATATTTGTCGTTATAGTAACGATACAAACCACTTGATCACGTGTTACATCAACTGTGAATACGACAGGTTGAAATATATAAAACACATAAAAGCTTTTGAATTGGAAATCTCATTGGCTATAATAATGTAGCTAATAAGAAGAAGTATTGGTTTTATCACAAATGCGGCTGCTGGTTAATTCGTTACCCCGTTACTGAACGCTACAAATAGCATTTGATATTTTATATCTATTACTGTATTAGTTTTATGAAGGATTATTACAACTGGATCGAAAATTACAAAAGCGAGCACTTGTTATACGATAAAGTTAATGCATTGAAGTATATAGTGTAGAATAAAAAATACTTTCAAAGTAACAAAGTAACTAATGTACCAAGGTTTTTAATACCACTTAAGAGGCGAAACCATTTACCTTTTTTATAGTAGCTTAAACTTCAACTCATTACGCACATTGAATCTTCATGATCAGTACGTGAAATATATGTCCTAAGAAATTATATTGAATATGGCGGTAATAAGGTATTTCATATGATGATATTTTTATTATATCTCATCATAACCGAAAGATATTACCACTACGGGAACAATTATTAAGACGTCAGTTTAACACGTGTTCGCTATAATATAGTTGAAGAACTACCGTTTTTAGGAATAACGATTATATAAATACTTTTTCTACCAATTACCATTTATATTCTTTAAGCTTTTACCCTATTTTATCTTTTCTTGTTCGATATATAAATACTAGGTACTAACGTTAACTTTAATGCTAATCATTTGATTCATAGGAGTGAATGGCTCTCATTTGCCTCTACAAGTAGATATTTATGGTTTAATTTCAAAACCCAAAGACGATAATAATGAACTTGTTTTAATAGAATATGCGTTGTATGTATTGTAGTTACAATTACGCAGCCGCCGCTGAGTTATATAAGGCCTTGAATCTTGGTGGTAAAAATACACAGAATACTCTGCATGAAGAGCTATTGAAAAGCTTTACCAATATTACTAAGCCTATATCTAAATACATTCTATATACTAAACAGTATAATGTTAACGTGTTTATTACATTTAGCAACATAATTCGGTAGGTCAAAGTCCCTGTTTGTATGCATTTATTATCAGAGTAACTTTTTGCCGGGAAGAAAGCTTTTACCGCGTTGCCTGCATCAAATATCAATCCAAAAAACAATATTAATTCAACTTATATGAAGGTATATATTAGAAGTCAAATAGAATTATTCCACCATGACGAAGCCTCGAATTCATCTGATTTCGATTACAAATCTGATGATAAACTTGATAAAATTAGCTATTCGCAAATACCTCGTAGTGCCTCTAATTGACCAGCAAATCTTTCTGTCATTAAACCACGTTTTTCTCTAGAAATAAATACTAAACATTACGAAAGTTACGAAAATATAAAAAGTTTACTGGTATCAAAAACATAATTTTTATGTTATTCTTTGATAGCTATATAAAATATTCCAGATTATTATACAAGGCTATTACGCCAGCGGCAGCTATAACTATAGCAACGAAGCCAATATCTTTATAAATATATTTTGCGCCTATCATTACGACTTAAATGTAAAATGAGAAGTTATCGTTCGAATTATAAATATTGAATAAGACTTTAGTAAACAGTCTTACGATTTTTTGTAGTTCAAAAAATTTATTAGCCGAAGCTAATAATATGTCGTGGAAATGCGTTGTGGAATTTGCTGTCCTCGAGAGAATTATTTACGAAGCCTTACATAGATAGTCATTATCTTCCAGAATGCCCGAAAAATATAAAGACTACTTCGTAAAAATTTTGTTTATTAACGGGCGATGTTATAACCTTTGTACTCGATATAACGAGTTTAGTACATATTGCACTAACGGTAATAATAACAATAGTTACGTCTATGACAGGGCTAATAATGGTGATATATTTGCGCGCAATCATAAAACTAATATTTTAATAAAGAATGTAAATATTTTTCAAACTGTTTTTAACAGTCGCATTATTAAACTTCATCAAACTGAGTTTTTGCGTCATAAAGAATATAGTTTATAATTAAGATACGTCGAAAATAATTACCGAATCTGAATTTATCCCCAATATCTCATTCAACGAAATAGTGACTTCAGTATTAAATTCAATACGTATATTAATTTTATTATCAACAATAACCCTGTCGACTATTTCAAAGAAAATCGTATATTTTCTTTATACTTTGGTACAGAAATTGAAAGACTTCAATTCGACCCGATACTTTATCTATAGCTTATAAATGGTTTCACGTTAGCAATAAATGAACTTCTTAGTTTTGATTTTTTAGTTATAGCTTTAATAAATACAGGATTTATTGATAAGCTAATATTATTGCAACGGAATCTTTTCGAATAGTGGTCCAAGTAAGTGGTATATTTCATTTAATGTGGTAATTTGTTAATTCTACGTTTGGTAGACTGCTAGCTTGTTTATACTCTCAATTATGTGGACAATTACTTGGCATATTCCCTTATCTCAAGTAGGCACCAATTATACTCCACTTTAGGTTAACCCTCACGTAATAAAGTTAATTCATAGTTGATACAATCAACTAACCATTGATATAATTATCTTCAGTATATGACAATCAACTTCTGTTTGGACATTTGAGACTTTATTTTATACACACACGCTAATATAGTCAATCACTTATTTGCGGCAAGTCTTAAACTCTCTCCTCAATCCGTATGACAAACCCCTATCAAATAAAATTAATTTACACACAAACTAACTCCAATGATGGCTTTTTACTATACAGTACCGAGTTCTGACTTCCTTAACTCACGTATACATGTTTTTCGCCATAGACTTATACTCATCACAAACTTGTACGCCGCTAATTAGGTACCTTCCACCATTAAATCCAAGAATTCTTTTCTTATTTAAAACTACTACTATCGTTACACTAGCAGTCTTTCAATTTGCTAAGATATTACTCTTCCTCTATATCACCTGCTGAGAAATTCATTTAACCCTTAATCCATACGATTAGCTTATTATTATCCATAAACTTTGCTGAAACACCTTTCGACATAGCATTAATCATGATATCGGCGGGGTTATTTCTACTGTAAATCGATCGAAACTCATCGGTTTCCTAAATTTCATGTATCTTTTTCAAAACCAATGCGTTTATCATCAGAAGCTTTTCATTAATAGAACCCGGTAGCAATAAACATTCGTAAAAACTATAGGAATCTATACATAACACCACAGGTATTGAAGGAAATCCCAGATATTTAATGATAATATTTAACGTTCTTTTAGTTACCACACTGATATAAAACCTTATCATCATATCTTAAACTTCTAATACCACCACTCTTTGTAAAACACTCTTATACTAAACGAATATTTCATATACGAGGTTACCGATAACTATAAGTTACGTATTGGATATATCCTCTTTAAGTAACATCTTAAGACATTCGATTCGAAATGTAAGGTCAGTATTACATAAAAAGAAACCATTCGCCAAATATTAACTTCGCTGTCGTCAAATTTACTAATACCATATTGATATCTTTATCCGAATTATCCATTTAATGTTAAATATACTGATTCAACCTATCAAAGTATTTAATCTGTAATTACTGAATGGATAGCTTAATCAACAGATGATAAAATGCCTCCGATTAATAAAACGTTGTAATTTAGGTAGCTCGATTCCTTTTCTCCTGATATCGCTATGGTATTACCTCGTAGGTTTTACTAATCTTCACCAAACTCGTGACTTGCCGTTACTAGATTAAGATAAGCTATATATCACGAATTTTATGAATACCGTGGATACGAATTAACGATTTATCAAAATCAAGGTGAATAACCTTAGCCAACATTTCAATTAATTTATATTTTAAAAGTATAACCCCTTTATAATACGTTGTTCCGCCACTATAAACCCAACATTGAAGAGAGAATTTGTATCGTCAATTGACATAGAACGCCGCCGGAGTTTTTACACCTTATGTAATTAATAAATATAAGTCGAACAGTGACGTATTTATTCCCAACTTATTTCTACAATGCGTTTCGTACATTAAAAACCAATAAATACTTGCTTTGTCTAGTCCATATAAAGTTTTAGAGTATTATATTCCCGTTCCGATAGGAAACTTATCCTTTAACTTCTTTTGTATCTCGAACAGTAAAATATGTCGAAAATTCGTAGTAAACCACGTATATACTTGCGTAATATCACATCTATCAAGATTCAATTTACCACTTACCTCAAAAGTAAAGCTAACAACAAATGAAGTGATTCAACTTTAGCTGATGCTCTGGATTATAAACGATCAATCAAGGATTCAAGTTTTGTTTTCATCACTATATTCTTGAAATATTCGCATTGAATATTCGTGTAACTGGTTTATAATCTTACTATTACTTTCGTAAATTATTCTTCACCCCACAAACATAGCATGTATCTCTTAAAATTATACAAACGTCACAAGTAAAAACAACTCTAATATGAGAAGGCTATCGATTTCGATTCCGTTACTTACCTTAAAAGATTTACCCAATATATTGATAATGCCTTTAACTTGAACCTTAAGGGTAAGACCTCTATTGAACTTCTTTTAAGATATTCACGCCGTTAAATAAGCCATTACAGGCTGATAACTCTCGCCTCCATCCTCGTTTTCAATATATATCCTCCACTTAGGTAATCTTTCACACTGTTAACGTTGTATCAGATTATCAATAATCGGCTTGAAAGGATTATATTAACTAATTCTCTCAGCTCAAAGGTCATCAGATTAAGGATTTTTTTTTTTTCAAATTTAAAAGGTCTTTCATACAATTAAATATTCATAATAGTAAATAATTAAAAAACCCAATGATGATTTTAACTATGATGTTTGGATTAACGATACTCAGTATTTTATAAGGTCTATCCAATTTTTTTAACGACCTCTATATAAAGATTTTACTTCAAAATAGTAAAAAGTAATACGAATATTATTAATAATTTCTTCCCAGTATTGAAGGTATCCTTCATTTGCCGGCGTATTAATTCCTTCCTTAATTCTTTTAAAGCTTCGATATATGCTACAGACTACTACTGGGTATTTGACGATGATAAGAATTCAGTCATCATATATGAATACGTGGCATATACAAACAAAGTCGATTAAAAACCTTTAAAACCAAAATTGTCATTGAAGCCTTTTACTACCATATATAAACGTACCTCTAGATTTGTAAAGCTGCCAATATCCAAGGTAAAAATATAGTAGGCGTCTCACAAAGTTTCGTAAGCCTTTTCGACCTTATTAATGCTACAGTAGGCCTCAAAAGAAATCAATTTACATTGAGTTATTATCTATTCAAACCAAATTTTACAATTTATTATAATAAACTTGGCACCGGTATCGTGAACTCATATATCTAGAGTTTCCAACTAAGTATCAATTTAAAAGTACGTAGTGCCTCCTATATTTTTGTCGTCTCAAAAATCATGGAGAATTGAGAAAAGTAAAATGATATAACGGAATTAAAACACGTTGACGAATACTTTCAAGCTGAAATATTAATTCTTTTTCAATATAAACCTAAACCTTAATAGGGTTGGGGAGTTTATTTAACAATGATTGTAAAGACGTTCAATTGATTCGATCATTAGAAAATTCACATCTTCCATGCTTACCGCCCTTAGAACTTTATGAAACCTGTTAATCGCCGGATAATTGAATCGTCAATGTATTCAACAAAGCTTTTACTTTGTCAAGTTTAATATTATTATCTTTAGCTTGTGAAGGTAAAACTACAAGTTTTACTATTTTGAACTGAGTGGTAACTTTTAGCTGTTATCTTCAATCAGTTAGTCAATTTGAATTTAGATGGTAACATCGACGTTTCTTATATCATGAACAAAGAAGAAAATAGGTAGGAGATTCCAAAATATAAAAGACAATAATCTAAACCACGATTGTCACAATCGTCAATCAAAATAAAGAGAGTTATTTTCTAAGGCCAAAGTCTAATCTAGCTCTATCTGTTTTCATATAGTCGAATTCTGTAATAATATTGATATAACTTCTGTTGAAGGTACTATACAAGAAGATGTTATGAAGGCTTGTAGATTTAAGTATTTTAGAATCTACATGGAGGAGGAAAGGGCTTGATATATTATCAAGTGTATCCTCACAGAGATTTAGATCAATGGTCGTAACTCTATACTAGTTAGTATTAGTTCATACTAGTAATTACTAGTTCCCTAGGTATTTGTTAATACTAGTATAGGAAGCTAGTTTCCATCTGACCAGTCCTTTGTACTAGTCAATACTGGTACTTGCACTGATAGATACTAGTGCCTTTAGTGAATGTTATCATTTTCAGCTGAATTCCTCATCCTTTAGCGTTGAGACATGTTAATTACGTGTGTTTGTGCCAAGTATTGACTTGCCTTGTTATGGGCCTGTTGTCGAGTGTATGTTGAGTAACTGTACTTATTGAATTTTAACATACCCCCTTAAGAGATACTGTTCACTTAAAAAGAAGAGGGGGAAATAAAGAGAAGTAAAAAACAAAACAAAAGATAGAAGATATAGTGAAGGAGGTGTAGTGTTGAAAAGAAAGGTAGATGTAAAAAGTAAGAAGATTTTTATAGTCCGATTTGAACCTATCAACTTTATAGTATACCTTTTCGTTAATATTACAAAGTTTTCCTTAAAATCACTCCACCATCTTTACCTTTCATATAACACAAGGAAATTTTGAGTATGAAAGTTTATAAACCATACCATTAATCCGAATTTAGGTCAATTAAACTAATCCGTTGCAATATTATTTTGTGTTTTACCTTTGGAAGTAGCTTTGTAAGCCTCTTTTTTAGCTGTTTATGTGTAGGAACTCACATGATTTGTATTATATCACGTTTTACTTTATCCCTTATCAAGTTTTTTTTAAAAGGTATGTATTGAGTGCATTGGTGATAATTAGGGTTCCTAATTAATTTGATAGCTTTCTCATTATTACAGTATATAGTAAAGATGATAGGAATATTTAGCTTTGGAAATATGTTTCTTATCCATAGGGTGTTCTCATTTACCCTTTTCACTATTACACTTTTAGGTCTACTGAAGAAAAGTATATTGTGGATCTTCTTTTGGATACCCAGTTGACCGTGCTATTTACGGTTTGAGTCGTATTTATATAGATAGCTTTTCTAGTGGGATTATCCCTCTTTTAGTTGGAATCGCACCAGCCTTAGTTCCAAGTTTATAAGAGTTTTTATAATGATTTTGGCTAAAGTTGGTGGCATTTTAATGCGGACTTACTGATAGTTTTTCAACACCTATTTTTAGTCCGTAATCTTTGTACTGTTTAAAGTATCTAAGGGCTTAATTGGAAAGTATGATGTTTTTATGTGAAGTGTTGTGGTAAAAGAGTAATATTACTTATATGTGAAAGGTTTTATTTGGCCTAGTATGTCATATGGCATGACCTAAATCCTTAATATTTGACTGATACCCTGTGGTTTCTTGTATTTCAGCCTGATTTTTATGTGGTATGATATAGACAACTAATCCAGTTACAATAGGGATATAGGCCGACCGTCTACTTAGTTTCTCGATTTTAAAATCCAAGGCTCTTTAGATGTATTTTTTTATGCAAACATAATAAAATTTATAACTTTATCTTTCATAGACAAATAATTCAGAAGTGTTTTGCTTTTTCCAGGTTCTTTTTCTCGAGGTTCTTTCCAATATACATTTTAAAGGTTTCAATGGATTTTAGGTAAAGGCCTATGATTAGAAACTTATTAACGTTATTAAATATGATGAGTTGACGGCGATAGTTGATTTATACTGCGTTGTTAGAACTTAGGTTTTTGAATTTGAGTGTATTAAATAATTTCTTTGACCTTTTTAACCGTTGTTTTGAAGCCTATTTTGGACCATAAAATGATATTAGGAGTTGAAAGACTTGGTCTACTGTAGGGTTCAAGTCTATATTGTTTCCTGCCGAATTTTCTAAAAAGAAGTCTCTAAAAGTATCCGGGATCTCTATTAATAAAAGTTCCTTAAGTTTCCCATCGAGGAAAGCCGAGTCAATATTGATTTGATCGATATATTATTAATAGGAAATAGGAAGCGTGATGAGGATATTTCCCGTACAAAAATTTCCCGTGGCGGCAAAGGTTTTAATGTACTTAATACTATATCTTTACATAAACCTTCATATTATGATCCTAACCTTATACCTTTTGATTTGACTCTTGGAGTTAGTCTTGACCTTGGTAACCTCTTTTACGATTAGTGAATGGCGTTTTTTTATCACTTTTAACGGCTTCAAAAACCCTGAGGAATAGCAAGCTTAGTATTGTATTGTAAAGAGCCCTTTTCCAGTGTTTCGTATTAGGGCCCTCCAATACTTCCTTTATGGTCAGCTGTTTTTTTTTTTTTTTTTTTTGCTCGCTGACTAAAAGCATGAACTGAACTATATTCATATTCATAAATTTTTTTCGCAGACTTATCGGTAAGTAGTTTGCTGTTTTTATTTCTGTTTGGCATATACGTTATCTTGGCTTAGAATTCGGAGTAATTGTTTTAGTATTCTAAGTGGTACCAACTTTATGGTATTTTTATCCTTTACAACGTTTTCACGGTATACAATGATAGTTATTTCCAAAACCGTCAGGCTTGAAGTACTAATGATCTTCCTTGTTCAATGTCCTGTTCGTTTTGGAAAGTAGATCTTGAAGATATACCAAGGCCGTGTGATATCAGATAACTGCCATAAAAGAAAGATTCACCTTTCTCATGTTGGATGAATTATCTAAGCCTTCACTCGTCTTTTTAAGGTTATGTAGACGATTACAGCAAAGCTTGAAGTAAGGGAAAATTTAACTTTAGGTTTATAATTTCCATATCTCTTTACCTGGTTGTGAAAGCCCTTATGTGGTGTGATATTCTGGATCCTGCTCCTATTCTTAACTGTTAGGTTGGCTAAAAAAATAGATATTTAAAACACGTAAATACACAAGTAATGTGGTACTTTTCAGGCAACGGTAAAGGTTTACGTCTTTTTCAAAATTACATTATAAAAGCGTATCTGTTAGAATAGTATTACATGCAGTACAGTAGGTCAACTTTACTTACAGTAAAGTTGACCGTTCTGCAAGCATATTGCTTTGTACGAACTTACCGCATTAGGTGTAAGTCGAGTTCAGTACACTACACTTCACTCTAGGGCACGGGCCAAGCAATTGGCCATACAAATTACAATTCAGACCGGCTAGCGAACTGCCAAACCTAGAACAATACATAAACCATCTGACCAATGCAATACACATGTGACTTCGACCAATCGAATCGGCAACATTGCAACGTCTAAGGCCTACCATCAGTATCAATATATAATTCTTTAAAGGGGTTTATGATAAAGATAACTTAAAGGTAAATGCGTAGTTAATAAAGGATTTTCTGACTGAGTAGTAACTAAGCTCGTTTGCTCCATCAAAGATTCAGAAATTTATAATACAATTAATACGTTTAATAATATTGTTTAGCATATAACAAACGGCTTTTAATAACTTATCAGAGGATATGAAAACTGTGACACAAACTTTATAACCGTATTTAACCTCAATAGCTACCAGGTTACAGCGTTTGCTTCTTAGACTAGCAGTTGTTTCTAGGAAGTTGTCAAAGGTCTAGATACACCCTCCTTTTACTGGAGCTACATATTAAAAGCTTGATAGCTATCGAGTACTTTTGAAATCTTTCATAAAGTATAAATAAGGTGAATGTTTTTCTCTTCGAAATTCTTTTGAGGGCTATTCAATAACTATAATGATTCCTCGACTAACAGAACGCTAGTAGAACCAACTTTAATATACTATAAGAAAGTATTAAAGGATTTGGTAGGAACTGTAACGTAGCAATGAAAATTTTACGTAGCTTATATAATAGTGTAGTCGCTAGTTATGGTAACAACTATTTTCTCAAGCTGTAAGTGAATCAAAAACAAGTTCCTGACTATAATACACAAACTGTAAAGCTCTAACAAACTACTCGGGTTTATAACAAACGAGAGGCAGTAAAAACAGTTGTTAAAATTCAAAGTCTTGTAACCATTATCAAATTTAATTAATATCTGTGCTATTCATTGTTGTATCGGTTAAACTACACCATGCAATATTTGTAATCCAGGGTAGTTTATACCCTACATTTCGAGTTGTAAAACCCATTTATTATTATTTAAAATGTTGAAAGATAAATCAGAATAAGCTCATACTATATCTAAAACCTTAGGTTTATCGATTGAAAAACAATTAAGTGGTATAGAAGAAAAAGGAAAAATATCAAGATTTAACGTCAAGTTTTAATGGCACAACGTTGAAAGTAAGACCTATACGGCAATACTACCCGCTTCTGGTACAGCCTCTAATTGGTTATTTTCGCGAACTAACGTGAAAAGTGTGGTCTTTCACATATGAAGTAGAGGTCTTAACATTGAGAATGAATCCTTGAACGCGGGAACACCCGTTTAATATACGACTTCTGATTAGTCAAAAATATCCGGTATAGGGTTCTATATAAAGTTTTATGCAATAGACAAATCAAATTGAATATCTGACTGTGTAATTTCAAATAACATCATAAAGTTGTAATTTTATTTGTGGCGAAGGTCTTCTTCACCGTTGTCAACTATAACGAAGTCCGCTTTTTCATTTTTTCTAATAGATTTACCAGGCTTAGAAAGATGCAAATTTCGGTGAAGTAAACAACAAGCCTATGCTGAGTACCCTTTGTAAAATCCAGCAAGGAAATTCTTCCTAAACTAACTAAAACATCAATCTGGAGTTCTAGGCTTATTTTATGGTTTTTGTTAAATTACTACACATATTATTTTTTCTTTTCTTCAAAGCCTGTTTTCGTCTTGGAAGTCTGATTGTTATGAACTTAGTAATGAGGGAACGGATCTACTTAATTTACTTCGTAGACGGACCGTTCAAACTGTAAATTTAGACTAAGTATAAGTTACGAATTAAGGGAGTATTCAATATCCTCAACCTGACAAACGTCATTAATATGATATTTTCTAGTGTTTTTAAACACTGCCACAATGAGACTTGAGGAAGAATAGTATAAAGAACGTAGGTAATAAAGTTTCTGAAAAGGTTCTCAATAGTAAATCATGTTATTACCATAACATATGCCAACCAACTTCAAAAGTGCTTTAAACGCGTCCTTCATACCAATTACAACTAGTAAAAATTCTAGAGTAAAAAAAAGAAGTCATCATCCAGTGGGCTCGGATCCGCGTCCGTATAGTTTTGGAAGTTTTTGCAAAATTATAGGTGATAAGCTTAAATGAGTAAATATGATCTTTTTTGGTAAAACTGTGCTCATATTGATCTTAAAAATACCCCTGAAATATCAAAAATGTCGTTGCTAATAACATAACCTTTGATTTCTATTATCCATATATTTATATTTATCAAGATTAACTCTTGAAACCCATTTTGTTATCATAACTTAGGCTTTCATAATAGCCTGATTTCCTTATCGTTGACGAAAGGGTTTTTAATGTTGTCCTCCTCCTTCATCGGTGTAGTGATGCCTGTCAATTTGAATGGTTCTAGATTTATGAGTCTTTGGAGACGTTCTACAAGCTTAGCTGTCAGTCTGTCGTATAAATCGATAACTAACTTAAGCCTTTCTTATTCAGGATATTCTAAAGCACTGGTAAATTTAGCCTCCGACCCCTTATCAGCAATATCATCAGCATTGAAGGCTTGAAGTTCTTACTCAGCTCTAGATCTAAGGGAATCACGGGCTACCTTTCGTTCTTTCCTCAACAAATCTTCAATATCATAAGCTTCTCAAGCAACAGAAATATCCCTAAAGCAGGGGGGAAAATAATAGGGTTTCAGAAGGAACAAAAGAACTTATAGGTCTTAAGGGAACAGAAGAAATAACAGTGCTCTGTAAAATACGACCATCATCACTAGTATTGCCGTTTAACAGTCCTGGTGGTGTAAATAAAGATCCACGTTTTGGAAATGTTTGTAGGAAATTCTTAGAGGTATTAAAAGGTTCAGAAGAAGTATAAATTTTAATATGTATAGTATGACGTATATTAGACTAGATTCTATAAAATAAAAATCAGTAGGGAACAATCGTACCGATAATTCATTGAAGGTACTACATGAAAAGAAATTGTGTAAGCTTGTAGATTCAAGCATTCTAGAATCTACATGAAGGTGGAAAGAGCTTGATATATAATCAAGTGTATCCTCACAGAGATCTTAATCAAAGTTCGAAACTCTGTCATAGTCAGTACTAGTTTATACTAGTAAGTACTAGTTCTTCAGTATTTGTAAAAAATAGTGCAAGCAGCTGGCTTCTAGCTAACTAGTCCTCTATACTAGTCAATACTAGTACTTGCACTAGTAAATACTAGTGCCTTTAGTGGAATTCATCATTTTCAGCTGATTTCCTAATCCTTGAGTGTTGAGACGTATCAAGTACTTGTGGTTGTACCAAATACTGACTTGCCCTGTTGTAAGCCTATTGTTGAGTATGTGTTGAGTGACTGTGCCTGTTGTATATTAACACCTTCGCAATATGATGTACTACGAATGACCTACAGTTGAATACCGTGATACCTTAATGTATTACATAATATCTATAAGAAACATGCTTCGCGTGACGATCGCGAATAATAAACAAGTACATAAGACCAAGGTTTTCATCATTATAATAAAGATAGGGGTATTCATCTATCAAATGGCATATACAAGTGTAGTCGGCTAGTTATTACATTGCTTCCAAGCTAGTACTAACATCTTCAGGCCAGCCGATAGCTTTAAGAGTTTTATTAATTTGTGCCTCTATGACCTGAAAATCTACAACTAATTTAATATATTACTTGTTATATGTCAAATGGTATTCAATTACATGTACCAATTAATTCAATTAAAATGAGTTGATAATATAGCGTTTTAATTAATAACCTTGTTTACTGTAAATATAATACGTTATAATATTTTCGAATGAAAACTTGCGTGATTGACTGAGAATCCTTTCAGAAAGGAATATACTCCTCCTTTTAGTTCTCGGTGGTTAGGTTTATATTCGAGAGCTTTTTGCTAACCAAATTATTTAGGCCTACCATATTAACGGTCGATTGAATATTATTGAAGTTATTTTCAACAAAGTCAAGTTATTGACCGATTTTAAGGCATGCACATTGAATTTAATGAAAATGTTAAGCCATTTATTTACCTATATTTTATCTGCCACTTTAAAAGTTGAAAGAATGGAAATTACACGCGTAACCATAATGTTATCAAATTTTCCGAGGTTAAAATTCTATAAACAGATATATACCAGGAGGAGGAAGGGGCAATAATCTCATTATTGCAAATGTAATAGGTCAAACCACATGATCTAAATGGTAATTTCCACGAGGCTTTATCCAATCATAAACCGAATCAAAAGATTGAAAGGTAGGAATGAGAGCATACACTAACTGATAAGTAAAAACTTTCATCTTATTAATGAAATATATGTCCGTGAATAGAGTTAATTTGTTCAATGAGTAATAGCTCCCAACGTTTTTAAAAATCAACTTAATTTGTGAATATAGCGTATTAAAGTTTCTATCGATAATTATCTACACCCAGGAAATGAATTTCGCAAAAGAAAAAAAAAATGCACGATATTGTCTGTAATGAACCAAATTCAACTACTAATAATACAATTTGAAAATTCATATATTTATTTTTCATTGTACTTTTTGTAAAATTATTAAGTGAATTATTCATTATTATTAGTATGTATTTCAATCAATATTTTTATGGATTTCAATATTAAACCTAAGTAGTACTTGTATAGCAAGATTAAATTGATAGAATTCCCCCAATTTAATAAACTGTTAGCTAGATTAAACTTATTTATCTATATAATCATATTGGTGTATACTCTTTATTCAAGCCAACAATTTTCTGAATTCCAATTTTGAACTTAAACGTTTATTATCAGCTTACATAAACTGTTTGAACAATTGATTTATTAATTTATAATAAACTAAACGAACTGTATTTTTGTGCATTATTATAAAAAACCAAGTAGATCATCATGTGGATAAATAGTCAACCAATATTATAAGAGTCGATTAGGTTGACTATCAATATACTAGTATAATCGACCATACACTCAACTACAAAACGTACTCATTAATTACGACAGAAACAATTGAAATTTGAATGGACTTAATAATAGAAGAAACAAAATCTCCACATTGAATTAATAAAGGATATATGATATATTATCCTCTAACGCAAGAGCCGATTAGCCAGCTCTCACTTATTAATATGTGTATCGGAGCTAAAATGTATTATTTACCAAAAGTAATTTGTATTCCCCCCCCCCCCAAGCAAATAAAACCAAATGGTTTGAGTCAAAAATCTTGGTAATATATCAATATTGTCTATAATGGAATCAATACTATTATTTAAGTAAGAGTTACAATAGTTTCGGTGTTGGAAATTTTTACGTTGAGAACTTGAATATATATTTTGAGCGATACAGCTTGTAAAATATTGCACAATTTGTTCCGTCATCATTTTTCAAAAATGACAGTTTAACGAGAATCTTGTAAAGTAGATTTATTACACAATGGGTGGTTCATTTTAATTAAAGATATTAATCAAGCTGTGAATATTATCATATATCTTTACGGTTAGTAAGCAGCCACGCTACAAGTTGCACCCTCGCAGAGTGTACGGTAATGAACCATTCTGCAAGGTTCATTTTTGTAGAGTGTATGATAGCGTGCCACTGCCCATAAGTGGCATTGGCAGAGTGCATGGTAAAGTGCTATTTCCCAGAAGGGAGATTGAAAGAGTATATAGTAAAGTGTTACTGCCCAAGTAAAGCTTACAAACTTTCACCCAAGGGGTGTACTCTCTGTATACCTTTTCTCCTTTTAATTTTGCTATCTTTATTTAATATACACTACAACTCTTTTATTATTACCTTTGCATAAATGTACTCGGTAAATTGAACCCTACCGACATTAATAAGTAGCCGACTCGTTCAACTTCAAATATTCTAATAAAGAATTGATGAATCTAAGTAAAATACCTATAGCGGGATTTTATAGCTGTTCCAATTATCCGGGATTTAATACTGAGTTTTATTAAGAATACAGAGAAGTATAAAAAGATTATAAAACAAAGAAATTTAAATAAAGACAACTTTAATACGATATTATTAAATCGGTTGATGATTTATGCACTAAAAGCTTCATTACGATATTATGAACTCGGTTGACGCTCTTAAAATATCCAGTTACTTTTTGTAAAACGGTTTACTATGTATCAGGCCACGTAAGCTAAAAAAAAATACCAAGTTTCGAGACCTTTTGTTAGAACTTATTCGATTAAACATTAGTATCCAAACCGCTTATAAACTTCGGGAGCAGGTAAAATGCAACTTTTAAAACACTTCCACAATTACTTCAAGCACCGAAAGCAACATGTAAACCGCTTACCAAATACATAATACAAGCCTAAAGCATATTTAGAAACGCTCCGGCACATTTCTCGAGCGCTAAATATAGCATTCGAAATGCTAACTACACCAAATCCCACATACAATTTTCCAAATTTTTCTTCCCGTCACCGTTACCTTATTCGAATTATATCATACTATTTATTTAAGTTTATTAATTATTACGTTTGAATTTACCAGACACTGAACTTGTATGACGTTTACAAAGTGTTAAAGAGCTAATATATAACGCTTGATTAACCTATAATTTCGCTATAATTGCATTTTATTTAAATTTTATTAATGTTCATAAGCGTTGTATTACTATCTTTAAACGATTTTTTTATTTTATTTACTTGGATCTTTATATTTTACGGTGTTATTTAACTCGTTTTTTTTATATATTTCCATTTTCCTTTTATTCAGAAACTCCATTAAATACTATATATTCACCGCACCTAAATCTTAATCATTACGGAAAATAATTTTTAGATCACTCAAGTATTTCTGTTGTATGGATAAAACATATTTCAAAACGCTGAAGTATCCTTTTTACTTTCACAATCATGACTTTACTGATAGAAAACCAAAACAAAGTAAACGGATATATTAATCTATTATTTGAATGTAGAGCTATTCAAACAAACGTTCTAAAAAAATTAAAATAAAATTATAAGACACCGTCTTCAATACGCCGATTAAGGACTTGGACACTTATACGAAAAATACGTGTATTTTCACTGTATATTTTCTTTATTGGGGGAAAAAGGCCTTAAGGTCTGATATATTAGAAATTTTTCATTTTTTCTTTTTCAAATAGACGATAAAAATATTACATACGATATACGTTTTAATTCCCAAAGTGTTACGGGTATACCTACGTAACAAAGGTATTAACACACCGAAAGGTAGAAACGGCCATCTTACAAAAGCCTTGATTAATACGGTCCAGTATAATAACTTGTCAAACTAGGAGGACAACGATATGAAATAGACGGACTTTGTGAAAGTATTATCTTATAGAGGAATACAAAAAATATAATGTAAAAGAAACACCAATAAAATATTAAAGTAATGGTACTATACGTACGTAAAATATAAAACGCTTAGAGGAAAGGTATATGCCCGAGGTAAAATATACGAAGTTCGATAAAAAGTAGGAACAATCCAAGATCTTATTTACCCCACGGGTACAACATACACACACCCCTATATGTATACTAAGAGAAGAATGAAACCTATATTACTTCCCAAATATAACTAATGCCCCTTTTGGCCGCGGTAAAAACGGCTTCAAAAACGAAAACAATACTTCCAAAGATGGTATAAGTGGTGTAAAACGAAAATATAAGCTTTATAAACTAATACTCACCAACGACGACCCCTATCGCAACCTCCTGCCATACCGTTTTCCTACTAATAAAAGAAACCTTACGAGATTTACTAACTTTTCCAAACTATAAGACAAGAACGAAAATTATAATGGCGAACTGTACGACGTTCTTAATGATACGATCCGTATAATATAAAGCACTTATAAAAAACTATATATTAAACCATTACAATTTCATATAATTTATACCCAGTATACTAGTTACGATAGCAAAGAAGTAGCATAGATATAACCTTATGTAAATGAATAGAGCCACGAAGTATTATAACTATTAAAAAATTTATTTTAATACAGAAATGAACCATTAGTTTTACGATAGGAATTAGATGGATATAATTTAAAATTTCATATAATATTAACGAAAAAACTTGTATAAACCCCGATGAAAAGTGTTTTTTTCCCTATGAATGAAGTTCCGGAAATGCTAAGTGGCGTTAAAACTAAAATATAAAGGAAACAAACTATTTATCCAAATACTTACCAAAAAAGGCCGCGGAAACCAAAACTTTAACATTATGTTATTTAAACTAAAAAACAAAAATTAAGCGCTTTTTATAATAGTTTTTAAAAAATTACCTAAAACGTTAATATTCTGGAAAATGAGCCTCAAATTAGTATTTATAGCAGAGAAAACCGACGGCGAAGGTTTAATTATCAAAGTGAACCCCTTCGAAAATGTTTCTTACGTCTTAAACAAACAGTTCAAAGTATACCCAAGATAAAAGAATCGCCATGAATACGGCTGTAAAAGCGAGAAATGTTAAGGAGGGACCTTTAAAAACCGAGGCTAATGCAGTTACTGGTAAAAATTACCTTATAAACAAATGAAAAACTTATTACGTATACCACAATACCTACAAAAAGAATGCAAAGCTTTGTAAATTTTACAAAACAATATATTATATGCAATAAAGTGGACCATAAGTCGACTAATTATCCAGTTCACTAGTAAATTCAGATATAACGCGAATTTTCAATCGTTCATCCACCCGAGGACGAAAAGGATGCAAATTTTGAAATGTATATAGCTGAGTGCAAGAACGTGAAGGAGAAATTTAACGTATACCCCTATAAATACACCTTTAGAGAAAAAGATTAAGAGAAAATGGATTTTACTTCATAACCTAGGATAAAGACACCGATCAATGAGTATTTTGAAGCCAATGAGATATCTGATTCCTAAATATCATAGGCCTAAATTACGAAGAAGTGTTTAATACTTATATAAAATCTTAATTTATACTTATTGATGTTTATGGAAACCGACCCCAGGATATTATATCTAATACCAGCGTAGTAAAAACCTTGACCACTATAAAACGATGATTCGACGCTTTTGCGGCGAGATTTTCCAAATTATAATTCGATCGCATGGGAAAATACCGGGAAGTTTTATTTAATTAACATAAAGCATTGTAACGCGGTATAATTGTTATGAAAATATGATTCGGACTAGTCAATCTTTACGTAAAAAACATTAAGATGATATTTTTACTATCATTAGTTAATAAAACCAAGTTTAGAATACAGTTTCGAAATATGAAAATGAAATCGTTCGCTTTTCGGATAGTTTATCCGTATCTCTCCGATGTAATTTAGGATACCTATGGTTTTTGCTAAAAGCGTATATAATTCAAGTCGTTAAACTGAAGTAAAGAAAACTGAAAATGATTTACCGTCGATTGGAATACACAGTTTTCAAACGTCTTTTACGGCTACTTTATGTAACGGAACATAACAATATATAACAAAAAGGTATTGAAAGCTATTTGAAAGTTCTGTTACAATTAATAGTTATATTTACAAACCATACAGCGATTTAAATTCCGCCTAGAAAATATCGTAGACTTCAATTAAGAAATTATTACAGATATAATATACCTTAACGAATAGCTAATACTAGACGATATCAACGTAATAATATTATTTTAAGTTTATTAATTCACGCCAATCGTTTTTATAACGGATAATAGAGATTCTTTGGTAACCTGTTAGTCGAACATCTATTGAGAGCTTTCGAATTGAACTACTCACAGTGTAAATTCTGTTTTCAACTCAACTCAATGGTGAATCAAACCAAAATTATCATTAGTAAGTATGCATAAGTACCGGTGAAATTACCATAGGGAATTAGGAAATGTAAATGGTATTACGGATCGTTTTAAAGAGCGTATACTATATTATCCAAAGAGTTAAAATGTTTCAGTTCCAAGAGTCCATTTTTTTAAATTATAATAAACGTCGTTGATAATACCTTTAGCTCGAATAAGCTAATTTCAACGCTTTTTATCTTCGGTGATTACCTAATAACCCATATAGATTTAGCGCTATTACTTGTTACGGTGTAAAGGGTGAAAACTGTAGCGAAAGGTATAATAGCATCAAGTTGTTTTCGGGTTACAAATAATATTTTAAAGGTATTATCTATAAACAACAGTCCACTTAGGACGGGCGTTTTTCTAAACCTACCATTAAAATCTAAAGTGCTGGTTAGAAAACTGAAGAAAGAATTGACTAGCCTTTGCAAAATCAACGGGTTTGAAGGCCACTATATACTTTGAAGTTTTTTTAATATCCCGAATTTATTTCGTTAAACGATTGTACAGAAGCATAAAACGTAAAGTACAGATGATAACGGTATTAAAGTATAATTCGAGGAGTAGAATAAACTAAACTATTCTTTAAATAACGAATCCGGATCGCTTTTAAAACCCGTATAATCTCCGGATATACCTTCATAATCTAGACCGATTTATGAAAGAGGCTCACCTACATTAACAAAAAGAATATCGAATCGATGAAGACGTCCACTAAGTTCGAAAAAAAAGACGTTTTAAAGCCTTTGTTACGAACTCGTTTGTTACTTGAAAGAAAACAGCGGATCATGAATTGAATATAGAACTCCGTTTAAAAGGTATTATTGTTGCCTCTGATGCCTATTTTAAATAATTTATTTAAAAGGAAGTTACGACGTTCATTAAATAGGACTTTTATTGATTTGAAAGATCGAACTAAATGATTTACGCAACCCAAAAAAATTTCCCCAGTCGCTTAGTGTATTAGGAAAAAAATAAGACTGGTAAACCTTGTAAAAAAAAGTCTCCCTATAGTTAAAAGGTACGATAACTCCGTTGAAAGGATATTATAACCTAATCACATATTTTACAACAGGTAAACCATTGTTTAATTATAAAGATTACTGCGTCCTTACATACCCTTTATAATTTTGAAGTTAAATTTAGTAATATTATATATACTTATATATAATCGGAAAAGAATTTTAAAAAACGTATTTACGAATATATACTAATAGAGATTTGACAGCATTATTTACCCGTGACTATTTTGCGCATCCTAAAACCGCTTTACAGACTCGTCAAAGCTGATATATACCAGTATAATACTTATTAAAGACATTATATAAAGCGGCTCGGAATAGACATCTGGACCTTTGACTTATAACTATTGAATTTAACATTACGCTTTAAAAGGTTTATTTTGACTGAAATTTCAACAGAAGACATGCTATCTTTGTGTAATACGTCGTTTTCCGCTGCGAAAAAGAAAAATCTTTAAAAAGCCGGCTTAAAAGCGAAACCTAAAGTATATTCAGCTGAAAACTATATGATGAGTTTGAACAATGTAATAATTGAGTTGCGGAACAACATTTGAAACCTTATACCAAAAGGGTAATTAGAAAGAAAACTATCTTACTAATTCAATTAATACAAAAGGAATGAACCAAAAATTTATTCACGTGCATGTAAAGTCTATTTCGTATTAATAATATAACTGAAGGCGGCGTTTAACCATGTAGTTGCCGTATAATACCAAACCGAGCCTTTAAATAACGTATGTAAATAATTTAACAAGCGCTTTACGTAGCAGACAATCATTTTAAAGCGCGGCTTACGATTTGTACCATTAGATACACAAATATCAGAACTTTTCATTTTAAATAACGGATATTTTGCGATTAATACCGAAGACAACTCATAAATGAAATTCGTCTTTTTCTTTTAAAACGAAGTACTGGCTCGAAACGTATCTACCCTTTATAAAAATATCATTTATCAAATATTGACAAAATGTAAACGGGTTACTCGAGGCGTTTTAGCTTCGGAAAACTATGGTATAGTAAGAGGATTTGACTACGTGATTACTGTAACCGTAACGGTCCAGATAATCATTTTAAACCTTAGTTGAAACACCCTCTTTTAGTAACTTACACCAATTCTTTTTTTTATATCAATACATTATGAAATACAGCAATAGAAACGAGAAACTTTTTTAAGTTAACATTATAATTTTGCGCGAATCGTATAGACGCCGCAAAATAAAAAAAAAATACGGGGGATTAACGGAAAATTGTACCTAACAGATATTATAATCAAGGGTACTATAAGTAGGGTATTGGAAGCGCTTGTATTAATAAGTACTATTTTAGTTAACGTTATTAATAAGGTTTTACGACTTGAATTTGGTTATATATTTTATAAATCACGTTTAATAAATTCATTTTCCTTATTAACATTGCCTTGGATATTGTATAGGTATTTGAATATACCATTTGCTTCGTTTTCAATATGTTATTACTTTATATATTTATTTTTTACGACTCTTTTAACTTGTTTTTACTCAACTTTCTACCATTTCCGACTTTACTAAAATATTTTCATTTCTTTACCTTTCACATACATGATTTACGTTACAATTTAAAAAAATCAATTTTATTATTGGAGAAAAAAAATTAACTAAGGCAAGACGAACCGCAGATAATATTAAAACAGTTAGCTAATTACTGCCAAAGGGGAAGTGGGAAGGCGAAATAGCGTCGTCATTGTCGTTATTATTATCCCCGTCATCTTTTATTCTCTTTGCCCTCATCGTCACCTTCATGATTATCGCTACCGCTATTACCGCTATCGATACTGCTATCGACGCTTCCAGTGAATGGACATCACGCCTTAGGCCATATTCCTTTAGAAAAGGAGCGCAAGAGGTTCTAAGCTTCCTTACGACGACGCGCGATAACATCATCGAACTCGCTTACGTATTATATTCGTAGGCTCGCCTTTAAGGAGGCAATAGTGGTTTCTATTTCTTTATACCGCCGATTAACGCTTATTACTAATTAGTATCGATTTTTTTTAGCTATTATGAAAGTAATTCTTTCAAAAAAGCGCTACGAATATGGTATTAATACAGTATATAATTATTAACCGCGGCTAGTATTGCTGATTTTAACAAAAATATTAAAACGGTAAACACGTAATAAAGCTTGAGCCTACGTCCTTAAGACCACCGGAATAAGTGTATATTCGTTTCTAATGCGTTTATAATGGTAGCAACTGGCTGATTGATTTCAGGTTTAACGGTAATCGCTAATAGACTTATCTGCGACCGCGGACTCGATATATGGTACGTAAGGCGTATTTATGAGCGGTCTGGAGAGGCGAATCCGGGGGCGTCGCTTTAGCGTTTTAAGCGCCAGAAAGACCTTACTTCGTACCCTTGCAGTTGTAGCTCGATGAGGCGGGAACAATGGGCTGCTTTAGCCTCGTTTAAAAGTATATCAAAATATCAGAAATTAAGGGGGATTAGTAATACAGACCGCGTTCTAGCGTACTTAAGCTACATCTTTTAGCGATGGGGGGTAACCGTTACAAGTAAAGAGGTTTTTATCCATAACGAAAGGGTAAGGTTAATAACCTTAGGAGCCCTTTGTTTTTTCCCTTAAGGGGTAATGGGAGGAGGGAAGGTGAGGAAAAAAGGAAAGAGGGTAAGGGTATTATGGGCGGAGGTAGCGAAGGAAGAATCCGAAAAGAAAGGCGGTAATGGACGATATAAACCTAAAGCTGGCAGAGCTAGGGCTATCAGCGATGCGGCGGGCGGCGGCGGCGGCAGTAGCTTTTTCCTTTTTACACCGCCACACCAAACTGCACCAAAAGAAGCGATTTTGACGAGTTATTCATTTTCAGAAGTAGTTAAAATATGGAATTGGTTAATAGACTTAGTTATAGGATCGGTTCCAATAAATAATTGTAATAGTGTTTTCAATTTATATATACTGATTAGTTGTCAACAGACAGACGTTATGAAAAGGAGAGCGTTCTTAAAAGTAAAAGAAAAGAAATTATGCCTAAATTTATAACGATACGTCTTTTTATAATAACCTTAAAATTCGTGATACCTATTATTACACCTATATCATTATATCCCTATAAGTATTAATAGGTATGTTGCTATTAATAACCATATTTCTACAAATTAACTTAACTAATTAGGTTGTTTACTATAACCATTATTAAAACTAGTGATTAAAACCTGTATAATTCATAATATTACCATTACTATTATAGAAACTATTGATTAGAACCTTCACAGTTTAACACCATAAAATACTTTTACTATCAAATAAATGATTAGGATTGAATTAAATTAAACTATCATTATTAAAACAGGGATACAAACCACACCCAAAAAAAACCTATCACAATGAAACGATTAGCTAGAACTCCAATTAATTAAAACTATTATAATTTAATCACGAGTACATACCATACCGAAGGAAAATGATATTAAATTTATGGATATTATTATATATCTTTATAGTTAGTAAGCGGTTACTCTATAAGTTACATCTTTGTAAAATATACGGTAACGTATTATTTTACAGGGTGCATTTTTGCAGAGTGCATGATATTGTGCCACTACCCAGTAGGGGAATTGGCCAAGGGTCTGGTAAAGTGTCACTGCCCAGAAGTGAGATTGACAGAGTGTATATTGGAGTGCTACTACCTGGAAGTTAAAGTACTATAGGGGAAAAGAGGCTAAAAGATTCAAGGGGACTTAACGATATTGCTTAATTAACTGATATAAAACGCTAACATTAATTCTTCTAGAGGCGTTGACGGCTGTTGTTTTATGTTCACTGCCGCAACTTAAAACGTATTTCACGCTATCATATAAAGAGGCTAGTTTGTAATTAAATCAACAGGTTTCTTATCGTTAATATATAAATCGGCTTAACTTAGCTAAGATTAAAAGGGTAGCTTCCTAAAACGCGTGTAAGGGAGTTAAGGTTTCTCAATACTTTTCCCCTCAAGGCGTGAGTCTTAAAGGCATTCCTTAAATTGGGCCAAACCGTAAAAGGTTTTCACAAGCTTAATAGGGTTTTTATTTAGTATATAGATCACTTCTCTCCAAAGTTCTTTCTTTAACCTTAACTTGAAACCTTTTTGGATTTTTTTTCATAAATTAATAGTTTGATCGTTAAAGAACTCACAGTATTTGCAAAAAGCACAGCTGCGGCTGTCAAAGTCTTCGCCTCTATCGTGATCGATAATTCAAAAGCCAATGAAGTTGACTGAGTGCCTCACCGTTGAGTCTTCGTCAATATCGCACCCCTAAAACTTTTTATCGAAATACTTCGTAAAGTAGGGTCTAAAAACTTCAACTACCTCCATTTGATTTTTACTAAATATCATATTGAGGTTTTGGCTTAAATAAAACTTGGTAAGCGTGTAAAGCGTATAGGGTGAGGAACATAACAATATTGTGTGTAAGGACTTTGTGGTTTAGCGTAAAGTCGTGTGAGAACTTGAGAACTTAGCGTTAAATCGCACGATGTAGCTTTCTTAACTCGACTTGATGTTTTTTGGTGTCTTTCGCTTAAATCAGCAATCTTTACTATTGAATTAGAGTAAATAAAGAGAAAAGAATAAAGTAATGGAAAAGATTTGGTATAAAGGGTAAGATCGAAAGTTGTTATAATAGGTAGCAGTCGAAGGTTGTTTGTTGTTATAGGTTATTTAATGTGAGGACCTGTTCGTATTTGCAATAGTAACACTCGTAGTAGTACTGAATTAGCCGTTTGCCAACTTTCTGGATTAAGACTTTTAGTGGTTAACCTTAACGCTCTTAAAAAAGGATTCTTGAAGATTTTTTAGTGTTTTCAAATAGAAATACCGTCGCTTACTTTCAAATTTTCGTTGTGGACTGGCGCAGCCCAAAAATATTTTCTGTTTTCCTGCCGTTGTGGACTGTCGCAATATCAATATAGGCTCTTCGCAAGAATCTTTCCTCTATCTTTGCAGCTATTTGTTAACGTATAGCGTAACCGGAAAGTAACTTTTCCTTTTGCCTAGCTTATCTGTACTTAACCTAATAAGTACTAATCAGTATTGATAGGCCTTGTTTATCAATAAGCCTTTAGATATTGTAAGGTTATCGATTTGATTGGTTGAAGTAACAGTAGTATTACGTGGTCAAGTGGTAGATGATTCATTCTAGGTTGGGAAAACCGCTAGCCAGTCTACGCAGTAATTTGTATAGCCAATTGTTTGGCCCATGCCATGGTGTGAAGTGAGGCCTTACTGCATTTGACTTGCAGTCAAATACAGTAAAGCCACACAAAACAATATACTCAACTTACAGTTAGTATTGTCAACTTTACTAAAAGTAAAGTTGATCTACTGCAGTGCAAATACTACCATTTCAACACAGTTATTAATAGGCTATATAAGGTCCTAAAGTTGGAAGAGTATCTGGATGTGAAATAATTTGGTTTCAAAGATAGGGAAAAGCTGGAACACTACTGCTCAACGCATTACTAACCCCCCCGAAGATTTAAATTTACGTTGACTAACGATAGAAACTTTAATTACAAGGTTCCTATTAACGTATTTTAAATAATATTCCTATTCTCTATTTCGTTAATTCCGAAACTTTATTTCATAGACTTAAGTTTTTAAAGTCCTTATCAGCAAAGGAAATGTTGGAAACGCCAAGGATACTGTGGATTAACACGTATTGAGACATATTAAACGTCTTTATATACAATATCAACACCAATTTAACAGCGGTGAAGTTCAAAGAAAATAACAAAATAATAGAAATTCAATGTAAATAAGTGTTTTTAAAGGCTTACTAAAGCATTGAAAAGATTAAAAAGGTAAATGTATTGCTTCGACAAGCCTACAATATCCTTACGCTAGAAATTGAAAACTTTACAAACCCAAAGGAATGCTATGGAATAGCGGTAAATGGCCTAAAAAATATTGTGGGCTCTGATGGCTTAATGCTAACGCTACTGGTTTTTGTAACGTACTCACACGTAACAAGTGAATTTCCTCTATTTGTAAGTACCTTAAAACGTACTTTAACCTACGGTAAAACACTAAGAGAATTACGAACGGAATTGGTACGCCGTCAAGTTAACAACACCCTTAATAGCAGAAACGACCCCACGATGATTGAAGCATTTTCTTGACCATTACAAAGTAAAATTTTTATATGGCATTAACTAGGTAAAATAAGGGCTTATTAAAAACCTCAAGTATCGCTAATTTTGAAGTAGTTATTAAAACTTTTAACGGCTCTGTAACGCTGGAGAAACTAATAATAAAGACCTTTAAGCTAAACGACCAAGCTAATATGAGCTTCTTTTACCCGTTATCAATAAACCAATAAAACGCCTCCGGCGTAAAAGACCTCCGAAAAAGAGGGATATTAAAGAGGAGGAATACATACTAAGTAGCATCTATAATACTGATTAAATAAATAAGGAAAAAAAGGACGATGAAGACTTAATACTAAAGCTTCAAGCATAAGGTATTATTAAACCCTTCAGCAAACCATTTAAGGAAAGTAATAGGATCGAGATAGATGGCATTTTAACTCCAAAAGTTGTATAATTTGTACCTATAACCGACCTTAACCTCTAAAACATAAATATCAAGATTTTTGGATCGAGTATTATACATGAGGTTAAAAGCTAAACAACGGGGCGACCGTAAGAAAAGTCACGCCTAATTGTTTAATAATATATTAATAAATACAAAGATTAGATCCTTACGCAGTCGCTAACGATTCAAAACATGAACTAATGTTTAGTAATCGCTTTAGCAATAAGTTTACTAGGTAAAACGAGAGGTAAATTTACACTTAATAGGTAAGATATCATGAAAGTATTCACGTAATTAACAACTAACTTATAATAAATCGTATTACTGAAGTTACCATAGAAACTACATGCTATCGACCCTCCGAAAACGGTAATAAGATAAATTAAATTATTATACGGACTAACAGAAATAGGAATCAATTGGTTCATTACCTATTAATCGCACTTTAAGTTACGATTAGGTATAAAGTCCTTAACATACGACCCATACCTATTGGAACGTAAGAAAAAAACTTTAGTCTAGTAGGTATAAAAACTGACGATATCTTTTTCTTTGGAACGGATAGATTCATAGTATTGGAATAACTGGCAATTAAGAAGTCCAAATTTTAAAATTATAAGCCGTTCACAACGTTTGTACAGGATAATCAACTTGACTTTAACGGATTATAAATCCACATACATGGTATTAATACCGGCCTTGATTTTCGCTAGAGGGACTAGAGTGCTAATTCAACTACAATCGACAAAACTAATGTAGCTAAGGCTTAACGGTGCCTGGAACAACGTGCTCATGGTAGCTATGTCGCTACTCTATAGCAACCGGAAGCCTTTTACAACCTATCCATTACAATATAAGCACAAAACCTAATAAATAAATAGTTTAACAAGTAAAATCAAAGGTTTCAATGGCAGATACGAAACCTAAGTCGAGCGATTAATATAATGATGATCGACTTATTAAAGGATAAATGAATAATCTTTATATACGGATCATGTATAAATAATACCAACTTATCGTTATAAATATGGTTTTTAATAACACTTATCAATGAAGATATGCAAAAAAATCAGTTTAATATTATTAATAACCTAATTTATTAAGCTTTTGTCAAGGGTAATGTAATTACATGAAATATATTGGTGTTCAAAGATTACGGTATAATAGCAGGCTATAATAAAAGTATGTCTTTATAGGAAACCCTTATTTCTATTATCAGACAATTGAAGATCTTTTATATACTGGTGATAATTTGTACCAACTCGAGAAACTTGTTGGAATAAATTTGAAAATTTGAAACTAATAGTGCAAAACTCTTGATAATTTACTTAATAGTATTATGATAAACCTTCAAAGGTAGGAAAATCGAAGAAATCCGATAAATCGATGGAAAATACAACCTTACTAATGTTATAACGAAGGTGTTGCCGAATAAGGCCTTTAAAAGGTTTATAGACAACAATAGGCTATTTATATCTATTAAAAGTTATATCAATAGGTTATGTGGCAAGGATAAGTTACGTACTAAGAGATAAGAATACACTAGAAAACTGAACAGCTGTCAGGGAACTAACGATAACAACCTCTTTCATTAACACGGTGAAATAGGAATTTTACAAATACCTATAGGGAAAGACCTTTTCATAAAAATCGATGAAGTTGGACCTCGAAGCCGTAAGGTAATGAAATGCAAATTGTTTTGATTTAAATTTAAATAGATTGAATTTAATTTGAAAATCAACTAGAAATAATATGGATCTAGCCAATTGATGAAAACGTAATTTAGCGGTTAACGGAAAAGATTAGTTGGCTATATTAGCGTACTCATACAAAAATAAAACGCCGTCAGTATTGATATTATTAATTATAATACAATAGGTCAGTTTTTCTTAAAGTAAAGTTAACTACACTAACTGCAATCTAAATGCATTGTTTTGTGTGTGCTTACTGTATTAGCTGCAAGGCAAGTTCAGTATGCTCCTACTTTATACTAGGGTATAGGCTAAGTAATTAGCCATACAAATCACTACATAGATCAGCTGGCAGTCTGCCAACCCTAGAACAATACATCCACCACTTGATCACTGTAATACTACTGTTACTTCAACCAATCGAATCAACAACATTACAATATTTAAAGCCCTACCAACAAAGTAAACTATCGAGAAAAATGTATTAATATAGTTTTAATAAACCTGACAATAACGAATTTCTTAATTTTTACGGATGGGGTTCTTCTTCATAATATTAATCTCATGTTATATATTTGATTCCTCATAATATTCGTCAACAAATGAAGGTTTAAAAAGTAGTTTACAATTACCGCAAACCTTGTATACTAGATATCCGTTAATTGTTAGCGTATAATACAAAGTATGCTGGCTTTAAAAGTTTATGATATAATAAAAGAGTTTAATATCGGTATAATAACTAACAGAAAATTAAGGAATAATACTAAATAGCTAAGATTTCCTTCGATACCTATAATGATATATACAGATTCCCGACGACTTTAAGAATGCCTATCGAAATTAGGCACGACTAATAAAAAACATCCAATAATAGACGTAATAGCTTTAAGGGAGGCACAAGAAGCTCAGTAAATGAACAAATTCTGCTGAATTAATGGCAAAAATAAACTCGATAACACTATAAATAAAGCAACACCTAAAAACGCACCGGAAAGGGCCGTGAATAGTAATAAGATAACTGTAAGAATCTAAGGCTACGTAAACCACCCAATACATGATGTAAATGAATATAGATACCTCAACAAACTTAAAGACTTTTAGGGCAGTATAGTTGATAATAATGGTGGCAAGTGTGATGATAACAAGTTCAGTAGATTAAACTACTGGCAAAAGGTACGTAGGTGATGGAATACGTAATACGTATAAATCCATAGCAAAAAACCTGTACACGGGAGTTAAGAAATGGAGAGCTTAGAAATATGGAACAAAAGGTTGTAATTGATATTAACCTTGGTGTAAATTATTTAGAATTAACAGGGATTAAGCATGTAGATTGAAGAGGGATTTTAGGGGTTGCTACTAATTAATAGCAGACCACGATAATATATAAGCACAAAACAAAAAGCCATTAGTGTGGGAATAGCAGTCAAATGCAGTAAATTCAGGTCAACTAAACTGTCGGTTTAGTTGATTATACTGACTACAAATTGACTGCAATTTGTAGGACTAACTGCAAGTGAAGTGCAGTAGGTGCCCACTTCAAAGTAGGGCACAGGCCAACGCATTTGGTCTTACAAATCACTGTGTAGACTGGCTAGCGGTCTGCCAAACTAAGAATTAATAACGTATTAACCAATTTCAATGCAGCACCAGTAACTTCGACTACAGTGACTCGAATTGACTACGATGCAACAGTAAAGGCCTACCAATATATATTTTTTTACTTACTGCCGTAAAGACTAACGAAGTAGTAAAGGCTCCTGACAATAATTTTTTCTTTACCCTGACGTTTAACGTTAAATGTAACTAGAAAGTAGCTTCTTTTTCTACTCAGCAAATTTGTGTTTAGCATAATACGCACTGATTAATGTTGGTAGGGATTTAGACGCTGCAACGTTTTCGATTCGATTGGTCGAAGTAACAGCAGTATTGCAATAGTCAATCGGTGGATATATTGTTGAAGATTTGGCAGACCGCTAGCTGGTCTGCGCAGTAATTTGTATGGTCATTTGCTTAGCCCGTGCCCTAGTGTGAAGTGGGCGCATACTCTACTTGAATGCAGTCAATACAGTAGACCCACAAAACAATACGCTCAACTTGCAATCATAATAGTCAACTTTACTTACAGTAAAGTTGAGTTACTGCACTGCAATGACTACTATTCCAACACTGTATGATTTAGCTTTTGGACCAAAATTGATTAGCTATATTTCAATTTTTTTTTTGATTACCCGCTACTTACTGTAGCTGTTTATGAATACATTATTGAAAAGAAATGAAATCAAAATGAAGTTCAAAAACTATTATGTGATTTATGAATTATATCATCGATATTACGAAAAACGGCCTGTATTTTCATTACATCGAACAGAATTGAATTGACCTAAATATATATGGCTTCATAAAACCAAATTTATAAGTACAATACTGAAGAAATTACGTTCTATCTAATATACAAGTTTATTTATCCCTACCTCCCCTCAAAAAGCGGCTATTTCTATAAATTCTTCGTGAAGATTGGATCAAATAAGTCTATTTCCCTTTTGTAGTTAGTGAATGGATGATTTTATTATGTAAACATCAGGCAGAAAAGCTTCATGAACCCACAAATGACTTAACAACTTGAAAACTCAATACTTAGAGATCGTGATAAAACCAAAAAAATCTTAATAAAACCTAAATCAACTCTGAACCAACATCTAATTGTAGGATAAGAAGATAAGAGTATTGAGGGACAGGAGGTTGACTCTGGGGAGACCTCTAGTTTCAAAGCGAGTAAATCCGAAGTTTTAGATATCAAGGTTAAACTAATCTATAACACTCGCACTAAAACCTAGATTTAAAAACCTACCCTTTATATAGATAATGATATAAGAAATATTTACTTCCATTATATCAAAGCTATAATAAGTTTTGAGTTGTGGCAAGTGCATTTTATTAATTTTTCATGCCTCAATGTAAGTTTTTCTATTAAACTACCAGTAATATTTTTTAATGGGGTATATATAGTAACCTTTTTAATGTCTATTATTGATATGGATTTAGACTTTGCAAATTATTCGATTCTATTTGTCGTATAAACATTAGTATTACGTGGTCAAGTGGTGGATGTATTGTTCTAGGTTTGGCAGTCCGCTGGCTGGTCTGCGTAGTAATTTATATGGTTAATTGCTTGACTTGTACCCTAGTGTAAAGTGGGCGCGTACTGTACTTGCTTTGCAGCCAGTACAATAGGCCCACACAAAACAATACACTTAACTTGCAGTTAGCATAGTTAACTTTAATATATATAAAGTTGACCTACTGCACTGTCAATACTACTATTCCAATACTAACGACTTTTCAGTTTGTACGTATACGCTAGTGTGGTTATCCAATCCTTTCCAGTAAGCTTTAAACCGCGACTTCATCAACTGACCATACCCCTATTAATTTCAATTGACTTTCACATCGAATTGCACATATATATACCTAAATTAACCCTAATTTCCGTTAATTAACCTACTGCTTCAAAGTCCGACTTTATCGACTCCTACAAAAAGTTTTCCCGCTATAGGCCTATAAAAACCTCCACTTTTACTGTGACAATCAAATAAGTCGCCACCATTAGTTCTCTAGCAGTTTTCCAATTCGCCAGTATATCTCTAACCGCTGCCACGTTATTTAGCCTTACCGGGTGGCTTATTAACGTAACCCTTGATGCTTATAGTCAGTTTATTGCTGTCTATAAACCTCTTAATGGCTTTATTTAACAATGTTTTTATTATGAAGTCAATAAGATTATCTTTTCCGTTAAATTACTGGAACTCCTTAATTTCCCCCCCTTCATAGGTTTTATGAAATGCTATCATGTCAATCATCAGGAGTTTTTCACTAGTAATTCTAAATTTAGCAAATCATTTGAATAAGCTCCTTAAGTAAGTATAAGTCACTACCGGAGTAAGAGGAATCTTCATCTACTTGGTAATAATGTTAAGGGTTTTCTACAATAATATACTTATATTAAATCCTACTATTATATCGAAAGATTTTTAAGCCAATATACTTTGTATAATACTTGTATATTTAACTAAAGTTTAGTAAATCAGGCTATCGATAATAATAAACTAATTCTTTGTGGATATATATATATATATATAAATATATCCCTATAGTTAGTTTGTAACTGCGGTGCGGAATGCACCCTTGTAGCAATATATGGTAACGTAACACTCTGCAAGGTGCATTCCTACAGAGTGTATGATATCATACCACTGCCTAGAAGTGGTACTTGCGGAGTGCAAGTTAGAGTGCCACTGCCTGAGTGATAGGTTTATAACCTCTCACATAAGGCTTGCATTCTTTGGATGCTTCTACCTGAATCTATATATCTTTACTACTACAATACCAATCTTTACGATTACTTTTCTACTTTTTTAAGTTTGTATGAATAAGCAGAAACCTTATCAATAACTTTCGTTAATCTTTATTGACGAATATTACTAAAAAGCCGATTTC
Organism: Anisogramma anomala; assembly: GCA_038502455.1. Taxonomy (NCBI): domain Eukaryota; kingdom Fungi; phylum Ascomycota; class Sordariomycetes; order Diaporthales; family Gnomoniaceae; genus Anisogramma; species Anisogramma anomala. Next base: position 35,875,956 of record JASMMZ010000002.1, on the reverse strand, counting down.
TAAAAATAGGTTGGTGTTATTGACAAATCACTTGTTCAAAAGATTAATTAACTTAACCCTCTATAGGTTTATTAAAACCATATTAGTGCTTCGGTCTAAATTTCATGTCTGTTACATAAACCTTTTATTTAACCGGTTTAAGTTATTACTTCTTAAGTTTGATACTAATATCGCTATTGATAGGTCGTAAAAAAGCCTCCGATTAATATAAAATAGCAATATAACTGTTACAGGTACGCTTTTCTAGGTACCATTAAGCTTTAACCACGTTATTCTTATCGATTATAGCCAAATTAGTGTCTTGGCCTTTCTAACGAAAGCTAGGACTAGTATTATCATCAAGCATACGAATTAATAATCCATTAAATTCAAGTTAATTACCTCCCACCATCGTTGTAACTAGTTTACAATTCCAAAATTTAAAGTCCTTAATCGTCTATTATTACGATTTTACTAAGCCATCAGTTCCAACTAAAAAGGTATCGTTAATTTAAATACAGATTAGGCCGAAATCTTCCTTTTATGCTACTAATAGGTACGGGTCATATATCGAAAACTTTATACCTAACATTAATTAAAAATATAATTGGTAGGTTGAGAACTAATAAAAGTTTACCTTAATTCATTCGTATAAACGTTGAATATATTGTATTAACGTCCCTTAACAGTAAATTGTCTGTGGTTCATATAGAAATTTTAATAGTACTATCTGCTGTAAATCTATTGTTTACTACGAATAAGCTTACGTTATTCTTTTGGCTATTAAGTGAAAACTATCCTTTCATTTCAACTAATAAACTTATCACTAAAGTGACTACTAAACGTTAATCAATCTGTCAAATTGTTATCAATTACGTAAAATTTGATCCTTGCCTTTATCTCTGTATCCTTAAACGATTTGGCATGATTTTATTCGTACAACCGTCACGTAGTCTTATCTTCAACCTCGTAAATAACCCTTGACTTCAAAATGGTAATATTTGGGGTTTAAAAGTTAAAGTAGGCTTTCAACACGAATTATACGAATCTTCAAATTAGTAAACAGTTAATTTCGACTTTATTACTTTACTTCTAGGGTTGCCGAAAGTTTTAAAAATACCTTACATTAGACAGTTTAATACCTAGTCTTCGTTATCCTTCTATTTCCCATTTACCTCAACAGTATTGTAAATACGGCCCGATATATATTCCTCCTTTTTAACTTTTCCTTTTGTCGGGGTTCCTTCACACCAAAGGCGTTTCATTAGCTTGCCGATTATAATTATAAGAAGCTCGAGTTAACCCAGCCGCTTGGATTAAAAGTCTCCATCATTAATTACATTAATAAAAGGTTTAACTTAAGTAGTACGAAAAGTTACGGAACCGTTAATAATTTTAAAAATTATTTTAAAGTTAGCAATACCTAAGGGTGTATATAGGCTCTCATATTTGCGTAGTGTCCTCCACACCAGTACTTCAATTTATAACGGTAAATTGAACACGTCGATCATTTTAAAGATATTATCGGTATTAAAATAATCGTTAACTTAACGGCGTGCCGATTCCTTTTGTAGTTCTTTTAATGTTTTACTGTAACCCGCAACACGTTTTTAAGTACTTAATAATAATAGAGATTTACTCGTCAGGTATAGGTACGATTTAAAGACCAATAATGTTAACATGAGGTCGTCAAAGCTCATAATATGGTCTATTTTTTTTAATATTGAAAGGTAGACCTCTAAGTCCGTGAAGACTTTCATTTCTAATATAAAAAGATCTTTCGCTCGGTCAAGTAATACTATATCTTTTTAACCTTTCCAATAGTCTAGTAGGCCTTTATAAGCACCTATTTACACTAAATGACAATTATTTTAACATATTCCTAATACTCCTCCGCCATAAAGTTAGTGCCGGTATCGTAAACAACAACGTTTTATAGGCACAAATACATATTAATTTATAATATGTTGAATTTTTCCATGTATTCTTCAAAAATAATGATATAAAAAACGTAGCTCCATGTAAATAGGTTGAGAAGTTCATAATATAAAAAACAAGCTTATTATTCAAATAAAACACATGAATAAAGACCTTACAGTTAAAGTTTTTGTCGTTTTGAATGTAAATTTAAACCTTTGAAAGGGTTAGATACACGTTTAACACTAGTATTTTAGATGTTCAATATCTCTTAGGGAAAAGTATTTTAACTCTTTATAACCTACGGATTTTAAAACTTTGTATTGCATGTTCATAGTTATGTAATTAAAATATCAGTATAATTAAAGTGTCTATATCTTTATTAACTTGAAAACCATTGACTTTCAACATTAAAGATAAAACTATTGGTACCCTTAATTAAAGGAAAATAAAAACCTCTAGCCGTTTTTAACGAACTCAATAGCGTTAATGTTAATGGTAACTCCGTAGGGTCTTGTTATACTTTGGGGAAAAGAGTGGTAAGGGATTTAAAAGTATAAAACGTAATCGACACAATAATAACAATTTAAAATATTATTATCCCTAGTAACAACAATTGATTCTTTAATCCGAAGCCAATTTTATCTTTATTAACATTGTAACGATTAATCTTAATAACAGTAATACTTTCCCTCCATAATACCATATATTACAAATAGCCTCTTATTAAGTACCTTACTACACCTATATTTGGAATAATACCTTGAAACGTATAATCTACGCAACAATCGCGAAAATTGAAGGTTTATAAGGGGTTAGAGTCTTAATGAAAATGAAGGTAAAGGTTTTTACCGTTCAAATGGTATAAAAAGCGTATTCGGCTAATTATTAGGCTTATTTGGAAACTATATCTTTATATCAATTAATTTTCTTAAAGCTATTGTTACTGTAAACAAAATCGTCGCCTTTAAAGGTTACAATTTAATTTGAGTAGTTTGTTTGAAACATAATAAGGTATTAAATGTAATACACTAATTTTTTAATATTTCGTTTGGAGAGGGGGTTAACACTTCAATCAATAACCAGACTTACTACACATTCAATATCTATTACCACTATTATGACAATAATTCTTATAGTTAACAGGTCTGTTTAAATCTTAACCTTATTAGCACTAGCGTGGCTGTTACCTCTAATCTAGGGTCGATAAGCTGGAACTTAGGCGTTAAAGACGCCTTTCACTATACTTACGGTCGACGTAATTAACTACAGTAAGTTTTTCTTTATTTATGTTAGAAAATTGTTGGCTTAGGGGTGTATACCAAGCAAATTTGGTATACGTACCATTATGATTACAAGCGAAAAGCACAACCAGTTAAAAAAGCTTTCGTAAGTGGTACCTAAGTGTTATAAAGCGTATTTGAACTTGTTAACTCCCGTAACAACTACCTGTACTAGTTTACAAAGTGTAGCTTCGCTAGCGTAGGCTTACCCCATTCCCTCTTCACACAAAATCAACTTGTTAAGTATCTAGTTTAACACATCCATTATTATCTCCTCCTATTTTTTTTTTTTTTTTGCAATTATTATGGTTCATCTTATAATAGCATAATATATGTAGTATTGTATAAGGTAAATATTATATTCGAAGTCAATTTCCATACCATCGTAAACATTTAGAAAAGTTATTTCTCGGGTTCAATAGTATAAGTTGTAATCCCCTATGTGCTTGGCCAAGATACTGGAAAATATAAAATAAAAACCAGAAAAAGAAACCTCAATCTACTTACAAATGTTAAAAAAAATTATTATTTTTGTGTTAAACAGGTTATAAGATTTTCCCGTCATACTTTTCTACGTCGTTTGAAATATTAACGAAGTTTGTAAAAAAACTTTGTAAATAATGTTAACTATCTTAACAGGTCTTAAGTGTAAGTCACGATAGTTATCCAAGTGTTTATTGGTATTTCATGCCAATTTAAGCCTCAAAGCCTCCAAAACACAGTGTTAAGGGTAATTATCAGTCGCGTAACTTGAAGGGTAAAATCTTATAATAAAACCCTTAATGAGCTTGCACATATAGGCAATCCTACCATAAGAAGGCTTTTAAGGGGCTTGGCGATTCTAATTAAAGGGCTAAAAGATAATCGGTGCTTGGAGGTCGTGGAAAACTTGGCGGTTTTACTTAATTAACTAGTATAAAACGCAGACGTTAATACTTCTTACCGCATTAACAACCGCTATTTCGCTCGTTTTACCTCCGTTAAAGGCTTAATCCGCGATATTACGTAAAGGTATTGAGCTACTGAGCAAGTTAACATGTTCTTTATTATTAGTACGTAAAAAGCTTAACTTAGATAAAGGGAAAGTAAAAGTCTCCTAAAGCGCGTATAGTAGCGATTAGCTTCTTTAACACTCTTCCCTTTAAGGCGTGAATCTTAAAATTATTCTTTAAGCTAAGCCAAATTGTAAAGGGTTCCTACCAATTAAGCGGAGCGTTTCTCCAATATATAGATCCCTCTTCGTTTAAATTCTTCCGTAAACTTTAATTTAATACCATGTTATACACCGTTCTATATATTAATAAACTAATCGTTAAAAATCTGATGGTATTTATAAAAAACTCGGCTACCGCGGTTAAGTTTTTGGCCTTTATCGTGTTCGATAATGTAATAACTGACGAAGTTAACTGAATGAATTTCCGTTAAGTTCTCGTTGACATCATACCCCTAGGGCTCTTTATGGCAATACTTAAAGAAGAAGGGTCCAAAAGCTTTAATTACTTCTAGTCTAATGTGATCGGTGATAGCTTTAAAATAAGCGTTGTCGGTAGCCATTTTAAGGTTTTAAATTACGTAAAACTTAGCAAGTAAGAGCTTTGGTCAATAAACGTAAAGTCGTTTAGAAATTTGGCAACTTAATGTTAAATCGCACAGCGTAGTTTTTTTAGCGTAACTTGATGTTTTAGATTATAATAATGATTCTAAAGATTAAATTAGCGTATGAGATAGTAAAAAAAGTAAAGTAAGGGCAAAGGTTTACTATAAAGAGTAAGGTCGAAGGTCGTTCATTATTATAGGTAAAAGTCGAAGGTTATTTGTTATTTTAGCCGTGGGACTTGATCGTTTCTACAATAGTGACACCCATAGTAATACTAACTTAGCCGTTCATTAACTTGCCGGAATTTAAAACTTCTAACAATCAATTTTAACGTCTTTAAAAAAATCCGTAAAGATTTCTTGGTGTTTTCAAATAATGATACCGTGACTTACTTCTACATTGCCGTTATAGACTGGCGCAACCTTAAAGTCTTCTCTATTTTCCTACCGTTGGGGACTGACATAGTACTAATAGAGGCTCTTCACAAAAGTTTTTCCATTATTCTCGCCGCCGTTATTAACGTATAGTGTAACCAGAAAGTAGCCTTTTCTTCTACTTAGCTTATTTGTGCTTAATCTCATAAGCACTGATCAGTGTTAGTAGGGCTTTAGACGTTACAACGTTGTCGATTTGATTGGTTGAAATAACAGTAGTATTGCGTAGTCAAATGGTAGATGTATTGTTTTAGGTTTGGCAGACCGTTAGCCGGTCTGCGTAGTAATTTGCATGGTCAATTACTTAGCCCATGCCCTAGTGTAAAGTGAGTGTATACTGTACTTGCTCTGCAGCTAATACAGTAGGCCCACATAAAACAATACACTCAACTTGCAGTTAGTATAGTCAACTTTACTGTAAGTAAAGTTGACCTACTGCACTGTAAATACTACCATTCCAAAATCTATCGTTATTTTTTTGGGTAATAGTTGTAAAGGAACTAAGGCCAACCCTGTCGCTTAAAGTGGTTGGATACTGTCTATAACGCTTGATGAAGAAGGAAAAGAAGCCTCTACTAAGGAGCCGCTATAGAGCTAGCAATGAAGAGTAACTTGGTTATGTGATTGATCACGTGGCGTAGGCATGCTTAGAAGCAGCTTGAGAGCGATATAGGAGCATAGTAATTGCTAGAGCTAGATCCTTGACGATTACTAGCCCAGGCACCAGCTTATATCAACAGTTTTGAATTATGGGTTCTTACTAACATTATAGATAAAGGATTCTTTAAATTTATGGATATTGTTTATATCTATAATGTCACTCTTATCATATAATATCTCGCTATTAGTGTTTTATTTGTAGTTCAAACAAGTTTTTATAATTTTGTGCTGACGGTTTAAGCAGTTTTTTCGGTTTTGTATTAGTTGATTTTGTGTTTATGAACTGACTCTATTGATAGTTAATTTTCTACATTAATGTAAATTTCATTGGCACGTATTAAGATTTTTGGATAATTTTCAGATGAGTTTTCAACTATTTCACCCTTGTATCAAGATGTGTATAATGTAAATATCCCATTTATTTATAGCGTTGCCGATGCATTTTTGTACTATTTGCTAGAGCGCTTGCGAAGTAATACAGACTTCTAAAAATTTGATTTAGTAAAAACCCTTCGTTTGTTGAATTTCAGTCGCTTAAGAATTCGTATTTTTTTTCTTTACTTGCCATGTTTGTAGTTGATTTGGTTAATCATTTATTAGTGTTGGTAGGTATTTAGTTGTAATTACGATTTCGATTCAAGTTTGTTGGTCGAAGTAATAATAGTATACCGTTGAGTGAAGATGAAATGGATTGATTTTGTCAACTGCGGGAGTTTCTCGCCGGCTTTCACCTAAATCTCTTCCTGTGTGACTGTGCTATTAAAGTCAAATTAGTTATTTTCTGTTAATGTCGTTACCGGTTTATAATTCCAAAACCTAAAATCTACGATCGTTTGTTGTTTTTATGTTACAAAGCCAACAGTTTCGATGAAAAGGGTGTCATTAGTTTATATACCTATTATACCGAAGTCCTTTTCTTATATTATTAATAAATACGTATTTTATATTGAACACTTTATCGTTAGACAGGTTTCAAATTGCGACTGGTAAGTTAGAAATTAGTAAACGCTTACCTTAACTAATCCAATAATAGTTTAACATACCGTATTACCGTTTCTGGTGGGTAAATAGCGCGTAGTTCCTATAGTAATTTCAATAGTATAATCTGCTATAGATCCGTTACTAATTTTATATAATCTTGCGTAATATGACGGTTATTCAGTATAAATTTACCTTTAGTTTTAAATAGTAAACTTGTTACTAGGGTAACTATTAAGCGTTAGTTGATTGTTTAAATCGTTGGAGATTACCTTAAGATTTAGTCTTTACCTTAATCGCCGTATCCTTAAACGATCAACCGTAATTTATTTATACAGCCTCCCTGTAATTTTATGTTTAACCTTATCAATAATTCTCGACTTTATAGTCGTAATGTTTGGGGTTTTAAGGTTAAAGTTAGCTTTCGACACGAATTATATTATACCTTAAGTTAGTAAACCGTCGATTTAGATTTTTTCACTTTCTTTACAAGATTTGCCAGAAATTTCAATAATCCCTTTCACCCTAAGTTTTACTATAAAATCTTTTTAATCTTTTTTTTACGTAAACATTATTATATATACGGCTCAATATATATTCCTCCTTTTTAAAATTCGTTCTTTTCGGGGGTTGTTCGCATCGGCAGCATTTTATTGTCTTATTGATAACAGGTAAGGGAGGTTTTTATTTGTTTGGTTGTTTGGCTTAAAGGTCTTTATCGTTAGTAACCCTAATATAAGGCTTAACCTAAGTAATTTGGGAAAACATAGGGCTGTCAGTAGTTTTAATAATCACTTTAAAACTTGCGATACTCAATATCTTATACGGCCCCTCCTATTTACCCGGCTCCCGTTACACGAGGACTTTACTTTACAGTGTAAAAGAAAATACGTCGATTATTGTAAGCCCGTATTTAATATTAAGGATATCATTTATTTGGTGACGTACCGATTTCCTTCGCAGCCCCCTTAAAGCTTTGCTGTAAGCTGCAACACGTTTTGAAGTATTTGCCGAGGGCGGAGATTCACTCGTTAGGCGTAAATACGGTTTAAAAACTAATAGCGTTAGCACCAGGTTATCGGGGCCTATAATGTCGTTTAAGCCCTTTATTGATATTTATAGACGTGTTTCCGGATCCGTAAAACTTTTAATTTCCAACGTAAAGATATTGTACGTTCGGCGAAGTAAGGCGTATACCTTTTTAACCTTTTTAATACTCTAGTAGGCTTTAATAGGTACCTATTATTTTGATATTGTCATAAAATTCCGCCGCCGAAAAATTGGTACCGTTATCGTAGGCAACGACGTTAAGTAAACCCAAACACGTATTAATTTATAATACCCTTAACATTTTTTATGTATCTTTTGACGAAAGGGATTTTATAAAATTAACTCTGAAAAAAAAAGTCGCGAAGTTAACTATGTAAAAAATAGTCTTATTATTCAAGTAAAATACATTAATAAAGACTTTATAATTAAAGTCTTTATCGTTTTTTAGTGTAAACTTAAATTTCTGGGGGGTTCATTCATACGTTTGATAATGGTAGTAAAGCCTTTTAATAGCTTTTAAGGTAAAGTATTCCACATCGTTATACTCTGTAAATTTTATAACTTTATACAGTTTTTCAATAGCTAAATAGTAAAAACGCCGGTATAGTTAACGTATTTCTGGTTCTGTTAGGTTTAACCACATTGTTTTCGGACTTTAAAAATGAAACTACAAGTGACTTTATTGAAAAGAGAGTAAAAACCTTTAGCTGTTTTTAACCAGCTCTTTTACATTAATATCAACGTTAACTCTGCAGGTTTTCATATTATCCAAATAAAGTAAAAAAGGGGTAAAAGACTTGAGGATATAAAACGTAACCGCTCCCATAATAGTTTAAACTACTCCTATCCCTAATAACGCTAGTTATTCACTTAGGCCAAAGCTAATTTCAACCTTACCAACATCGTAACGATCAATTTTTATTACTATAATGATTTTTCTCTGCAGTATTACATATCATGAATAGCCTTTTATTAAGTACCTTACCGCCCTAATTTTTGGTATAATATCTTGAAACGTGTGGTCTGCGTAACAATCGTGAAGGTTAAAAATATATAAGGTGTTAAAGGTATAGTTAGGGTAAAGGTAAGGGTATTTACCATCTAAACGGTACAAAAAGATATAATCGGCTAGTTACTAGGCTGTCTTACTAAAATTAATATCTTTGTATTACTTGATCTGTTTAGGGGCGTTAGCGGTATTAGTTAACTCATTACCTTTAGTATTTGTTACTCAGTTTAAGTAATTTCATTTCGAAACAATAGGGTACTAAACGTGGTACCTTGCTTTCCTAATATTACGTTCGATGTGGGGGTAGCGAATTAACTAGCAATCGGATTTACCACAAATTTAACATCTCTTGCCACTATCACGACGATAGTATTTACGGTTAACAGGTTCGCCTAAATCTTGTTAACGTTAACGTAAGTGTTGCAGATAATGTAGAGCGAAGGTTGATAAATATAATCTTAGGCGTTATAAGCGTTTTTACTTACAGTAGACGTAATTAACCACTGTAAAGTCTTCTTTATCCACGTTAAAGAAGTTACTGACTTGGGAATACATACCGAGCGAGTTTGGTATACGTACCATTACGGTGGCGAGCGAGGAGCGTAGCTGGCTAAAAAAGCCTTTATAGGTGGCATTTAGGCGTTGTAAGGCGTATTAGAATTTATTAACGCCCGTAACAACTACCCGTACCTATTCGCGAAGTATAATTTCACTAGCGTAGGCTTTCCCTATTGCTTTCTAACACATCATCGGCTTATTAAGCATTTAATTCAAAACATCCAATAGTAATTCCTTCTTTTTCTTCTTTGCTGTTATTATAATTTACCGCGTAATAATCTAATCTCTATGATATTACGTAAGGTGGACGTCGTACTCGAAATAACCCTTTATACCATCGTAAATCTCGCGGAACGTGGTAATATTCGGCAGGAAAATTAATTAATAGTCTTGAAAATAACTTGTAAAGATTCCGGAAAATAATAAGTGAAAACTAGAATGTAGGACCTCCATTTAATTACAAATATTTAGAAACGGCATTATTTCAGTATCGAAAAGGTTATAAGGCTTTCCATTATACTTTTCTGTAATATCTCAAATCTTAATGAAATCTGTTAGAAACTTGTAATTAATATTAACCATTTTAATATTTTTTAAAGGAAGGTCGCGATAATTATCCTAAACTTAATCAATATTTCTTAGCGGTCCAAATTTTAAAGGTTTTGAGGCCCAATATCAAGGGTAATTGTCAGTCGCCTGGCCCAAAGTATAAGGTCCTATAATTAAACCTATGATAGGTTTGCACGCGTAGGTATATTTAAAAGGAAAAGATTCTTAAGGGTTTTAGCGGTGAACTTGCTAAAGAAAGATAAGTACTTAAAGGTTTTGGGAAGTCTGGCGATCTTATTCAATTAATTAATGTAAAACGTCAACGTTAATACTTTTGGCCGCGTTAGCGGCAGTTGCTTCCCGTTCTCTGCCGCCGCCAAAAGCGTATTCCATACTGTTACGTGGTGGTACTTAACTACCAAACAGGTTAACAGATTCTTCATCGCCAACGTGTGAAAAAGCTTAACTTAGTTAAGGGTATATTAGGGGTCATTTGGAACATGTATAAGGGCATTAAGGTGCCTAAACACCTTTTTCCTTAGGCCGCGGGTCTTAAAGGTATTCGTCAAGTTAGGTTAGGTCCAAGCAAGCTTTGGCTAATATTGTAGCGCCTTATACTTGAATGAAAATCCTTTGTTCCTTTAATTCGGATCTAAGTTTTAACTTAACCCCCTTTTAAATTACTTTCCATATATCTATTATTCAATCGTTGAAAAACTCATAGTATTTTTTTAAAGGTGCGATTATAGTCGTAGCTGGTATTATACTTAATAATAAAGCTTCCGACGAAGTTGGTAAGGTTTTTTTCGGTGGATTCTTTGTTAACGTCTAACGCACAGAAATCGTCGTCATAAAACTTGGTAAAAGTGTATCCGAAGGTCTTAATTTCTTCTTTTCGAATAAGGTCGGCGATTACTTCTAAGTGGACGCTAAATATAAACATCTTAACAGGTGTGAAAAACGAGGAACTTGGTGACCTTGGGCATCAAAACTTGGTATTTTAACGTAAAGTCGCGTGAAAATTTGGCGACTTGGTTACTTGGCACGAGGTTGCGCGACGTAAATTTCTTGGAAAGACTTGGTGTTTTCGTTTAAAGCAGCGAATTTAACAGTTAAAGTAATGTAGGGAGTGAGAAGAGTAAAGTATGAACAAAAAATTGGTGTAAAGGGTAAAGTCGGAGGTTATTAGTGGTGGTAAAGGTCGAAAGTTATTTGTTGTAAGCCGTATGACTTAGTTGGTTTTCTACAATAATAAAACCTGCAGCAATACTAACTTAGCCGTTTGCTAACTTGTCGTTTAAAACTTTTAGCGGTCAATATCAACGCTCTTCAAGAAGAATCAACAAAGATTTATTGGTGTTTTCGATATAAATACCGTTGCTTATTTCCAGGTTACCATTAAGGACTGATGAAATCCAAAAAGTCTTCTCTATTTTCCTTCCATTAAAGACTGACGCAATACTAAAAGAGGTCCTTCGTAAGAATCTTTCCTCTACTCTAACAGCCGTAGCCACAAAGCGTAACAACCGGAAAGTAGCTTCTTCTTCTACTTAGCTTATCTGTGCTTAACCTAGTAGGCAAGCACTAATATGTGTTGGTAGTCCTTACACGTTATAACATTATCGATTCGATTAGTCAAAGTAACAGTAGTATTATATGGTCAGATGATGAATTTATTGTTCTAGGTTTGGCAGACCGCTAGCCGGTCTGCACTGTAATTTGTATGGCCAATTGCTTGGCCCGCACCCTAGAGTAAAGTGCAGCGTACTACACTCGACTTACACCCAATGCGATAAGTCCGCACAAAGCAATACACTTATAGTACAGTCAACTTTACTGTAAGTAAAGTTGACCTACTACACTGCATGTAATACTATTCCAACAATTACGTTACTTTTTCTTAGGAATATTTTGGGTTTGACTTTTAAACCGGCTTTTGAAAATTTCCTCTTTTAAATGCAGAAAACGAAGGGTTATACAATGTTAGGGTGTCGTTCGTCTGGATAACCGTTAATATAAAGCCTTTTAAACGGGTCGCCGATATTGATAAGTATAGATAGAAAGTAAATTTAGTTATTTTAAGTCGTTCCTTATGATATTTTTAATAGGTGTCATACTAGTATATACCCGTTTTGGCTAAATCATAAAGTGGTTTTAAAATATATAAGATCATCCTAAATGGGTAATATTACTTAAGGTTTTTAAGTATATTGATGTAAATCCATCGTTTTAGCCATTCTTAGAATTAGGTATGGGTTTACGTTGAATCGTTAAGTTTAATATATATGTTATATAAATTGTTTAAAAAAGTTTCGAGTATAACAATTAAGCGATAGCCAACTCATTACAATATAAGTAATTAGGTTATAATATCCTTTTTACCTTTGTCGTTATAGCCTTTTATAATTATTCAGGTCTTTTTATAAGACTTTTCGGATTTATCCTTAATTTCGTGGATAAAGCGGGTTAGGAAAATCCTGTGGGTGTCGTAAATGGCTAGGTTAAAGCGTTTAAAGCGAAATACACATTGGTTGATAAGGGTTGAAATTTACGTTTAGGTAAATTGTGCGAATAGGGTACCTGGAGTAGTAATAATGCCTTCGCGGCGAAACTTCAGGCTAAGTTCGTAGTTTGATATTTTCTTTTACATAAAAAACAATTCTTAGAAAAGTTTCTAAGAAGTTTTTTGGTTTTAAAGCTGAGGTAGCATCCTTAGCGTCGAGGTTTCGGCGGGTTCAATACAAATATGCCGATTCTATTCGGCGTAGTAGAGTTAGATTCGCGTTTTAGGGATGAGGCTGGAGTTAAGGTCGGTTAGAATTCGTTGTTTTAAGTAATATTCTGTTGGTGGTTTTGCTCTTTTTACGTGTTCGGGTCGTCTTTTTCTACCTCTTTATTATATTTTCGTACTATTATCTGACTGAAAAAATTTGTTTCGTTTGATAAGTTAACGAATATATTATATCAACTTAATCCATTAATTCATTAAAGGCTAATTTATCCCTCCTTCGTTTTCCAAACTAAAACTTTAGATTGTAATAGTAGGTCTAATACGATAGTTTTACGTAAACTATTCCTCGTATTTAACGCTCTGGATATATTATTCTTTGCTTGTAACAAGCGTAGGGCCGTTATAGCCTTGGCCCAACATTGGCTTTTTGTAATATAGATAGTAATAGGGTCATGTTAGTATGGATCATCGGGTAAGTATTCAAAATAATGAGCATAGGGATAAGCCTACCTAGACGAGAAGTATTATTAATGACGTTAACCGTTATCTGAAGGATAGATTGCTTGAAATTAATATACTTTAGTTTTTTCACTAATATTGTATACGTTTTTATCAGTAGTTCATGATATCTTTTAAACTTTCTAATACCTTATAAGGCTTTTACTAGGATTTGCTTATACTCGTTACCGGCTATCGGAGCTTTTGTATGTTACTCGGTAAAATTGAAATTCGTACAGAAGCTATACGTAATCAAATTTCGAGGCCCGAAGTAAACATTGAACAAGTAGTTGATTAAAGAGTTTTAATGATTTGAAGTAAAAGCGTTTCGTGTGAATTTGATGGTATGGAATAATATAACCGTATCGACAACGTAAAAGACCAGTTAGTTGTCTAGGTATATAATATTAATAATTACATTGTAGTTAAAATCTATATCATTTTAAAGGCGGAATTTAAATTGTCGTAGGGTTCGTAAGTGAAGCTGGCACTTATGAAAGAACTTTTCGATAGTCTCGAGTGCGTTTTTCCCTATTTTTTTTTAGCCTGCGGCGTGTAGAAGGCGTAAGAGGCGTTTAGTAATTGAGTATTTGAATCGTCAGTATAAAGCTTGTAATTTTGGGTAAATTAAGTAAATAGCCTTAATTATACGTGTTTCCAAGAAAACCCATCAATAGTCGAATTTCAATTTAAGCGATACAAATACTTTATTTAAGGCGCGGATAAACTAATTAGTTGTATTTCGGACCTTAATTCCAAGTTTGTTTATGTTAGCTATTAAAAGTAAAAATAGAGTTTTAGAATTTATTACGTAAAACTTAATCGGTTCGAAACGCGTATTTACAATGAACGTTCCGAACGACGTCGCCTTACTTTTATCAAATAGGACCTTTCGGTATTCTTTTATCCGGTTTAGCTGAAACTTCGGAAATTTCGTCGTAAGTACGTCGAATTATTGCTTCCCGGCCGTCGAGATTTCGGCTACGCTAATATTAGGTATAATACCTTGGAATTTGGGTTTGTATTTATTAAAAATGGTAATTAAGACATTATATTAGCGTTAAGTAATTCATTTACGTAGTCTAGGCCTGTAATATGTAAAAGGAAGATATCCTATAAGCTGGCAAAGATATATTAAGCGTTATTATCGATGTAAGCTAATAAATAGGTATTGTTTTATTTAAGGTTATCTTTTTAGGATATATCTTTGTATAGGTATAGGTTTAATCCCTTGCTTATACTTTTGTATTCGGTTATATATGTTGTAAAAGTAGTTTTTATCCGATATTTCAAATTACAATCGATTTAAAATCATATTTTAATCCGAATTCATTCAAAAGTAGGGTGGTTCGTAAACAAATAGTCGACTTTACCACATATTTTTTTTTTTTTTTTGTAAAATTATCAAGCGCCCTACGTTTTTCCGCTAGTATTATTATCGTTTCGGTCAGTTTTTCTATTTTCGAACGATCGTTTTTATCTTTTCTTGCCAAGGTTTCCTCTCCGATACCTGTATTTTAGGCGTTAGTTTTACCTTGAGTAAACCTTAAATCTCTGGTTTAAAACATAGTAAATTGTTTTGGAAAGGTTTATTTTGATTTTTTGGGTTTCGCTTTTATCATTGTCAGTTATAAATGTTGATACGAGGTTTACTTGTCGGTGTATAAAGGTTTCGAGCGATGTTTTAAAGCTTATATAAAAGGATTTTAAGTTTTTTTCCGGATCAAAAAGTGTAATGTCGAAATCCGGGTTTATACGAAAAGCTTTTATTATTATTTAAATAAATAATTCATCGCTTTCATATTTTAATCCGAGGGTTGACTAACTGTTGGTAGGGTCTCAAACTTATAATATTCACGTAAACATAAGGTCATTGAAGAGAAATCAAAGATGATTGGTAGTTGTAGTAAAGTAAAGATGAAGATAGTTCTTAAGAAGAAGTATCCAGAGATGTACGTTATAGGTTAAGGCTTAAAAGCCCTCGTCCAAAGCGTATCACTCTGAAATATCTACTTCTAGACCGCTCCACGCATGAGTGTATAATCTGCAGTATATCATGCTATTATATACTCTGCAAGAGTACAGCCTGTAGTATGACACGTAATCGTGTCATGCTTCAGAAGTGTACCGTACAACGAAATATACTGCTACACAAATATACTATTTATAAATATATATAATAATATCCACACTAATATTTTCGGAACTTTGCTAATAAGGCGATAAAGATTTCCTGGGGGTTTTTATTCGTATTTTCCTGTTGACTTTTCACAAATTTTCATGTTATTTCAATTTAGTCCCTATTGTATAACTCGTTATTAATTTCGGTGTTAAATTAGGATTTTAAGCGGTTATAATACTTTACGAATGTATCCACTTATATAAGGTGATATATATACTATTCCTTAGTTTGCCCAGAAAGTATACCGAGTACAATAACGTGGAATTGTAAGGGTTTAATATTTAATCTTTTACATGTGTTAAGCATAACGCGTATATTATTATTAAATACGTCGTACGGCTCGCCGTTATAATTATTACCCCTATCTTATAACCTAGTAAATTTAGTTAACTTCGTAAGGTTGTTTTTATTCGTAAGGAAGCGATATAGCGAAAGGTCGCGGTAAAGGTCGTGGGTAAAAGGTATTGGTCTATTTGACACTTATTATCGTTTTACGCTGTTTGTTATTTCCTGGGTTATGTTGTTTTCTATGTTTCGGCCGATTATCGATTTTTGGAGCGGGTTACTCTCTCCGTTTCGGCCGACTTTTTTATAGCTAGTCGGGTTGTTTTTTGCATTCCAGCTGACTTTTTTATAGCCGGTCGGGCTGTTTTTATATTTGGGGAGTAGTTTTGTCTTTGTATCGGTTTAAAGTTACGTTTTACAGAGTCTTTGTATTCTACCCTTGTTATAGATAATAGTTATGGTACTTCCTTCTTTTTTACTAATTCTTTTATTTTTATTTTTCGTCGGGCGTCTAGTTTTGACGAACTTAGTATCGGTATGTCTTTATAGCTTTGGTTTACAGCCTTAATTTGGTTTTTTTTCTTTCGCTTTTGTAGGTAATACACTTTTATAAATTCTATTTTAATTATTTCCTGATCCGTTTATTTAGGTATATATGTAAGCTAGGCTGTTGTAGATAGGAATTTTACGATGCGGCTATTGCTTTTACCTGGTGTATTAATATATTTATTTCGTAATAATCGTCGTAGAATTTTCGTAATCGTTTTTTCTACCATTTTCCACATATCCAATGTCGAGTCCGTAAAGTTTTCGTTGAAATTATAAAATAGTTCACGTACTTTAATATCGCCATTGCAGTAGTTGAAAATTATGTTCGTAATATATATATTTTCCGTGTAGGGCTTAAAATCTTTTATTAGGTCCTCGATCTTATTGTTTTAAAGGTTTAGGTTCAAATGTTTAAGGATAGTGTTTTGGTACGATGTATATGTAAATAGGTAGTTTATATAATCATTATCCTTTGCCAGATCTGTTATTAGTTGGGATATTATGTATGTGTAAAGGGTAATTTTTATATTATTTGGGGTAATTAAATGTCCGGGGTAACGTGGTAAATATAAAATAAAATAAAGTAATTAAAGCGTTTGGAATAGGGTTTATTAATATTTATAAACGTAAATGAATTTCAAACAATACGTAAGTAAAGCGTAATTACAAATTAGTTAAACGTTTCAAATTAGTTTTGTTAACGTTGGTAACGTTATATTAGCCAAGTAATTAGTAAAACTTAAAACGTTTTAATCATTAAACTTAAAGTATATAAAGCGAACGTAAAAAAAACTTGGAATAAATAGGGCGGATATGGAAAATTGAATAAGGTAAAGGAAATATCGAGTTGTTATACGCTTCGGTATACGTCGGTTTATCCGTATTAGCGTGTTGTAACAAAATTTGATAAAGGGAGTCGGTTGGTTATTTGTTATATAACCGATTTTAATAGGGAGATCGGGTTGTTTGTTTGCGTATAATCGATCTTAGCTTTATTAAAGCGAATAGTTCGTTAAAATTAAATGGGTCCTAGCGATGGGTTACGAAACTTAATAGTTTTGGTTTACGTAACCTGGTACCAGGTAAGTCCTAATAAAGGGTTTCGAATTTTGGTGTTTTGACTTATATGGCCTGATACGTAATAAGACGCCTTTTAAAAAGGACCTATTTTAATCGTTTAGAACGCCAATATAAGTTAGCGGTTGATGAAACGGGGTTAATCTTTTTAAAGTTACTCTGAATCTTATAGTTTTATAATGATTCGGGTTTCTCGGCGCTCCCGCGTAATTTCACACTCTTGTATGGTTTTTATAGGGCGTAGTATTGAAGTACAGGCATTTGGTATTGTTATAAAACCCCGCTATAGGTATTTAATAGTGTTTATATATTTTTCCTAGGCTGTTTATAGTCGACCTAGTTGGCTATCAATTAGTGTCGATAGGATCTAAGTACTTGTTTATGTAAAATGAAGTAAATAAAAAAGTAATTAAAAGATAATTGGTATTTGTAGTATAAAAATGATATATGATAATAAAAAAGAAACATCTAGAGGTGTATGTCATATGTAAGGGATTATAAGTCCTCTATCCAGAGCGTATCACTTTGGAATACTCCTTTTAGACCGATCCACGTATTTCCGTCGGTCCGAAATAATCATTCCAGACCGATCCACGCACTTCCGTCGATCTGAAATAACCATTCCAGACCGACCCATACATAATGCACTTTGCGTCTTGCAAGAATGCAGCCTGTAGCATAACACGTTACCGTGAATACTGAAGGAGTATATCCTGTAATACAGTGCACTGACACTTGGTATATGTATATTATCTATAAGGATATGTAGTAATATCCACATTTAGCTTATAATTTTTAAGGAAAAGTCAAACGTTGTCGCCGACTTGAAAACGTTTCGAAGGGGAGCGCCGCTTATTAGTGGCTTCCTCCGTACGCTGTTACATAGCCGCCATTACGAATTGTGCGAATTTCGTAACTTCGTGGATCCGTTAAACAAAGTTTTTAGCTCTTAATCGTAGCGTTGAAGCTGAAACGAGGAAACGTTATACCGGTTATATAAAATCAACTTAATAATCATAAGTTATAAAAAAAGAGTTAATATTAATAGTAATTATATTCTTATAATTTATTGCTAATTAATAACCAGGTGATAAATAGCTTTAATTAAGTTACTTGTAAACAACAAATAAACGTAAATACGTAAGGATCTCTTAATTTACACGTTCAGTCGCGCCGTTAGTTTCTGGGTAAAAGGCGGTTCTTAGGCGTTAATACATCTTAATTAGGTCGCAAAGTCGTTTTGAAAACCTATTGGTTCAATTCGAATTATAGTAGCTAACAAATGTACCCGGGCAACCATAAAATCGCCAATAGTATTTCAGGAACCGCTACGCATAAGCCTCAGAGTTTATAGTAGTTATAGCTTTGCTAGTAACGACTTTGTTTAAACGGTTTGTAATAACTATAAGGTGACGTAGGTTACCAGCGTATTCCTAGAGTAAATTAACTATAAAGTCGACGGAAAGTTCGGTTTAAAGTCGTTCGGAAACTTGAAGGGGTTTAAAAAGCCTTTTTCGACAGTGTCTCCAATAGGTTATACTGCCATAAACGTCGTAATTACAGCAAAATCGGCAGATCGCACGATGTAAGCCTACTTAAAAATACGTTTTAGAAAAAATGGCGATAGTAACGTCGCGGCCTAGGTAACCGATAAAAGTAAATTGTAGGTAGCTTAAATTAACGCGATACTAAGTAACTCGTAAATAAGAACCTAAATACAGTCGCGAAATTACAAAACTTTATCGTCGTTTACTAAACATTTCGAAATTAAAACCTTTAACGTACCGTCGTCGTCGGTATGGATATCCGTTGGGAAATATCGGTTGCCTATATATACCATTCGTACCAGTCAGGGGTAGGTAATATCACGTATAATAACGGTATCCCAACAGCTTTAAAAGTAGATGTTGGTAAAAAGTTTACAGCTTTTTAAGATTAATTCGCCGGTAACGGTTAACCGAAAAACGTATGTATAGGAAAGTGGCTTAAGAGTAAACCATTCAGGACGCAACAATTAGAGTTTTCGGCTTAAATAACGTTAATCCGAAAGGCCTTTAGAAATATTTTAGTTTCTTCGTAATAACGTATTAGATCGCGTATAATATGTTACTTTATTATATATCAACCGAAAACGAAATTATGAAAAGCGTTTAAATTAACAGATTTGTCATTCGGAAAGTCGCCATATAGTTATAAAGTATTTTAAGTTTTTATAATCCATCAAAATCATAAACGAGAGCGTTATACCTCGAAGCTCCGCGTTTTATACTTTTAAATAATTCATGATTTCGAACAACTCCTTGTCGTAAATCTCGTAGTTACATTTAGAGGGATACAGGCGATAGAAGTAATTAGCTATTAGGCGTAGGTTACCGTAGTCGTCGCGCTAAAAAAAGGCAGCCCCTCAAGGTCTAGCTAAAACAGTTGGCTTTAAGAAAGATGTTGCGATCAAGATCGTATTAGGCGAGTACAGGTTCAGAAAAAAAGCTGAACTTAAGCCGTTAAAAAACAGCTTTTTTAAGGCTCTTAACGAAATGAAATACCCTTATGGGTTAGCCGAAGTAATGGTTTGACAATCGTCGAATAATCGCGAATAAAATTTTGGTAAAAATTTATGAAACCAAAAAAAACCCGTACTTTTAAAACCGTCGTAAAAGCCGCCTATTACCGAATAACGCGCAGCTTTTTTGGGTTTATATGTATACTAACACCAACTTCGATAAAAAAATCCTAGGTATTTAGTTTTTTTGAATACCGAATTGGTATTTGAAAGTATTTAAGTTTAATCCTGCGGTATTTAAAGGGTTAATAATTTATTTAACCTTAATTATATGGTTGTAAAACTTACTGTTAAAGTTAACGAGGATATCATCGAGATGAAAAAAGTAAAACATATTAAGGATAGAGCGTAAAAAATTATTAATATACCGTCAAAAGATAACGAGGGTATTAAAAAAGTCGAAAGAAGTAACAAACCACTTGAAAAGTCCGAAACGTATACTAAATACAGTTTTCCATTCATCTCCCTCCTTAATACAAAGCTTTTAAAAACAGCTTTAACATTTAACTTAACAAACCACTTAACTTACGAAATATTTGTAAACGTATTTTTAATAAAAGGAAACAGGTAATGATTTGCCCTTATAGTAATATTAAGCCGGCGGTAATTAATATAAAATCGTAACTCTCCTTTAAGTTTTTTGACAAAAAGTACTAGAGCGCCCGCCGAGAAGTTATTTATTCGAATATAATCTCAATGAAATCATTTGGTCAACATTTTACGTAATATAAGGAGCTATTTACGTGATATGCCTTATAAAAGATCCCACGATACTTTTAAAGGTTAACCCTAATTGTTGGTATGAAAGACTGTTTATAATTCGCTTCAAAGCGGTAAAGGGGCAGTTTTTTGCCAAGGGTTTTATCGAATAAAGGGGCGAATTCCTTAATGTTGGCGGGAAGTTTATAGAAAACGGAAACGAGTAGTTTCGGGGCGAATGCTTCATTAATATCTTCAAAGAAGACGGCAACAAGTTATATAATAATGGTTCGGTTTTGGCGCACCTGTTGTAGGATAACGTAAAATGTAACAGCGCCGACCCCTTTCGGAACTTTTCAAACGGGCGTAAACCCCCTTTTACAAACGCGATAATGATCGCCTCGTTTTAAAAAATATATATATACTTCGTAACGTCGTAAATAACTTATTAATATTTTATTGAAGGTTTATTCAAAATAACGGCGTATTATAAGAAAGGAAAGGTATAAGTTTATATCCGGTAGCGATATTAATCGATGCTGACGTTTAAAAAAATTATAAAGGAAATAAGTAATAGGGGAAAACCGGGCATATAATACGTAATTTCGCCGAATTATTGTGAAGAAATATGGAAATACAGTAACTTTAATTAATTTGGTAAGCTATTTACTCGTAATGTTTTAATATTTATAACTTATATTTACTAAAGCGTAGATAGAACGAATAAAACTATAAAGTGAATCTATTATAAATAGGGAGTTGTTTAAAAGTTGGGATGGAGTCGACAGGTCGAATTAAAGTCCTATTAACTTTTATACGAGACTATATATAAAAGTTACGCTTTTCCTTGCTCGAAGTCGTTTAGGTCTTTGGTCGAAGTAAAATGGATTTTTATAAAGACTTTAACGTTAAAGTCGTTCGGACGTTACGCCGGGTCCTATAGGTAGGTACGGATCCGATAACCGTCCGCGTCGTAACACAAGTACAACTCGAGGTCTTTATGGCGGAAAAGTTCCGTGTGGTTAACCTAGGCGGAAAGCCGTTTAAAAGCGGCTTAGAAGTGTAATGATCACACTAAATACCCGTGAGTAGATAGAAGGTTTCGGAGGATTTATATTAGCAGTCAGGTGGCAGAAGTAACAAAGGTGCAATATTAAAAAGATGTGTATTCGTGCTGTAGAATGATTACTAGCTGTTAAGATATTCAGGTGTGTAGACTGAATACTTATATTGAAAACTGAAGAGCTATCTACTGAACCTATAAAATGTCTAGAGAGTGTGTTCCTTATATATCCAGCTCTTCAGTTCTAGATCACTTGCCTATGTTGCTAGACGGCATAGGCGGTCTCCTGACTACGCTGCCTATGTCCTAATTCTTCTTAGGTGTAACCCTATTCCTGGGTTGCTAACATAAGAGATGTGTGTTCTCCGCCTAATGTGTTGGATACCTGGCTATGAGTAGCCCAGCTACCTGTTGGCCTGTTTCCTGATCCAACCGTTATCTGTGTCATAATAAGAAGGCGTTTACACCAGTTATAATAACATAGACCTAGCTATTTCGAACGGGTGCATCGCCACCGTTATTTCTACTATGGAAAGTGCCTCCGACAACAATAATATTAGTATCGTTATAACGAATACAGAGATTATAAAGGCGTCTATCGATAAGTTAAACGCGGGCAACCCATTTATTATCATCCATCGGCATATATAGAGGGAGTAAAGTATTGGTAAATGTATTATTAATAGCTTTTTTCTAAATGACGAGTTTGGCGGCGGATTCCCAGGCTATACCACCGGCTTTCGCAAATAAGGCTTCCCAAATGTTAAAAAAACGTAAAATCGTTTACTATCTTTTAATTTTATACTTGTCAATCCAATAATAACTGCTTTGTCCGTGTTAGGATTATAGTAATAGGTGTATAGTATCGCTATAAAGGTGTCGAGGTCGATAATGCCGCCGTCGCTTCCGCGGACGTAGTAACTTTCTATAGCAGTTTTCGCGCGGAACTCCAGCTATTGGAAAAGAAAGTAAAAGGAATCTTTCTTCATGTCGATAAATTTCCGGTCCAGACGTAGTTTACGCATTATCGTAGCCTTTTATACCGGAAATCGGAATTTAACACGGGAAGACTTAACCGGTTAATTAAAAAGCTTGTATTTAAATCGTTAACGCCCGTTAAAAGGGGTGCTAACGTCTTAGCCAAAGTTAAAAGAGTTTAAGTCGTCGTTATCTGGGGAGCTAGCGTGGTCTCCAGTAGTGAGTGGTATAGCGGCGGCGTCGTTCGTAAAAGGGACGTCTTAAGGCGGAAGTTAACCCAAGGACGTAGGCATACCAGCAGCTTCGAATTACCGGATTACATTCGTTAAAACGTTTAACGCGTTAGTATTCCGTTATTCCAAGTATAAAGCGTATTTACACGCGGCTTAATTCCGATTAATAAGTTCTGTACGTAAAGCGTCGGTAAAGCGTTCGTATTAAGCCGTAAGATAATCGTGCTAAGCCTTTAAAGGGCTTTAAAGCTGCTCTCTAACGCGTGCGTCAAGGAATCACTCTAGAACCTGGGGGTACAAATTCAGTGGGTCGAAGGATAAAGATAAAGCCTTAGGCTATAGCCGCTAAAAAGTAGCTAAAACACCTATTCATGTGACGTATAGTGGCGTGTCCCCAAGTGACTTCATCCCTGATTTAGAGCATCTTAGGAGCGTGTAGAACTACCAGGGTTGGATCCCTGATAATACTAGCCATGCACTAGCCTATAAAAATCCGAAAAGAATATATTTTATGAATATATACTTCGAAAATATTTATTATAGTTTTACACAATATTCAACCGCCGTATTTCATTATAATATAAAGGCGATACTTGTGAATGAAGCAATAATAAAGTCTAATATATATGGAGAGAGAAAATATATTGAAGATTGACTAGATTAATCAACGTTAAAGCATCCTTCTCGACACATTTATGGGTAGCCTCCACAATTATTAGTCCTGACACCAGAACTGTATACAATTAAATAATATAGCCAACAAAAACAATTTAATAATTTACACCATAAACAACGCCAAATGAGCCAAACTGACGTCGCGAGCCCTTAATGCGCCTACAAAGGAAGCCCGATTATTATAGAAAAATCAAAAGCTACAGAAAAAGCGCTAGGCAACTAGACCACCTACAGCGGAAGAAGAAGTAACTACTTACCAACCCCAACTCTTTAGTATCGAAACCTTTCATAAGGCCCTCGATATGCAAGGACTCAACTGAAAAGTATGTGAATCAATATACCAGCTTTACGAATAAATGATCCATGTTTTTATTACATGTTTTTACATACCTGGCTTTAATAAATACCACATACTGGCGATACTCATCGAGATATATACAATAGATCACTCTGTACACAAGAGCTTAGAGATATAAGAAAAAAATATTTAGGCTCGAGCTTATACCTCCTTCCTTTCTCTTTACTCAAATAGACCAAACTAAAAAAAACTTTCGGAAAGTCTTTTACACGCCCTATCCTAATATTATCAACTATGAAATAGCTTTGATATCACTGGCCTCCTTAACAAACATAGGTACAAAACCCGCTACCCCACCGACCCCCCCCAAAAAAACTTCCGTAAGCCGTTATATCAGGCTGTGATATAACGCCAGTTTTTTAACGTCATAAAAAACCTTTATATATACAAAGAACTAATAAGGCTCCACTGGCAATTTCCTGAAATAGCACTTCGTATAATGTATTAAATCTTAAAAATGAACAGAAAGAAAGACTTATGCGTTTTTATTAAAGTCGCCTATGTCTTTAAATATAACATTAAGAGATTCTACCTCGGGTACAATTTTGTTAAACATATTCAATTGTATCATTTCATTATTAAATATGAATACAAAAATTTTACGATGTTTGTTATACGTTATACTAACATCGTAATCAAAAATAAGTTTCTTTTCGAAAAAAACGATATCAATATTACTTCACTTATTTAAGTCGACTTTCCTTACTCTCTATTCATCTTAATATGTTTGCGAAGTCATTGGGGTTTAACGTATCATTGACATCCTTTTTGAAAAACGTTAATCTAGGCTTCGAAGGTAATAGAATAAAAAATTACCAATTAGGTTAGAATCGCGCCAATTGATGTTTACCTATCGATATACGGGTAAATTGTTTACATGAGCTTAATAACTTAAATTATGTCGTTTTTCAAACCCATTATATTTTTCCGGTTTTTTGATAATGGCAAGCGATGCAAAGCAATGAATAAACATTATAGGTTTTAATTTGATAGTTACGGATGCCTATACTAATATATTTACTTATATAACGTACGCCCAACGCAGCGTCATAATTACGAGGTTCTGGCAAAAGGCTATACTTCAAGATATTATAAAGCGAATTTTTAATATTATAACTATTACGAATTATTTACTTCGGTCCATATCGTATCGACTACATAGCGGTCTTAAACTAAAATATGGAAAATATATTCGTATTTTGGAGCGTTGGATATAACAAAGAAGACTTCTTGAAAAATGATTTAAAATATAGAGGTAGTGGTAAATTCTTTGGCCAAAAAATCTATTACTATTAGGCTCTGCAAGCAGAGCGTTCACGTATCTAAAAACGGCGACTAAACAAGGCTTTATTACATTAGCATACGCCAATACTTTACTGGTAAGAATACAGAATGATCTATACTTTATACAAGCGCTTTTAAGCCCGTTGTTTATACAACCTTAAGTTTTAATACGTGTTTATTACGTTAACCCCCTTTTCTGGATCCCGCCTTGCATGTAATAGTCGATATTAATGCTGCTTAGGAGAAGACGAGTATATAGGACTTTAACGCCGTAACTCCTATCCCTCTCCTTATAAGCCCTAGAATCCCCAACATTTACAAAAGACCCGCATTATTAGAAAAATCCGATTTTCATATAATATGTATATCAGTTATAAAGTTTAAATTTATCGCAGTTAAATGAAAGTGCTTCAAGGTTATGAAATCTAGCTTTAAATATACGAAGTATTAACTAATTAGAACACAATCCATTTTGATTATCACAATTAAAGCCTCCTATAATAAATATGTTCCTATAATAAAATCGGTTTCTTTTATATTTAAGTTTGAATTTATACCCCTTTTTATACCTTTTTCAACCAATAAAACCTAACAATATTCATCAATTCAAATGAAATAACGGATAGAAACTCTGCCGACTATCTGGGTTCAACTAATGTTAACATTTCAGAGTGTTAAGTACATTTAGGCTAAGTATATATAAAGCGATTTAGCGTTATTAATCGTTGAGAATAAATACGGGATTTATAATTATCTGGCAATGTATAAATTAGATAATAACTGTATACCAAACCTTATTTATAAGTTATGAAAATAAAGTTATTAGTATTATTAATGTATAGTAACCTTAATGTGGAAGAAATAATAACTAATAAAATTTCATATAACGTCACCCGGTTTACAATCTTTTTTTAATTAATAGAAAGTTAAGGGGAATCTGCCTCTATTTTAGTGGGTCTACGCGAATTACTTTTAACGATTCGGCTCCAAATCCGTTTATACTTTTGAAAAGGGGCTTTTTCCTCCGTAATATAATTACGACTAAGTCTCAAAAAGAGCTTTTTATACCTATATACTAACGAAATAGGAATAATTAATAAATATTAAAATTAATTCACAAACGACGTATTAACCGAAATACTGAACTAAATACCCTGAGTTTAAAACAGTATCAATAGGGACATTAACTTCATGTATGATCGAGCGAAACCGAATTTAGATAACATATGCGAAAATCGTACCCTGGAAAATTAGGTTTTTATAACAGTTATACATTTTAATAATAAAGCAGAAGTCCTTTAATATCGTCTATAATACGTTTTCAAACTTACCCTCACTAACATTTTAAAGTTATTACAGTAATCCGACCTAATTTTGATCACGGTTCCAACTAAAGTTTTGTTAACAACACTTTTAGTACTTGGATTCCATATACTACCAACTTCATATATTAAAATGTCGATGACCAGTTTACCGAGATGTAGTAACTTCATCGTTATTGGAATAAACTTTTTACCACTTGTTTTCGACATCACTAATGAGGTAATAATATATGTATGGGAAAAGGGTTTCGCTCGATTATGTATTAACGATTCATACGCAGTGGAAAGAACCATTACAATATATATTAAAACCTGGGGATAGTGTATTTCTAAATTAGATTGGGTTCGTTATTATATAAGGAAACCAAATACGATGTACCAGAGCAGTATTAGGTTTATCGAATATAAGAAATTTATATTTAAAATGTAACAGACCTATTATCATTAATAAAAGATTAAATTTCACAAAGTTACCAACTAACCTTCGACGATATTGCCGACAATCTTTTTCTTAATTAAAACAGGTTCAAGTATACTGTTTTTTAAGGGTTCCATATTTCTAAAGATAAGGTTAATAGTAATATTATCGAAATCCGGAATATATCAGTTCAACCTCATGATATAATTATACGCCTTTTTAAAACGTATTAGGACTTTGTTATAAAACCTCTTTATGCATTGGATAACAATTTTTACAACTAAGGTTTTTCTTCAAAATCCAAATGTAATTAATTTAATTTACAACACCGAATTTATACTACCGGGACTTATTAAAACTACTTTTATAAAAGCTTATAGTTTTAAATTCGGTGTATTTCAAAAGTCTAAAGCGTATTATGATTTGAAACATATCTTGATTAATTATTACCTAGGTCTTTATCTACGCCTAATACAGTAGGTAGATGTCCAAATGATTTTTTTTAAACCTCGTTACGTTCTTTAAGCACTAAATAGTATCCGTTTTAACTAAAGGCAAGGTCGTATCAATTCTTTTAAATGATGTATAAAACGTTTTTAAAGCTTTACTTAAAAATTTGTTTTTACAAAAAACAAGGCGTTACTGGTTATATGGAAATTTATCTACCTTAGTTAAAGAATTTTGAATAGATAAAATGATAATGATTCGATATTAGATAAAGACTATAGGGTTTATAAATTTCAATTAAGATATCCCATAAGGCTTCCGATCTTCCTAGATCTTTTTTATAAGTTATATATTAAGTTTGGTTCAGAGTTGCTTTAGTTGCTTTTTTATTTACATTAATGAAGTATTTTTTTTTACGGATTTAAGACTTTTTAAATTCAAATACAACCGAATTCAAAGTCGAATTACGAAAAGCGAACCTATAAACTATTAACAACAAATTTATTTTCGCACACGAAAATTGGAAACCTTTACTTGTTAACAGACTCTAAGGTTCTTTCACTTTTAAAAACTTAATAACTATTTCATTCATACCATTACGAAACCGGTATACCTAGTTATAAACTCCTTTTAAAATACCAAATTCCCTAGTATATAATAACTAACGTTTTGGTTCGATTAAGTCTTACTAAGACGGAAATATATCGGAAAACAAGTAATAGAAGTATTAAAAGTATCGCGTTATTGTAAAAAACGTTTCATTTAAAATAAGAGTTCTTACTATACCTTTTACATATAGTTATCACCGCCGCGGTTATAGCTACACTTATCATAGTACACAGAAAGTTAGTATTTCAAATGAAGACAAAAAGGCTTTGAAAAAAAAATTATGATTTTATTAGTTATTACGGTAAAGGTGATTACCTCGTCCAATAAAAATTTGCCTAGGATTGTTAACTTCAGAAATACTAGCCTCCTTTCTATCAAAATAACTTTAAGTTAACAACGTCTTCGTTTCGCTTACCGTATAAAAACCTTAAACGTTGAGTACCCCATTATCCAACGTATTATGATGCTATATAATACTTTATCATCGAAAACCACGTTTGAAACCCCGTCAACTTCGTTCATCAGTATACGAAAGTTCTATTAAATAGCCGTACTTCGATGATTTTTAAGACTCCGAATAACTTTATTTGTATAATATTTCCTTATAGAGGACTTACCTTAGCAACGTTACTGATGTAAGATATCGGCCCGGTTAAAATCATGATCACTAACGATTAATAGGGAATTTCATAGGTTTGAATGATTTATACTATTAGTGTTGTAATTTTCCCCCAAATCCCTTAAATATATTATAAACGGTCAAGGGGAAAGAATTATTGTTTCAAATTTTAAGGATTAATACCTAAACCTTGATTAAACCCATCTAATAGTATTCCATGATAAATCTAACCCACTTTTCAATATATAACGATATTTCGAATACAGATATATAACTTTCCGTAACGGCCTCTTAATTATGAAAAGGTTTGATAACTTCTACCCTAAAATATACGTTTTTGACGTAAAGGTTATTAACGTGTTCTAGGGTTTGGAAATAGTTTTTCGTATTATATTAGGTTAGATAACGGTATGATTTGATATTGCCTTTATAATTTAAAATTTAAAAGGTTATCCAATTACCTCTTTTCAGTAGGGTTTTGAAAGTTTTTACTTTATAATCGAATTACACCTAAACCTCATTCCGGTGAAGTAAAGCTCGAGTTATATAAGTATCTATGAAAACAAGGTCGCGAATAAACTCGCGAATATCAACATCAAGTCTTCCCCTTGTTTTTACGATGACGACCAACCCTTCGCTGATAACTTGAAATTCTTATTTTAATTACAGATAAAGATTATCGGGAAAACACCTTTAGCCCAAAAACATGTCAATTGATCTCTTTATTCTAAATTTTTAAAGTTCATGTATTCGATTAAATTATGACTTTCATTCGGTGAATTTGGAACATTAGGGGTTTCATCTCCCATAATTAAGATATTATGGCATTTATTGTAGCTATTCTTAACGAAAAATCATAAATATAATGATTTAGTTTTGTATTATCGGTGTTTTCAGCTTCTAAAATCAGATGGTCATTATGCTTGATACGATGGAAAGCGAAACATTGTTTACTTAGTATATGACCCAGCTTTTGTAAAATTCTACAAATTATTGCTGCGCTCTCTTAAAAAGCCTCCAAATGAACGGATACGCGAAATTTAAATAAGAAGGGTCTTTTTGGACCTTGAAAATTTCTGAATTTTTGACGCGATATAAATTGTTTTTGGGAAAAAAAAAAAAAAAAAAAAAAAAAAAAAAAAAAAAAAAAAAAAAAANAAAAAAAAAAAAAAAAAAAAAAAAAAAAAAAAAAAAAAAACTGTTGGTAGGCCTTGCCTGATAGGCAATTAGACGTTACAACGTTGTCGATTCGAATTAGTCGAAGCAACACTAGTATTGCGTGGTAATGTGGTGGATGTATTTTTCTAGGTTTGATAGACTGCTAGCTGATCTACACACTAATTTAAATGGCCAATTGCTTAGCGCGTGCCCTAGTGTAAAGTAGGCACATGCTGTACTTAACTTGCAATCAATACAGCAGACCCACATAACAATTCACTCAATTTTCAGTCAGTACAGTCAACTTTACTGTAAGTAAATTTGACTTACTGCTCTGTAATTACTACTATTCTAACACTGGTGGCTTTTTGTTTTGTGCGCGCACGCTTATGTAGTCGATTACTTCTTTCCGATTACCATAAAATTACATCCCCGTCATCTAGCTAGAACCTTGCAAATTCCACAGTCAAATTAACTTCAAATACCTTACGGTTCCGAGTTCCGGCTTCATTAATTTCTACAACTAATTTCTTCGCCATAAACTATTACGAACCTCCAACTCAACCGTGCCAATCAAACAAGTTGCCGGACTTAATTTCAAATAAGTCGCTGGCCCTGATTCTCTAACAATCTTCCGATTTGCTAGGGCACCCCTGTTCTCTGTCACGTAACTTGACCTTACCAAGTGGCCTGTTAACGTAGTCCTCAATATTTATGGTCAGCCTATTACTATCCAAAAACCCCTCAAAAGCTTTATTTGTAAACGACTTCGTTATGATATCTGTAGGATTGTCTTTGCCATCAATTCATCGGAATTCCTCAATCTGCCTCCCTTTTTAGGCTTTATGCAATCCTATTACATCTATTATTGTGCGTTTTTTACTAGTAGTTCTGAATTTAGAAAGGTATTCGAATAAGTTCATTGTATTGGTATAAATTACTACCAGAATATAAGAAACCCTTAATTTCTTGGTTAAGATGTTGAAAATTTCTTATATAAACATGTCTATATTGAAACCGACCATCATAACATCAATTTTTAAAGCAAACATGCTGCGCATAATCGTTTCACTCTTAACGAACGTTCAATAAAGAAGGCTTCTAATAATATTGAAACAGTTGTTTTTTCTATATTTATTGATAAAGGTTATAAAAAATCCGATTTGCGACGATACATACATGTTATTCATAAAAACTATATCCTAGAAAATTATCAATTTGGCCCTTAACAACTTAATCGGGACTATATTAATTCCCAGGTCTAGATTTCTCATTTACTACTACAACCTCTTATTGAGTCAATTAAAGTTTTTATATGCCGGTTTTTATGCTTGTATCGTAATTAATAAATCGCTAAAAGCATTTAATTAATATAGGGTAACGATGTAACTTCCATGAGCGTGTTACTTCGGATACATTTAATTCTTTTTCATATCAGTTTTATCAATTGAAGCCATATTTAACACCCTAGCTCTTCGAACAAAAATTAAATTAAATATCGTTAACACTATATATACGTATTAATAATCGATTTAAGCTAAGGTAGTTATTCTCTGTCAAAATTACAACCGGCTTACAATTTCAAAACTTTAAGTTTTTACTCACTTATTATTCTGATATTACAAAGCCAACAGTTTTAACGAAAAACGTATCGTCAGTTTATATACCCACCAAACCAAAATCTTTATTTTACGTGACAAACAAATATGGGTTGTCGTTTAAAGACTTTATACCTAAGCTCGATTTAAATTTCGATTAATAGGTTAGGAATCAATAGAAGCCTGCTTTACTGAATTCGTATAATGACTTGATATATCGTATAATTATTTACAAAGGGTATTTATTACACAGGTTTTATATTCATTTCAATATTAAGATCCGTTGTAAATCAGAAATTGAGTTCGTTTACGATTGTATTATATTACAACCATTAAAAATAAAGTTCATATTAGTTATAGCTAATAAATTAGTTATCAAAGCAACTACTAAGTATTAGCTTTTTTTCCAAATCGGTATCGATGACGTAATGATTTATTCCTTGCCTTCATTAACCTTTTTTAAGCGATTAGGCGTAGATTTTCGTATGGTCGCCCCGTTGCGTTAACTTTGACCTTGTGGATAATCCTCGATTTGAAGATCGTAATATTTGGGTTTTGAAGGTTAAAGTCGCATTTAGGTATAAGTTGTATACCTTCTTAAATAAAAAGTCCATTAATTTTAAACTTATCAGTTTCTCAAAAAGCTTTACCGAAGGTGTTAATGACGTCTTAAGCCCTAATTTTAACAGCTGAATCTTAATCGTCCTTTTATTTTCTATTAATCTAGAAAATATTGTAAATTCGACCTGATATGAATTCCTTATCATTAACATTACCTTTTTTAGTAATCAGCCATACTATCAGAGTTTTATTGGCTTATTTATTACTAGAGTAAAAAGGTTGTAATAGTTGATTTTTTTGGCTCAAGAATCTTTATCGTCATAGTTGATCATTTTAATATAAGTTTTAGTCTTAGTTGTACAAAACTTTGCTAAAACGTCAATGGTTTTAATAATTAAGTTTGAGTTGGCAATGTTAAAAATTTTAAACAAGTTATTTTATTTACCTAGATTACGCTACATAAAGACTTTACTCTGTAACTACGAAGTAAATACGTTGATAGTTACGAGGCTGTTTCTGGTATTAAGAGCATTATTAACTTAAATCCGTGCCGATTTCTTCCGTAATTCCTCTAGGGCTTTACAGTATGTTACAGCCCTGTTTTGGGTCTTTGTTAATGGTAAAGATTCATTTTTTACATAAGGATAGACTCCCAAAAATAGTAGTGTTCGCTCTAAGCCGTTAGGGCTTATAGTATTATTCAGGCTCTTCAACGTTATTTTAAACCGTACCACTTAATTCGTAAAGATTTTAATATTTAACTTAAAGATATTGTACGCTTTACAAAGTAATGCGTATACCATCTCAACCTTTCCAATAATTTAGCAATCCTTAATAGGCACCGATTTTCACTCAATCACCATTATTTAAGCGTTAGTCCAAGACCACATCGCCATAAAATTAATACTAGTATCGTGGAAAATGACATTAGGTGGGATTAATTACTTGTTAATACAAAATATCCTCAACGTTTCCCACGTATCCTTTATCGATAAAGACTTAAGGAATATAGCTTCGTAAAAAGAAGTTGCACAATTGATTACATACAAAAAAGACTTGTTGCCCAAATAAAATATATTAACAAAAATTTTGTAGTTAAAATCCTTATTGATTTTCAGTATTATTTGAATTTTTAAAAGGTTTAGGTATATATTTAGTAGTAGTGGGCGAGCGTTTTACTAGTCTTTAGGTCAGAGTATACCTCACCTTTATATCTTACATAATTAAGGACTTTGCATAGCCTGTTGATAGCTGGGTAATTGAAATGCCAGTGTAGCTAACATATTTCCAACTTTGTTATATTGAACACCATTACTTTTAAACCTTAAAGGTGAAACCCAAGATGCCTCTACTTGGAAGAAAAAGGAAACCTCTAGCTGTTTTCAACCAGTTCGTCAGCGTTAACGTCGACGTTAACACCGGTAATTTTTATGTATTATGAATGAAAGAAAAATAAAGTAAGAGATTTGAGAATTTGGAACTTTATCAGCCTAATAATAGTTCCAATAATTGTTGTCTTTAATAACGATAGTTATTAGCCCAGATCTAAGTTAACTTTGGATCTGTCAGTATTTTGACGATTCATTTTCGTCGTAGTAATACTTTCGCTTTTTAATGTTACGTAATGCGATTAGCCGCCTATTAAGTTCCTTACTGCTTTCATATTTTATATAATATCTAAGAATATGAAATATGCGTAACGATTGCCAAGATTAAAGTTATGCGAGGGGTTAGAGGCTTAATAAAATCAAGGTAAGAGTCTTTATCACTTAAGCGGTATAGGAAGGTATAGTTGGCTAGTTATTGGGTCGCTTTATAAGAAATACTTTTATAATACGTGTTTTTTTGTGTTATATCCTTATTGTCGACAACGACTTTTTTACCTTTACAATCTGTAATACACTTTAAATAGTTTTGATTAGAATCAATAGGGTATTAGGTGTAATATATCACCTATTATTTAGTATACTTAACCAGAAGGCAGAGACTCGATTAATAACCGGATTTACTACCAATACAACATTTTTTGCCACTATTACAACGATAGTTTTTGCGGTTAACAGATCCGCTATATTTTTGCCGTCGTTAGCGTTAATATGGTTATTACTTTTAGTTTGAAGATTTTGAGCCAGAGTTTTAATACTTAAGTCACCCGTAACTGAAATCAACGTTATATACCGTTACGTGTTTCTAATTATTTCAAGTACGAAAATTATTAATTTAAGGGTTTGTATAAAACGAGTTTAGAGTATGTGTTTGTACGGTCTTAAATAATGAGTTTCATTGGTTAAAGAAGCTTTTACGAGTGGTATTAAGATGTTACAAAACATATTTAAATTTAACAACACCTGTAATTACTGCCGTAACTGTTCGACAAGAGTGGTTTACCATCGTGAGCCTTTTTCATTATTTACCGGCATGACATTAACTTGTTAAATATCCAGTTAAAAAAAAACATTGTAATTTCCTCCTTTTATTCATTGATTATTATTGCCGTTCACCTTGTTTTGACCTAATTCGTATAATATTACGCAAGGTGAATATTATTTTCGAAATGGATTTTATACCGTTATAAATCTTATAGAAAGTTTCTATTTTTGTTAGAAAGATTAGGTAGTAATTTTTCGTGTTGCTTGTAAGGATTTTAGGAAATAGTGAGTGAAAATCCAAAGGAGGAACTTTTATCTACTTACAAAATTTCAAAAAGAGTAATATATTCGTGTTGATATGATTATAAAGCTTTCTGTCATACGTTTCTGCGTCATTTCAGATTTTCGCCAAATCCGTGAGAAGTTTGTAGTTGATATTAACCATTTTGATAGGTTTTGAAGCAAGGTTGCAATAATTGTTTTAGTTTTTGATGATGTTTCCTGCTGTTACCTTAAGCCTTGGAGCTTTAGAGTCGCGATAGTGGAGGTAGTTGCGAGTCTCCTAGCCTAAGAGGTAAAGTCTTATAGTAGAAAATGTGATGTGTTTACACGTGTAAGTGTACCTAGTATAGGAAGCTTTACCTTGCGGGATTTGACGATTTTGAGGGAAGGTTTAAGGGGAAAGAATGACTTATCAGTAGGAGGGATATTAAGATACTTAACGATTTTGATTAATTGACCAGATGAAGTTAAAGTCAATTTCTTTCACGGTGTTCCCAGCTGTTGCTTTGCGTATTCTGCCGCTGCTAAGGGTGTACTCCGCGTTTTCACGTGGAGGTGTTAAGTTGCAGAACAAATTCACAAGTTCTTTATCGTCGGCATGTGAAGAATTGGTGCCAACAGGGAGGTTAAAAGCTTGATTGAACTGGAGATCGAGGGGAAGTCTCTTAACATATGTATAAAGGCGTTAAATATTTTTCATATTTTCGCTCTTACCTCAAGGATCTCAATGGTAAGGATATTAAAGATATTCCTTAAGTTGTAATAAGTCTAAAAGGGGTTGTACTTATTTGGTTAAGCTTTTATGTGACACATGGATTACTAGATGAATAAGATTTGCCTTTAACTTATTCTTAACCCCTTATTGAACTTTCTTGCACATGTAAAGAATCCAATTATTGAAGGATTTACGAAATATTTAAAAATGAAGGTCGTTACGGTCGAGCTCGTTACAGTCTTAGTCGAAAATGTAATGGCCAATAAAGATAACTAGGTACCCCTTAGTGGAGTCTTCATTAATATTCATCCTTAAGAGTTTTTCATTGTAATACTTGGAAAAGAGAGGTCTGTAGGCTTTGATTTCCTTTATTTGTTTTTAAATGGGTGTTATCTTGCCGTTTTGGCTGGTGTAGGATTTGGTGGATGAGGGACTTGATGATTTGGGAGTGTAGGGCTTGGTGTTTTAGCATGAAGTCGCGTGAGGATTTGGAAACTTGACGTTGAGTTGCACAACATTTTTTTTTTTTTGGCTTAACTTGTCGATTTCACGATTTCGATCAAATCAGTGATCTTAACGATTGGATTGGTAATTTTGAAATAGAAGGAGGAGAAGAGTTATGTAGGGGGGGAAATTTAGGTTGAAGATAATGTCAAAAGTTGTTTATTATTATTAAAGGTTGAACGTTAAAAGTTGTAGGCTGTAGGACTTATTTTTTTTCCACAGTGGTAACACCTATAGTAGTACTAGTTCAGCCGTTTTTCAACTTAACGATTTGAAACCTTTAACAGTCAATTTTAACGTTTTTCTTTAAAAAGAATCTAGTGAAGATTTATTAGTATTTTCGATAACAATATTATCGCTAACTTGAGACTGCTGTGGAGACTGCAATAACCTAGAAGTATTCTTTATTTACTGCTGTAAAGACTGACACAGTATTAATTTCCTTTCACAAAATTCTTTCTTTTACCTTATCATTGCACAAAGTGTAACCAGAAAGTGGCCTCTTTTTCTCCTTAGCAAATTCGTGTTTAACTTAATAAGCACTGAATAATATCGGTAGGCCTTGCTTGACAAGCTTTTAGACGTTGCAACGTTGTCGATTCGAATTGGTCGAAATAGCAGTGGTATTGCGTAATCAAGTGGTAGATGTCTTGTTCTGGGTTTGGCAGACCGCTAACCGGTCCCCATACTAATTTATATGACCAATTGCTTGGCCTGTGCCATAGTGTGAAGTGGGCACATACTGTACTTAACTTGCAGTCAATAAAGTAGACCCACAAAAAAATACACTCAACTTGCAGTCAACATAGTCAACTTTACTGTAAGTAAAGTTGAACTGCTGCACTGCAATTACTACTGCTGCAATAGTAAAAATTTATATTCATCGATAACTTTTAAGTTGGATTCCTTTTTAGTTCATCCTCATTAACCTTCTTTCAAAATAATTCAATAATGATTTCCTGTTTACTAATAGCGTTTTAATGCCTTATATTCCTAGTAAAACCCCTTCTATCTGTTTCAATACCTACTTCATTGATTGTATCTACCTATTTCACTTCATTTATATGTATGTAAATTCATCGTTAAACCCTCATGAATCTTGGTATAACATCAATAATTGTTTCAATATTGAATATATTCCTAATACCTGAAATGGAACGTGTATAATAATAAGTTAAAAAGACGAGATTTCGAATTATAATTCTAAGAAACTGGTAGTTGATTCTTTCTTATTTATTCATCTATTAATGTTGATTCGTGTTAATCTATATAAATGAATACTGTTGGTAGGACTCTATAATTGTAACGGTGTTAATTAGAATCTTTGGTCGAAATAACTGGTATTATATTGAAAGTGGTGATGTTTTACTTCTAAATTTGGTAGACTGCTGGCCGGTCTACACGTTTATTTGTATGGCCAATTGATTGTCTCGTTCTTTAATTTGAGGTGGCCACCTATTGAAATCGACTTGCGGTTAATGTAGTTAATCCTACATACTACAATCAATTTACAGTCAGTATAATTAATTAACTATAAGTATAGTTAACTTGTATATACTGTAATTTACTGCTATTTCAATACTGGCGGCTTTTTATTTGGTAAGCACACGCCAGGATAGCTTATCATTTACTTACGACAAGCCTTGAAATACCTTCTTAATCCTTATGCCAAACCCCTTGTCAACTCTAGTTAATTTGCATTGAAACTGACTTCTATTACCGAATTTGTCCTATATTCCCGAGACTTTAGTTCTTTAACTCCTGTATACAATTATTTTTCTATTGACTTATGTGTGTTAAAAACTCATAAATCACCAATTACGTACAATATACCAATACATCAGATCATACTTTTCTTTTTCGTTACCATTGCAACCGTTATTGCTACCGTTACCCTGAGAGTCTTCTAATTTACTTGGCTATCCTAATTTCTCTACGTTATGTGCCAGGCAGATTACGTAGCTTTTGATTCGTGTGATTAACGTATTACTTCTTACATACTATTCTAGGACGACATTTGAAGTGGTTTTGGTTATAACGTTTACAAGGTTGTTTTTGTTATTGATCTACCGAAATTCATCGATTTTCCAGGCTTCATATACCTTCGTTTAAACTATTACGCCCATTATGAAAAGTTTTTTATTAATCGTATCTGATTATGATAGATATCGATAAAGGTTGCAGGAATTAATATATACATTTATAAATATATAAAATAATTTTCACTATTTAGTAACAATCATTAACGTGCCATCAATTAATATATCAATATCAAAGTTTTGTATTATACTGTAAACCTTCAATATTAACACGCTTCAAGATATATATTTAAACTTGAAGGATATTCAATATGTAATGTTAACTGTGATTTTAAGTTGATTATTAAACCGAGTTTTGTTAACGAGTATTATTAGGAATGCGATTTGCGATATAAGGGTAGTATTATTTGTGAAAATTCCGTTCGAAAAAACAATGAACTAGGTTGTTATTAATTTTACTGGTACCATATTGATATATTTAACCGAAACATGAATTTGTTACTTATTGTTTTCATTTAAACTATGAAATTCATTATTCCACAAGTTATAAATTCATATGGTAATTGATTAATCGTAACATGCTTTAGGTTAGTATAACGTAACAATGTCAGCCGTTTGAACCATTTGTTATAGGTATCGTTGTGGTTTTACTTCGTTGGTTTTATTGATTTTTATTAAGTTTGTAGTTTTCACATTTTAATGTGAACTAGGATACGTATTACGGATATCGTTAACATTATAAATACGGATTAACTATCCGTTAAAATCAACTAATACACTTTCAGCCAACATCTTAATGAACTTATACTTTATGAGGCTCAACTTCTTAATAATGTGTTATTCAGCCACTACAAATCCAACGTTTCTGAAGAGAAGAATATGATTAATTTATATATTAACGATGTCAAAGTTCATTTCCAACGTGGTTAATAAATATAACCTCAACATTGAAGTTTTTATAAGTAGTTCAATTTTACAGTATTTTTGGTACGCTAAGAATTAATGGATACCTATTTGAATCAATTTGTGTATATATTTGATGTATTTCATTATTATAATAACAATAAAAGTTTCCCTTCATTCCTTCGCGAATTCAAATAATGGAATATGTTAATTTTTCTGTGGCGGAATACATATATGCTT
Source organism: Anisogramma anomala (assembly GCA_038502455.1). Lineage (NCBI taxonomy): Eukaryota > Fungi > Ascomycota > Sordariomycetes > Diaporthales > Gnomoniaceae > Anisogramma > Anisogramma anomala. Next base: position 35,836,986 of record JASMMZ010000002.1, on the reverse strand, counting down.
ACGTAGTATCACGGCTATGAAATGTGAATTTACTGTTTATACTAACAGTCAAATTCATAGCAATTACGATGAATAAAAGTTTACCGATCTTTTACATAATAAATGATTAAGAAAAAAATTAGTTGTTATCTTTATCATCGTATTTTTTTGCGATTAGCCGTGAATTTTGTTATGGTTTATCCGTGATTTTACCCTTGACTTTGTAGATCATTTTTGATTTAAAGATTGTTATGTCCTACCTTTCAAATTGCGCTAACACCAAGAGTTAAATATCTTTTTATGTAAAAAGATCGTCGATTTTCATTCCGTCGTTTTCATTTGAAGGTTTACTCTATATGTTGATGATATATTTAATTTATAACTTGAGGGTGAGTTCTTCATTCGATTTTTTTGAGATAATACTTATGACTTTATATTTTTCTTTTTAGGATTGTAATATACATTAGAGTCTTTCCCTTTGACGTATATACTCATTCTAGGTGATTGACCACGCCGGCGACATTTTAATAGCTTGTTAATAATCGGTTCAGAAGGATTGTGTCAGCTAATTAATTTGGCTTAAGGGTTTTCAGCTTAAAAATTCCATTGAATTTGAAGGTCTTTCTTACGATTTGACCTGCGTGATCTAGAAAATAACGGTACCATTAGTGGTTTAAAACATTGAATTTGGGTTAGTGATCCTTAATATTCTTTTTGATTTATTCCATTTACCCAAATCCCTTCACATGAGAATTTTACTTTAAAGATACCGAAATAGCACGCCTGTTGTTGATAATCTTCTCTTAATATTAAAGATATCATTGATTTGGCGACGTGCCAAATTCCTTCTTTAGTTACTATCAAACCTTGTTATATACTATAACCATTTTTGTGATATTTGGAAATAATGGTGATTTAGTCGTTATATGTAGGTAGACTCCAAATACGAATGAAGTCGGTGTAAAACCATTAAGGTTAATAGTATCGTTAAGGCGTTTTACTACCATTTATAGCCGTGTTTTTAGCTTGTGAAGCTATTAATTACCAAGTTAGGGATATTATAAATCTTTATAAAATAGTATAAACCCTTTCGACCTTACCAATATCCTAGCAAACCTTAAAGGAATTTATTTGAATTAGATCTCAATCAACTTAACATTATCTTAAAACTTCATTGTAATGAAGTTGGTATTATCATCATCAACTAATATATTTAAAGGTCCTAGGTACTTATCAATCCACGAACTACGCAATATCTCTTATATATTTTTCGCTATAATGGTTTTAAGAAACTCTATGGCATAAAAAGACGTTGCGAAGTTAATAATATATTGTACAGGTTTACTATCCAAGTAGAACACGTCGACGAAAACTCAAAAATTAAAATCTTGGTCCTCCTTAAACGTAAGCTTAAACTTTAGGAGGGTTTCAAAATGTGTTAAGAAGTAATAGTAAAACCGTTTAATTATCTCTAGCGCTAGCAATTCCACATTTTCATAGTCAACCGCATTGAGAACTTTATACAACTTATCAGCCGCCAAGTAATTAAGCCTTTGATATAATTAACAAAATTATAACTCCGTCAAATTTAACACTCCTGCCTCTAATTTTTATATGTAAAATCAAATATATCCATATTTTAGAAAAAGTAGGAATTATAAGCCGTCTTTGACATTAACCAATTCATAAATTCAAATATCAACATTGACACTAAAATTCTTCATATATTTAAAGTGAAAGAAAAGGGTTATATATTTCAAAATATAAAAGATAATAAGTGTAACGAATATGATAACTATCGTTTATCCTAAAGAAAACAGTTCTTTTCTTTAATAGAAGTGAACTATAGCCTTACCCGCATCCATATGGTCAAATTCCATAACAATAATTGTATTCTTTCTTCATGTGACTTATTACGAATTACCTCCTATTAAGTAACATACTAAATGAATATTTGGTATAATACTGTGAAGAAATTATTTCGCCTAAAGATTACGATTAATAATAAAGTGTATAGGGCTAGAATTTCATCTTTATAACGACGATAGGGTTTTGAACTATGAAGCGATATATAAATAGCGTGATCGACTAGTTATTACGTTACTTCCGAATCAGTGTCAATATCTTTATATTGTCCGATAACTTTGAGCTTTTTTTCCTTATTTTTTCTTTTCTTACGTTTTAAATGTAGAAAGTATTTAATATATATCAAATTGAAATTGAATGGGAATTATACATAATACATTATCTTCTTTGTTTCATGTTTACTAATGGTCCAACATATGTATTAACAACTTAATTTACGGTAATCCCGATATTTTTGGATGTTTTGTAAGAATTTATGTAGTTAATTTAAAATCTTTATGAAAGAGTAATATCTCTATCCCTACCTGTTTCGGAAGTTAGGTTTCCAATTCGCTTTATATTAACCGTATTATCTTAATTAACCATACTTGCAGTCGATATAATATATATAATCGGGGTATATGTCGTCGTCGCTAAATCTGTAAACTTAAAAATGAATATTAATAGAACCTGATACTCATGTCATTACAGTCGTAAATAAAGACCACAATTGGCTAAAAAATCCTCTATAGTTGGCATAAAAGTATTGTAAGGCGCGATGAAATTTTTTATAAGCCGTATTGATTTGGTGTATTATTTGATGTAAAATACCACCCCAGTATTTATATTTCCTATAATTTGTCAACAAAGTATAGAACGATAGATTATCTAGTTTAACAGATCTATTTTACTTTCAGAGCTTTTCTTATTACTCCGATTATTAGACGATTAACAATATTCTAGTCTGTATAGTATTAAAATATCGTATTTGAAGTGAATTTTGAAGGTTATTCTAGATTTCTCAAAACAACAAGCAGCTTATTAACTACCGGAGATAGTAATCATCGGTTTAATCAGTAAATATATGAGAAAATGAAAAGTGAAAGTCTGTTCAATTCATTATTATTTGGCGGTATATGTGAAAAAAGAGTTGTAGCTTGAAATCGAGGAGGTTGTATGACTTACTGTTATAATTCTCCCTTCCCCCATATATCTTAACAAAAGTCGTAATTGTCGCATAATCTGTATTTACTATAGGAACATTTTATGGAGAAAAATTGATATATTAGTTGTATGGACCTTTTAAATATTATGGTTCAACCTATAATGGTAATCTAAGTAGATGCCCAATGGTGTTAACAATTAAGGTACTGTAGAAAACTAGAGAAGTGTAAAAAGGTTATAAACGAAGGATCTATGTGCACGGTCCATCACATGCCATCCCACGTGACGGCTACGAACCGCGCTCGGACTGCGCCCAGGTCGGATTCTGTATATGTACCCTTCATTACATGCATAAACACGTAATCTATAGACTCAAAGGCTAATAGCCTGAGTCAATAACACTAAATCCGTAGACCAGGAGTATTGGATTAAATATTAGTGGGCAGGATAGTTAATTTTATTAAAGTTTGAAGGGAAGAAGACAATGATTATGCTTATTGTAGTCTTGCGGGTAAATCTGCTTTTTTCTTGATTGGTTCGATAAAATTAAACTTGTTAAAGGATTTAAGGGTTATAGTAGAGAACTTGTGTATTTTCGTCGAGAATTTACCGATAATCCTACTAGTATCAAGGAAATTCTCAAGGCTTTTGCTTAATTGATTAGTGGATTGAGATATTTTCTATGCTTATGTCAATTGATTTTTCGAACCTAGCGATATAAATAACCTATTAATAATATTGTGTAAGGCAATTTAAATAATTTATCTGTATTTGAGTAAAACCTTACGAATGTATGTGAAGATATTGAGAAATACTGTCATTAGCGATATTTTTGTCATCAATTTCAGTTTACTAAGAATTTTCATGTGTTGCTCATTTGTAAAGTATGTTTGTTAAATTGTTTTTCTCTCCTTTTTTTTCGATAAGTTGAAAACCTCAATTAAATAACTCAATCTTCATCATTATTTTAACTTTTTTATATATTTTCTTTTCACATATTTCCAGTATAGTTTCCAAACCATTCTTGAAAGTTATTAAGTGTTATAACTTTTCGATTGGTTTCGGTAAGATCTATGTCGAAAATGAAGCGACTGATTACTTTGTTAAAGTATTTAAGAGTAAAGTTTTTATCGGTGTTAGTATACCAGAAATCGTTGTTAAAATAATTGGCGAATATAGATCCAAAGTTCTCATTTTTTTTCTTCTGGCGAGGTGTTTGATAATATTAATCTTGGCGTTTTTGGTAGTTATTTTAATAATTAATGGGTAAAGTAAAGGTTTAAAGTATTGTAGGGGTAGAAGTTTGATATAAAAGGGAAGGTTATATATTACTTACTGTTAAAGTTGTTGTTTGTATCCAAAGGTCTTGGGATTTAGTTGTTTTTCGATTTGAAATTTGTAGTAGTAGTATCTATAATAATAGTGATTTAGTCAGTTGCTACCTTAACAACTTGACAATTTCTTGAAGAAATTGGCGGTCAATTTTAACACTTCTAAGACTGATTTAATAAAGATTTTTTAGTATCTTCAATACCAATATCGTCGTCGTTTCTACATTGCCGCGAAAACTGAAAAAATTAGGAAACCCTTCTTACTCTACTGACGCGAAAACTGATATAGTATTGAAGGGGTATTTCGTAAAAAAAATTGCTTTACCTTACCCAAACAAAGCGTAGCAACCGGTGAGTAGTTTTTCTTTTTTTTTAAATTAGCTTATCGTTATTTAACAAATGAGCACTAATTCGTGTTAGTAGTTACTTATCGTTGCAATGTAGTCGATTCGAATGTCTAGTCGAAGTGACTAGTATTATATTAAATGTGGTGATGTTTTACTTTCAAGCTTGGCTGACCATTAGTCGGTTTGCACGTTAATTTGTATGATTAATTGCTTGGCCCGCGCTCTAGTTTGAAGTAAGCACCTACTGCACTTGAGTTGCAGTTAATGCAGTTAATCCCACAAACTTCAGTCAATTTGCAGTCAGTATAATCAATTAACTGTAAGTATAATTGACTTGACTATGCTATAATTGACTACTATTCCAATATATACTTGATTTCTAATTTGCATTATACGTGACTCATAGTAAAAGTTATACAATTAGCTTTGAATTCAACAACTGTATTACGTGAGTATATTGATTATAGAGAAAAATCATAAATTTAAATGCTATCTCGTTACAATGAAAACTAATAAGTTACTTTAAAATCATTGTTTCATAATAATCTCTTCATTTATACAACAAAACTATGTATAAATTTAAATCATTAATATATTTCAAATAATTTTATTTACCTTCATATAGTACTTTATATACTACTATTTAAAACAGCTAGCTTACTGTTAATTGATACGCTGGGAAATCACTTATAATTTTATATGTTAAAGTTTGGGGGTTATATTCATACACTGGTCTCTAAGATTCAAGTTGTAGAAGGAAAGGAAGTTACAAAAGAGAATAAGAACTATCTTTATAGGTGATAATAAAATTTCAAATTCACCATTTGCCTGTGAAATTTGTTTAAATGAGGGTAGTTTTTTGGTACGTTACCCTTTACAATACGTGTGGAATTTTACACCCTCCATAGCAACCATAATCGAAACAGCGGCTGAAACAGCTACAACAGTCAAACCAACTTTAAGAGCCGTAATGACTACATCGTGGCAATGGTTGTAATAATAGCTATAATGAGACGACCTTTGTAGGGATATCTACAACGCGGTAACGGCCGTGGTCAAAACTACAATGCAATAACAGCCGTAGTAACAGCCGCGGCAACAGCCGTAGTAACGGCTACAACGCGGACATGGCTGTGGTAATAGTAACGGCGCTACTCTTGCCAAGGATTTGTGTCAGCACCGTCACATAGGGATTTAGGTGGGAGCTGGCTAGCGGCTCCCGCAGTTAAGAGTCTTCTCTCATCATCACGCTTGACTCATGCTATAACATTGTTTACTTCAACTAAGACTCGAATCAACATAGTAGCTATGACTGGAGTCCTACCAACACAAACCTTGTATGAAATATTCCCTTTTTATCCCCCTAGCTTTCACTAGCCTCCAGCCATTTTCAGTAGTTTGCCTGTTGCACACTGCAACAACACCAACCAATACAGCCACTTTGCACTACCAATAGTATCGCCGTGGCGTCATAGACGTATATGTATTCATAGGTTAGTGTGGTTATGTGACACGAATTTTGTGTAGATGTAACTTGAATATTGGAATACAAATGACATGGTAAGAATTCATAATGTACGAGAACGATCTGAAACCGCATGGTAACACGTAGCCGATCACAAAGGACGAGTTTCTACGGTACGTGCGCTCTGCGACTGCACTGCTGCCGCGAAAGCGCCCGCCCTTCAAGGCAGCAAATTCGCCGGAACCGGCGCGCCGGCAGGCGGGTTCCCGGGCGCGGGCAGCACGACGGGCGTGGGCGGCGGCCCCATGGCGGCGGCCAGCCAGGCCTGGTCGGCGGGCGTGAGGGGGTGGGCGGCGACGCCGGCGGCGACGGCGGCGAGCAGGTCGGCGAGGGCGGGCCGCTCGGCGGGGAAGTGGCGCAGGCAGCGCTCGACGAGGCGGCCGAGCGGCGCGCCGTGGCGCGCCGCGGTCGCGGCGGTCGCGGCGTCCCAGCCGTAGCTGATGCGCGTGCGGCCGGTGGGCGTGCGGCGCTGGCCGCGGCGGAAGAAGCCGCGGCGCG